>CM029543.1:9539565-9688794 GCA_017141395.1 Laodelphax striatellus | reverse complement strand
AGCACAATTGAATTGAGTTCTATGTTGGGTTTTGAGGTTGTCCACTTTGGTCGTTGCTGGAGTGCACACAAGTAGTCTGTAGACCATTTCTGCCACAGTTGCTGGTTGAGCCGCTGAATGTACTGCCATCGGTCCAATCGATTCAGCTTGATATCACTCAGGTCAGGGTCAGGTAAGGTGGTCAAGGGTTCTCCAATAAGGAAATGGCCAGGGGTTAGGTAGGTTAAATCAAAGGGATCATCTGATACTTTGCACAATGGTCTGGAATTCAGAGTTGCTTCAATTTGAGCCAGTAGTGTAATTGCCTGCTCGTAATCAAGAGAACTATTAGCAACAATGCGATGGAAATGATGCTTCATGGATTTAACTGCACTTTCCCACAGTCCTCCCATATGTGGTGAGCTTGGTGGAATGAAATGCCACTGACAAGATACAGATGATAGATTCTCTGAGATTGTGTTATTTTCCTTCTTCAACATGTCATACAAGTCTTTGAGTTGTCTTGATGCTCCAACAAAGTTTGTACCATTATCACTGTAGATATTGGCACAATTTCCTCTTCGAGCTACAAATCTACGAAGTGCAGCCAAAAATGATTCTGTGGAAAGGTCACTTGCTAACTCCAAATGTACAGCTCTTGTGGTGAAACAAATGAAAACGCACACATATGCCTTAATCTTGATTTTACTGCGACGAGAAGTCTTCAGAAGTATTGGCCCAGCATAGTCTACACCTGAGTTCAAGAATGGTCTTGCTGGGTTCACTCTCAAAGATGGCAAATTGCCCATCAGTTGATTTTGTGTATCTCTCTTGAATCTGAAACACCGGATGCACTTGTGAATTATGCTTCTTACTATTTTTCTTGCTGTTGGGATCCAATATTCATGCCGGAGAGAGCCAATTAGAAGTTGTGCTCCAGCATGTAGAAGTCTTTTATGCTCATTCTCAATAATCAAGTGAGTCAAGCAATTTTCAGGTGACAGGATAATTTGGTGTTTTGTTTCAAATAGCCCAGTAAAATAGTACATTCTACCTTGCATGAAATGGGGTAGTCGGTTTCTTTTTTTAATAATGTTTAGGGTAGTCCTGGGATGGTAAATCCAAGTTTTAGACCTCGGCAAACTATGGGATCATCTCCAAAAATCGTTCAAAATGGCGGAATTTTGCACTTTTTTTACGTTTGGCCAATTTACACCCTGAAGAATCACTTTTTTATATAGGACATTGTACATATTTTTTTAAGTATATTAAATTACCTTCAATTTGAGACCAAATTTATCATTGTAGGCCCAACCGTTTGCGAGATACAGCTCTTCAAAGTTCATCAAATTAACGAAAATTCACCCTTTTTTTCAATTTTTCGCAATTTTGACCCTGAAGAATCACTTTTTCATATAGGACATTCAACACAGGGTTGAATGTAAATTCAAATACCTACAATTTGATACCTAATTGGTTATTGTAGGCCCAACCGTTAGTTAATATCTCAGAAACTGTTTCTGAGATATTAACTGATTTAGGTGTAAATATGTCTGATTTATAATTGAAATATCTTTAAAACGGTTTCACATATCGTGGTGCGGTTTTCGCCATTCATTTTCTCCTGAAATTCTGTATCGAAATCATTTATAACATGACCACCTTCCCATTTAAAAAAATGAACTTAGATTCAATATGGCGTATTCAATCAGACTTGAAATTTTAAGAACTTTGAAGGCCTATATCTCGCAAACTATCAGGCCCACAATGACCAATTTAGTCTCAAATTGTAGGTAATTTAATATACTTTGAGAATTATGTTGGCTGTCCTATTCGAAAAAGTGATACTTCACGGTCAA
This sequence comes from Laodelphax striatellus, assembly GCA_017141395.1. Lineage (NCBI taxonomy): Eukaryota > Metazoa > Arthropoda > Insecta > Hemiptera > Delphacidae > Laodelphax > Laodelphax striatellus. The sequence goes on along the minus strand of CM029543.1, from coordinate 9,686,956 downwards.
AATTGACCAAATGTAAAAACAAGCGAAAAATTACGATAATTTGATAAACTTTGAAGAGCTGTATTTCGCAAACGGTTGAGCCTACGATAACAAATTTGGTCTCAAGTTGTAGGTAATTAAATTAGCTTTCAAAACTATGTTGAATGTGTTATATAAAAAATTGATTCTCCAGGGTCATAATTGAAGAAATGTAGAAAAAGTGAAAAAATTCTACAATTTGATTAACTTTGAAGGCCTACATCTCGCAAACTATTGGATCTACAATAATCAATTTGGTCTCAAATTGTAGCTTTTTAAATTATCTTTCAAAACTTTGCTAAAGTCACCTTCGAAAAAGTGATGCTTCACGGTCAAAATTGACCAAATGTAAAAACAAGTAAAAAATTACGATAATTTTATGAACTTTGAAGAGCTGTATCTCGTAAACGGTTGGGCCTACAATAACCAATTAGGTATCAAATTGTAGGTATTTGAATTTACATTCAACCCTGTGTTGAATGTCCTATATGAAAAAGTGATTCTTCAGGGTCAAAATTGCGAAAAATTGAAAAAAAGGGTGAATTTTCGTTAATTTGATGAACTTTGAAGAGCTGTATCTTGCAAACGGTTGGGCCTACAATGATAAATTTGGTCTCAAATTGAAGGTAATTTAATATACTTAGAAAAATATGTACAATGTCCTATATAAAAAAGTGATTCTTCAGGGTGTAAATTGGCCAAACGTAAAAAAAGTGCAAAATTCCGCCATTTTGAACGATTTTTGGAGATGATCCCATAGTTTGCCGAGGTCTAAAACTTGGATTTACCATCCCAGGACTACCCTAAACATTATTAAAAAAAGAAACCGACTACCCCATTTCATGCAAGGTAGACCCTATTTTTGAAGACAATTCTACTGGGCTAAAAGGGCAATGCAGAATTTTGTAGTCTACCACCAACTCTTAGTAGACCTGAACTATCCAAAAATGGATTCAATTGAAGCACTTTTGATTTGACAGATATTGGTATTTTGTTCTCTAATGCAAGGAGTTCTTGTGGATATGACAAGCGTTGAGCAATTTTCAGACAGGTATGAAGAGATGATTTTAGTTCCATTACTGACAAAGGACCTGTGTCTCGTAGGTGTTTCTTTCTCCGACAATTATTTATGAAACGCAGACTGTATGCAATAGTTCGTTGAAGCCGTGAAAGAGTAGAAAAGTTCCTGAAGAAATGTTTATCTGGTATGTCCACAACTGTCATCAATGTAACAACTCGTTTTAGTTCAGGGATGTCCTCATCTAGTATTGGTTGAGTCACAATAGGCCATTGAGATGAATTTTCCTTGAGCCATGGTGCTCCATGCCACCATAAATCACTGTGAATAAGTTGATCAGGTAATGTTCCTCTTGATACCAAATCTGCAGGGTTGTTATGTGAACTGACATGATGCCATTTGTAGTCTCTAGTTGATTCCTGCAGTTCACTGATGCGATGACTAATGAATGTTTTCAAAGTTGAAGGACATCGTTTTAACCAGGCCAGAACAATGCTGGAGTCTGTCCATAGATGAACCTCATCAATGTGAATGTCAAGGCTACTTCTTACAGTATTAATTAGACGAGAAAGCAGTACGGCACCACATAACTCAAGCCGAGGAATTGTTTGTCTTTTGAGGGGTGCTACTCTTGATTTGGCACAAAGTAGTTTGACCATGATTTCTCCATCTGAATTCACTGATCTGATGTAGACACATCCTCCATAAGCACTTTCTGATGCATCTGAGAATCCATGTAATTGTAATTGAACATGATCTTTAATGATTACGACTCTGTCAATCTCAATGTCATTAAGTTTGGGCAATGCATTGAGTAAAGTTTTGCAGTTGTTTTCTAGTGCCAGAGGTAACTTGTCATCCCAATTTAATTTCTCCTTCCAAATTTCTTGTAATTGTATCTTACATAGAGTGACTGTTGGACACAAATTTCCCAAAGGATCAAATATTGATGAAATGATACTCAGTACCTTTCTTTTGGTACACTTAGTTGTGGTGAACTGTTGACTCATCTTTATTCCACTGACAATTTGAAGCTTGTCTTGATCTGGTTGCCATCTGAGACCTAAGGCCTTAACTGTTTCATTACCATCAAGATTCAAATCAATTTTTGTCTCATGTAGTTCTGATGGAATGGTTTGCAGGAGTTGTTCACTGTTGGAAGAGAATTTCCGTAATTCAAAATTACCACTTGCAAGAAGTTTTCGCAGTTCTGCAACTACCTCAATTGCTGCATCTAATTGATCCATTCCACTAATAAGATCATCAACATAAAATGATGTTTTCAATGTCTTGATTGCTGTCTCTGAATAATTATCCCTTTCATCTTCTGCCAATTGTTGTAGACATCTAGTTGCAAGATATGGAGCTGCTGACGTGCCATATGTTACTGTTGTTAATTGGTACTCCTGAACTGGTTCTGATGGTGATTTTCTCCAATGTCTTGATTGCTGTCTCTGAATAATTATCCCTTTCATCTTCTGCCAATTGTTGAAGACATCTAGTTGCAAGATATGGAGCTGCTGACGTGCCATATGTTACTGTTGTTAATTGGTACTCCTGAACTGGTTCTGATGGTGATTTTCTCCAAAGTATTCTTTGGCAATCAAAGGAACTGGGATGAACCTTGATTCTCCTGTACATTTTACTTATGTCTGCAATGAAAGCAATCTGCTGAATACGAAACCTGAGTATTATAGAAAAGAGTGAGTCTTGAACGACAGGACCTGTCATCAGGATTGAATTCAATGATAGGTTATTTGTTGTCTCACATGATCCATCAAACACAATGCGGACCTTGGTTGTTGTGGAATCTTCCTTAAAAACAGCATGATGTGGCATATAGTAACATGGTTCATCTGTAGCGGAAGCTAGTCTCATATGTCCAAGTTCAATGTATTCGTCAAGGAATTTGTGATATTCTATCTTCAGTGGTTCATTGGATGCTAAGCGACGTTCAAGTCTAAGGAGCCGGTCAAGGGCAATTGATCTGGATTCACCTAGTGTAGATAGTTCTTGTTTCAAGGGTAATTTTACAACATATGATCCACCATCATCTCTGGTGGTATTAGCAACAAAATGTTTTTCACATGCCTTTTCCTCAAGAGACCAAGTTGAACCTTCAACATTTTCTAATCTCCAAAATTTCTCTAGTTGACTGTCAACTGACTCTATTTGTTGAATGAAGAAGCTCTGTTGTGGTTGAGGCAAATCTTGTGGTTTGTCCTGATACTCTCCTGACACTAACCAGCCGAACTGACTATTCTGCAAAATTGGATACTGTCCTATTGGTTCTAGCCTTTCCATCAATAGGATTTTCATGAACACTTGAGCTCCTAAAAGTAAGTCAACACGTTGAGACATGTTAAATCCTGGATCTGCCAATGTCAAGTCTCTTGGAATTTCCCATGAACTGGAATCAATATTGATTGCTGGTAATGAGGATGTGATATTTGGTACAACATTACAATTTAATGACACAGAGAACGATGACACTAATGAACTGATACGAATATTTACAGCATGTTCACAAACATGAGTCATATTATTGAAAGATTCAACAGGGACATGGTTCTTAGAACGCTTCAAGTGTAGAGATTGAACTAGTTTCTCTGTTGCAAAGTTCACCATACTTCCATTATCCAGGACACAACGGACTATCGTTTGATTTCCATGTTCATCACTTACATTGACAAGTGCTGTGGCCAGTAAGACTTGAGTTTGACCATAGCTAGAGTAACAATTCTTAATTGCTGATGGATTATTATTTGAACTGCTAATTTCAGAATTTTTAATCGCATTTGAATCATTGAAGGCTGATGATTTTCCACGCTGATTAGTGTTTTCGTAGTGAATAGTTGTATGATGTCTCTTTTGACATTTGAAGCACGATATGTTGGATGAACACTCTTTGGAGATATGTCCTGCTCTGAAGCAATTAATGCACAGATTGAATTCCTTCACCTTCTTAACTCTATCATCAATAGATAGTGAAAGATACTTCATACATTTGTGTAATTTATGAGTACCTTTACACAACAAACAACACACAGAATTGGTAGCCATTAACGTATTAACACGATTTGGTTTATTCATATATCTTGTAGAATAGTGACCTGTAGTAGGAGGAATGTGACCCGTTGCTGAGGGAATAGCATGCTGATTATTGTTTTGAATCAACTGATTTGTCTGTGATTTTTGTTCTAAGAACTCCAACAATTCGTCAAGTGTAATGATAGTTTCAGATTTATATGATGATTCAAACTCAACTCTCATTTGCATACTTATATTAGCTAAAATCATTTGTACAAGCAGTAACTCTCCTAAGTTAGCATCTGTATCCAGGGCATAAATTGCATCAACATTTGTTTTAACTGCATTGATCAATTGTCTTAATTGACCAGTGTCATTTTTGTGAACAGTAGGCAACTCTAATAATGATTTGATGTGATTAGCAACAATTAGTCTTTTGTTTCCATATCTTTGGCAAATCGTCTGGTAAGCATTCTCAAAATTAGCATCTGTTATTGGAATATTTCTTATCAATTCATGTGGCTCTCCATGCAAACATGACAAGAGATAATGAAAACGTTGAATATTGGAAAGATCTTTGTTGTTTAGTATTAATGATTCAAAAATGTCCTTGAAATGATACCATTCACGAAAATCACCACTGTAATTTTTCAAATTGATGACTGGCAATCTAATTGTAGGCGTGTTTCCAGTATTAACATCTGACAACTTGGCATTGGAATTAATTTCTTGTTTACCTTTACATTCATCTATCAGCTGTTGTACTTTGGCTGACAGCGAATCCAACTGGTTCTCAAATTCCTCACGATAATCTAATTCTTTTTCTGTATCATCTGAAAGTAATTCTATTTTATTTTGTACAAGCTCAAACTCTGTTGAAATCAATGATATTCTGTTTTGTTTCTGAATTAATTCACTGCTATCTCCATCTTCAACAAATGACTTCATCCAATTACATAGTTTAGTTAATCGCATTTTTAAATTTCCTCTTTGACGGAATAATATCTTAATATCCTCATTTTCCATCATTTTTGCAATTTCAGTGCTATTTTCATTGCTATTCATTGCGATTAATCAATTCTATATAGGATTTAATAAAGTAGGATAAATAGGATTTAATTGTATGGAAATGACAAAAGGAACGATATATAAGGTAAGAGTGATAAGCCAGCTGATAAGAGTAGATCTTACTTGAAGTAGCGCCGCCCGTGGATAGGACCGCCGATGAGCCACAGGAACCCCGCCCGCCGTGGAAGACTTGGAGTAGGGCTGATGTGATAATCACAATGTTGACTTGTGATCCGTAATGGAATGCAGAACGCAGAAATACACATGAGACGTGTGGAGTCGAGCACTGCTAGAGAGTGTGAGTGTGAGTGCGTAATGAGCTGTGAGTCAGCCAGGCACAGTAGGTGGTCGGCAAGCACTGCTGTTCCAGTTCAAGGTTGCGTCAATCGAATGCAATGCACAACGCAATAATTTCTTACTTCACGAAAGCACGGCAAATAATGTTCTTCCATATTCACTTTATGATGATTGATTACTGTTCCACTGTTTCACAAATCCGGCACGGTTGACCAAAATGTTCGAGCATATGGACTGTAAGGATTTAGACAGTAAAATATTTGGATACAAACACGAAATAGATTTATTCGTCGATTTATTCGCACACACACAAGGAGCCGCTTCGGGCACTGATTGAGAACTAAACTAAGAACTGTCTATGTACTGAGTGTTCGAGCATAGTACACACTTCCGCCACCAGGTGGCACCTTCCTACGGTCTCAACAACTTAAAGTAGACGTTACTCAAATTAATAATGGTTCTAATAACTCAGAAGTAATCAATGAGTTAAAAAGTCAATTGGCACAAACTCAAGCTGAGTGTAGCCAAATTAAAAACAATTTATCTAGCTTCAGTTCCACCAGTAATAATAATGTGAATGTTAATCAATTGCTTATGAACCTACCTATTTTTGACAACTCGCCCACCGGAATTCAGCCTAAAGCTTTTATTCAACACTTAGAAGCTGTCAACTCTATGACCAACATTCCATGGCAAGTATGGAAAATGCAACTCCTAATAAGCCTACAGAGGGAACCCCTGATTCATTTTCGGAGCCGATTGCCTGAACTTAATTTGTTTGAGGATTTTGTTAATAATTTCTTGGCTACATTCTGGTCTCCAACTAAACAACGTGCATTGCTATCACATATAATCACTTGTCGATATGATAAACATCACGGTATGAGTATGACCGCTTTTGCAGCCCATCTAAGATATCTGAACAGTCTTCTAGACAAAGGTATTGAAACAAGTAGTTTGATTGAAGTTCTTACCAGTAAACTACCTCGTGCAATACAGTCATCATTGAGCGCTCATGATTTTGAATCATATGATAAATTTGAGAGTTGTTTACAGAGACTACAAAACATTGACGAACAATTTGGTTATGATGAAAACCGATCTAAGTTTGTTAAGAGGAATGACAGGTTAAATTCTGGAAACGGTTTTTTTGAGGATAGCAGCCGGGAGAATCAACATCCAAATAATAACAGTGATAAGAAAACTAATCAACGGGAAGAGAATAACGGGAATAGTTTAATTAATCACAACCAATCCACTGTTTTGGCTAGCTCAACAACAAACGACAAAGCAGACGGCTCCGGTTCAGTTTCTAAGCCGACGGCTCCCAGATCGCCACAGCCTTCTTCATCAAATAACCATCATCCGAGTTCTGGCAATGGAAACAAGAGAAGTTTCAACCGCAACAATCGGCAAGGGAATAATTCTCAAAGATACAATAATGATTGACAATCATTCGGGGCTGTCTTGATCTCAGATGAGGACATTCCACCACACAAGACAGTCCGAAAAAAAGTGATTGATACGCCATTAGAACTAACTACATCCGAACAATCAAGCTCGCCAATTGATTCCAGACCGAGAAGTACTGCCGCCTAGCGGTGAAAGGATGCACCACGCCAACACTTGCCTCCGCGCGCGGTATGAAACTCAGCTAGCCACCGATTCTAATGAAACCACATCTAAAGAAGACACTATTATCGAAGTGGACTCGGCTGATGATGATACCCACCTACTAGAAATAATAGTAACCTGTGATGACGTCACATGTGACTCGGTTTTCAACACACCTATGATTCCCAATGAAAATTCCAGTAATGAAGAGGAGATACACCGATCCGACCTCGCCTACACAAATGATGAAAGGACTGGAAGCAATAATTCACTCCATCATCATAATCCACAAATACAAAGGAGTAATTTCACAATTTTTCGTGACGATATTATTGGCTCTCTGCTACAAGAGGAAGGTGCCGATCTTAATCAAGACCACCAAAGCCAGTTTCAAACGTATGTGGAAATCATCTTGTATCTTGTAGAGCTATGGTGGACACTGGTTCACAATGCTCCCTCATTCATTCAAATTTCTTCTCAAGGATACAGAGTGAAAACGAAGTACCCACACTACCTCTCACAGCTACATTTCTCAGAGGGTTAAATCACGGCAAACGAACTCGAATTAGTGTGCAATGTTTATTGGATGTGAAAATAAAGGGGATCGATTTCGCACACACTTTCCTGGTTGTACCAGCCCAATGTCCATCCATCATTATCGGAGCTGATTTTCTATGCTACTTCAGAGGCATCATTGACCTGAAAAATCTCCAACTACAGCTACAACCAGCTGACAGTGAGAATGAAGTAGTCAAGGCTCCCATTCTATAGCAGGAGCCAATTAACTTGTCATAAATCAGCTGATCCAGTAATAATTAAACAGTGATTTCGACACAATAATCAAAAGGCTTGAAAGTCTAAAGAACCTTCAAAGTCTTTAAAAGGCCTTTTTAAAGAAGACCTTTCAAAGAATAACTTTTTAAAAGACCTTTTCAATAATCTGCGAGATTCAGCATTTGTAGGTTAAGTATTGTGATATTGCTCTTTGAAACAGCTGATTTCTGACAAGTTGAATTGGATCCTGCTATACTTGAAAATCAGAGTGGAAATGTGAAGAACGTATGTTGGGCACAAACTGAAGTGGAATATCCCCTAGAAGATACTGATTTGTACGAAATAGAAGAGAGGATGAACAAGTATGACACTTTTGCAAATTTGCAGAGTAAGGAAGTGGTTGATGAGACAGACAAGTATTTTGAGCAAATGTTAAAAGGGATAAAGCAGCAAAACTGGCCCATTGAGGAGGAAACACATCTTAGAGATGCTTCAACATAACAAAGATGCATTTTCTGAACTCCCCGGCCTAGCTACCCACTTCAAGTGCCGCCTTGATGTCAAACCTCATCGAACCTACTTTTATAAATCATACCCCATCCCCTTTGCCCGACGACAAGCTGCCGATAAGGAAATCCAACGCATGGAGGATATGGGGATCATCGAACCCTCTTCAGCCCAATACAGCCTACCACTAGTATGTGTCACCAAAAAGGATGGATCTGTACGTTTGTGTCTTGATGCTAGAGCTCTCAACCAGATCCTTGACAATGATCGCGAATCCCCCTCACAGATTGATCAGGTGCTGCAGACATTCCATCTAAAGAAGATTTATTCCACTGTCGACCTTAGTAGTGGATATTGGCAGATTGAGATTGAGGAAGAATCCCGTGATTATTTGTCATTTGTGTATAATGGCAGGAATATGCGTTTTACTCGACTTGCTTTTGGCATTCGCAATGCAATGGCCCTATTCATCAAGTGTCTTAGACAAGCTGTGGGAGAAGACGTTGCCGACTACTGCACCCTCTATGTGGACGATGGTATAATCGCATCTGCCAACAGATTAGAGCATTGTCAGCATCTGGATACTATCTTCAGAAGGCTAGCCAAATGTGGAATGAAACTGAGGCCCTCAAAATGTATGCTATTCTGCAGGCAAGTGAAATACTTGGGGCACATCATCTCTGCTGACGGCATTACACAAGATAAAGAGAAACTGAAAGCTCTTGAAGATTTTCCATTGCCACGTGACCGAAAACAGCTACAGAAGTTTATAGGCTTCCTCCAGTTTTATCGTCGCTTCAGTGAGCACCTGTCATACTATACGGCACAGCTCAGTCATGTGTTATCTGCCAACAAACCCTGGAAATGGGGAAAAGAGGAAGAGAAGGTTTTTCAAGAAATCAAGCACCACTTCCTAGAAACAGTAGTCTTGAAGCATCCTGATTTCACGGCACCATTTCACATCAACGCCGATGCCTCCCACCAAGCTGTTGGTGCTGAAATCTTCCAGATAGACAAGGATGGAAACAAAGGTGTCATTGCATTCTACAGCAAATCGCTGAACCCAGCCCAATGCAAATATTCAGTCACTGAAAAAGAGATGCTGAGCATAGTACAAGTGTGCTTGAAGTACAGAACGCTTCTTCTTGGCCGCAAGGTTTATGTCAACACCGATCATCGGGCCCTCACCTTTCTGAAGACTGCTAAGATGACCAACAACCGTATATCACGATGGTTTTTAGCCCTTCAAGAATTCGATTTGGAGATGACACACTTACCTGGCAGATGCAACCAAACTGCTGACTACTTGTCAAGGGAAGTTGATGATACCCATCACTCAGAGCAAACCTACACCTGTTATGCCATTGAACCAACCAAAGCTGTACCGTTCCCAGAACACATCAGACTCTCCGATCCAGATCGGCTGCTGACCCTTCAAAGTCTCCGAGAAGCTCAGCATAGGGATGAGAGACTTGCCCGCATCTGTGAACAAATGGCAGACACACCAACTGATGAGGAAGCCCGCACTGCCCTGTATCGCATTCATCATGAAGTGCTGTTCCACCGATCACGCCCAGATAGCACAGCATGGAGGGTGATGATCCCAGCGGATTTGGTGAAACCTGTGATCATTGAGATGCATGAACGGATTGGCCATTTTGGTTCAAAGAAGACACTTAAAGCCCTCCAAGAAGTATGCATATTCAAGGGCATGCATCGTCAGGTACGCAAAATTACTGCTACCTGTGATATATGTCAACGGACGAAACACAATCACTTTCTCATCCGAGGGGAAATCCTACGAATTATACCCAAGAAGCCTCTAGAGTTACTCTCAACTGATATCTACGGACCGTTACCACAGGGGGCTGGCCTGAAAAAGTTCATCTTTGCCGTGAAATGCGTGTTCTCAAAGTATACCATGTTGTTTGCCATTGGGAAAATCACCGGTGAGAAGCTTGCTACCTGCATCACCAAACTTTGGATCCCACAAGCTGGCAAACCATGCAGAGTGCTGGCCGACAACGCAACATATTTCCGCAGCAACAAATGGCAAGAGATACTGGAAAACGAGGGAATTGAACTGTCTTTCACATCCAGCTACAGTCCCAGCGGTAATCCGGTTGAACGCAACATGTCAGAGATCTCACGTTTCATGAGGGTATATTGCCAGACAGCCCATCAGCACTGGGTGAGATACTTGCCATTCCTAGAAATGTGTATCAACCACACCTATAACAAGGCAACAGGCACAACCCCACATGAAATCTTATTTGGCACACCTAGCATCAATTTTCTGCGGGACATGATTACCTTTCCAGATGATACCATATACACACCAGTACCCACCATCCAGCTTGTGCAGGAAAAATTGAAGAAAGCTGCTGCTGCTCGCAAAAAGTACCACGATCAGCACATCAAAGTTTATGAGTATAGCATAGGCCAAGAAGTATTGATGAAGGCTCACAGTTCTTCAGATGCACTTGGCAAGCTCATGAAAAAATTCTTCCATCTGTACATTGGGCCATATGTGATACAGAAGGTGTCAGATAGGAATACAGTGTTCCTAAGAGATGTTGCCAAAAACAAAGATATCGGATGGACAAATGTCCTGAATGTCAAGCCGTACAAACGTCACTATTAAGTCAGACCGGCTTCACCGCTACGGGATATACAATATTTAAAACTGTACTGTCTGTCAATTTCAAGTCAGACCAGCTTCACTGCTACAGTAACAACCTTATCAGCCTGTACTGTCTGCAAACATAATATCAAGTTCAGCTGACGTGTTGCCAGTGAGGACACCACACCTCTGCTGAACATCACCCACCAAGATGTTGGGCACTTAACACCTTTGACAATTTTAGCATGGGTGTCCAAACATCAAGCATCAAGTCCAACGAATGGACAATCAACCTTGGCCATTGTCCAAGAAAATTTCGGCTAACGAGTCAACAACGACCAACTGCCATCCAGAATCACCGTCCTCATTAATCATATAGTTTCCATACCAGGTCATGGCATTTTGCTGGGATTCGTCACATCAGCGAGACCAATCACGCACACCATTGACCATAGAGATGTCACTCTGCATCGCCAGTGCTTTGCACTGCAGCGCACACATCGCACCGCATCGCACCGCATCGCAACGCGCCGCCTCGCATCGCACCGCATCGCATCGCATCGCCAGTGCTTCGCACTGCAGCGCACACATCGCACCGCATCGCACCGCATCGCAACGCACCGCATCGCATCGCACCGCATCGCGTCGCATCGCCAGTGCTTCACAACGCGTCGATACGCCTACAATGTTCTCCCTACAAGCCCCACAGGCACGACACGGTGATAATCTTTGTCAAACTTAGTGTTAAGTTCAAGTGTTTTATTTGTTATATTATTTTGCATGAGCAACACATAAATTATTTATGCTTACTTTTTATTCATGGGATGTCTACCCTTTATAGCATGTCCACATAGCATATCACAGGCAAAAAAAAAAAAAAATGAAAAAAAATTGAAAAAAAAAAAAAAAATAAAAAATCGAAAAATGCTAACAAACTTTAAAAGAACTGTCTGTGATATTAGATTAGGATAACGCTCACATAAAACTAACTATTTGCAAATATTGTTTATTGTTCTCTGTTTATTGTTCATGCTGTTGCATCATGTCAAGATTAAAAAACACTAATTTTTAGTGAATCATGCATACAAGCAACAGACGATTTAAAGTGTATCGATTTATTGTATTATTCATTGTGTAAATGTTCTTGCCGTTGCATAATTTAAAGTTCAGACCTTATGTCTTAGGCTGAAGCATTTTTTCATAAGCAACATGCAATAAAAAACCATTATCAAGGTATTATTTGTAAATTTTTGTAAAGCATTATTCGCAATTCAATTGAATTGAAAGTGAAAAGCAAGAAATTTGAGTAATTTTGTAATGAGGATTTAGGATTTGTTGTCAGAAACAGGATAACACACAGACACATTGACACTTTATTCTCTCATATGTAACAATAATGTGTGTGTTACTTACACAAGGATCTTATAAATTTATATAATTTTTGGTGAATAACCAAATGAAATTATCTGAACGTCCGGATTGGAGTGCATCAATCAATTGATTTCTCCAATCTTTCAGTGTTGATTAATTCATTCAGTTACCTCACACAAGCGCCTCCACCAGTGTTTTTTTTTTTTAACAGGAAAAAACACAAACCTTAAATTGAATATTTTTTATTATTTTTTTTATAGAATTTATTCACCAGGTATTTGGATTTTCTAATAGAGGTCGAAACTGGAAAATGAAAAAGTCGATGATTGAATGAATTTGAATTTTATTACAATTCTTCGAAAATTCAAAAATTAAAATTTACAACCAATTTTCAAGAATTAAGAATTTGATAATAAAAAAAATATATATAAACATTGGAATATTTATTTAATTTTATAATATTTGAAAATAAAAAGAAATTACAAAAGAAAAGTTGAAATTAAAAAAGGGTACAGATAGTTACTATTTTTATTTTCTAATAATTTTATTTTTGGGGAAAACGTTCTCTCTCAGATTTCTTGTTTTTAAATTTAAAAATTTAATTTTTTAAGTTTATATATAATTATGTGATTCAAAAATGGTGAGGTGGAAAATAGAAAAAAAATGATTAAAAAAAAAACTGTGTTACCTTACGTCACTTGAACGGACTCCTGCACGGTTAGACTAAGATCAGAACAAGCTGTCGCAACCGCTGCTGCACAAGAAGTGAGCTTTTTTCGGCTGGTTGAAATTTTGTAGGCATAAATGCTGAGTCTTTACTTTGGATAGAAAAGGCTCCAACGCCTTGCCAACAGTTGAAAAAAGAAAGAGAGAGTGATTGAGAGAGTACGTTTTCCTTTTCTTGCTTTACAGCTTACTATTTAAAAAAAATTAATAAATTATTGTTGAGTGGGTTCTGTCACTATTGTGACATGTCCCCTCACCTAGGGGGAAGAGCCGACCCTGGCTCAACAAGTGCAAAGCAAGAGACAATATTTTTTTAAATTCAAGAATATTCAATACAGATTTTGTATAATAATATATATGACATTATAATAATACTCTGAATACTTAATAGCTTCTGTTGATATCAAAACGGTACCGGTATAACAAATTTATTTCAGATTTTAAATGACTCATTCAAATAAAATTCAAGTAATAAGAGATTAATACAGTAAAATATCAAACAATTACATAGTTATAACAATCAAGTACTTCAGTTTTTGACATTGATAAATTTCAAAATTATTCTTATAAGTAAGAGTAAGAATTGTCATAAATAAAAATCATTCAATATGGTAATAATAATTCCCACTAATATACATACATTACTTAATTCAATATTTTTTTTTTTTTAATGATAATTCACATTATTATATAAGGCAAATCAACGATAATAAAACAAGAAAATAATGTTGATTATTAACCTTAAGAATTCCTTCAATTTATTGAGTTAAATTTTTGCTGTTTTTAATTTTCCTTTTTTTTTTTTTTTAATCTTCAAGCTCCACCATTTGAATTGTGGGCCTTTGTTTCGATTTTTTCATAATTATTTGACTCATTCAAATGAAATTCAAGTAATGAGAAATGACTACAGTAAAATATTACACAATTACATAGTAATAACATACAAGTACTTCAGTTTTCGACATTGATAAATTTCAAAATTATTGTTATTAGTAAGAGTAAGAATTTTTTCTTCACAAATATACAATACTTAATTCAATATGTTACCTTTATTTTTTTTAATATTGAGCCAGTGTAGAGATGGGTAGGAAGTGCTGGACATTGGGGAGGGAATGATTGAGGCAAGGCAGTCATAAGGGAAAGGATTTTCTGATAAGTGTCTCGTACTGTAGCTATGATGTTCCTGGAAGGCTTGTTGATGTCTTTTCAATGCAGCTAAGTTGAAGGTGAATTTGGGGCTGAATAAGGCGAAGTTCGATGTTTTGGTGACTAATTGAGTTTTCACCGTTATTGTGACGTCTTCTTCTGCGGTTCTGCATTTGGTTGTTGGTAGTACTAACTGCTGATGGTCTTTGATGTTGACTGCCAACCGTTGATGAGGCGAATTCATCTTCTTTTTCAGTTGTGAGTGGTTGGTCAGTTACAAATCCAGTTTGAAGAGATTTGATGGAATAATTTCTGTTGACAGTTCTCTGTGATGGAAGTGCTGAGATCTCTTTGAGCCATGAGATACAAATGGGAGTGTAGGCGGAAACTGTATCCAATCAGTTGAATGTAGAGTGGATCATCTGCTGCTATTTGTGATGTCTTGAAGACAGCATTCATCTTATTTTGGAGTTGTAGGTATGCTGCATGGAACTGATTTGAGGTTTTTCTAGTGAAGAGAGTTGAATTCTCCCGTCATTTTGATCAAATCTTGGTGGTCTTCTTTCACGATACTTGGGATGCGTGCAAGAGGTCCGTGAGATGCTGCTCATTGAATTCGAGTCCATGGAGCTCTCCACCTGTTGCTGTGCCGCAGTAGAAGTTCATGAAATTCCCTATTGCATCCATCGACCGTGGAGTGCGATTCATCCTCGATGGTCTCTGTTGTTTACTGGTAGAGGAGTGTAATGCAGAAGCTCGTGCTTGATGATGTCATTTGTTGATTCGAAAATTGCTCAATGAAATTTGCGATAGAGCAATCAGGGTAACGGAATCTTGGTAGAAACTGCTTGAAGTATAATCATCTGCGCTGTTGGAAAGTTCATTTTGAAGTTGATTGGTGCTGACTGCTGAAGCTTCATGAACGTGAACATGTGAGATGGCCGGTTTGAGAATAACTCCTGTGAACACCTTGACATGCAGCTGCTGTTTCCATACACCGTATCAGAAATAAGGGAAGGGTAAGAGGAAACATGCCTAAGAGCGGTAGGGTCTGGCTTCTTAAAAAGTTAGCAATACTTAATATAACACATCAATATTGATTTTGATTATTTCTTTAAGGTCTAATAAAGTAACTATTTTTCAACTATTCAACTGATATTTCATTCTGTTACTGGAAACATTTTTTTCCTTTTCAATCTACATTTAGAAATATTTTCACTATTTTTAAAATATTAAAATCGATATTTCACATATGACCTCATTATTTAGCAAAATGAGAGTTTAATCAAGTTAATTTATTTACAATTCTCAATTGATTTGAAATGCATACAGAAAAATAGTTGAAGTAAGTGATAGTCTCTTTAATAATTCAATAATAATTAATTAGTTACCCATAAAAACATTTTTCCAAATTGTAGTTAAAACATATAGAACAATAATCGTTTAATCTAAAGAATCGATTAATGATCTTCATCTAAATCTTTATATAAATAAATTATTCTTTTAGATAATTAAAAGAAATAACTTGAATTGATTTATTTGGGATTACTTTTGATTTGAGAATACATACAAGACAATACCTGCAGTTATCAACTGCCTCTCCAATAATTAAATAATAATTGGTTACCCATAGAATTTTTTTTCTAATAATATCAAAGTTAAAACATCAATATAATAATAATCGTTAATCTAATCTAAAGGAATAGATAATATAACAACTCGAATAATTTCAATTTATCAGAGTAGTAAAAACGTAATATCAATATTCTGCAGATAACATTCATAAATATAATATTCATAGAGCTCTTTTTATGATATCTCTGATGTTTGAGAATAGTTTAAATAATAAATTATACTTTTATAAGTTCTCGAATTAATGGAAACAATAATAAATTATAATATGATACAAGTAATAAAAATAATAATGCTACATTTATCTTAATTTTTAAAAGTTATGTGAATTTTCCAATTAATTTACAGATCAGTGTAAAATTGATCAAATTTTAAATATTCATGTATTTGGAAATTCTGTTCCAAAAATTACTTCAATTATTTTACATTATTCACATTACTTCTATCTACTGTAGAATTTCTTCATTCTACGTACATGAATCACTTCTGGAACAAACTGACCTTGTTGTTTTAGAATTACTTCGTAATTGTGATCTGAAAGTTGTTTATTTATTGTGTAAGGCCCTTTGTAAGGATTGTTAAATTTCTTGCAAGTATCGGGCTCGTTTTGTGGATATGAGACAAGCACCTTGTCTCCTACTTGAAATTCTACATGTTTATGTTTTTCATCAAAATGCGTCTTTTGTCTTTCTTGGGCTTTTTGTATTAATTTCGGTAATTGTGACCGAATGTTAGCTAGGTCGTGTAGTACTTGTCCGCGTTCTATATCAGATGATGAGGGCAGCAATGCCACATCAAAAGGGCTGAGGGATGAAAACCATGTACTAAATAAAAGGTGTGTATCCTAGAGATTCTTGAAATGATATATTGTAAGCAAAACACACATACTTTATGTTGGAATGCCAATTGTTTTGTTTGTCATTTATGTAACATTTTAACATGGTAATCAGTGTGTGGTTATAGCGTTCAGTTACTCCTTGAGTTGTAGGCATGTAACTAGTGCCAAATTTTTGTGTGACACTCAATGAAAGACAAAATTGTTTAACTAACTCTGACCTGAAATTCGTTCCATTATCTGTATGGATTACTCTCGGTAATCCATATGTAGTAGAAAAGTTTGTGAAGAATTTTACTGTGTTTTTGGCATCAATTGAAACTACTGGTTCACAAAAGGCAAACCTTGTAGCTCTATCCATGGCCACCAATATATACTTATAACGACCTCCACTTAGAGATAATGGACCTATTGCATCAATGCATATGGTGTGAAAAGGTTGCTCTGGGATCGCTATGGGCTTTAATAATCCTGCTGGTTTGGTTTTCGCAACTTTTGCATTTTGACAGATTACACATGATTTAACATAATCAACAATATCTTGTCTCATTGATGGCCAATAATATTTCACTCTTATCTTGGAAATAGATTTTTCTATTCCTAAATGACCGCCAAATTGTACAGAATCATGAAATTGTTGGAGGATCTGTGGAACTAAGGATTTTGGAACCGCCAAAATATGGAGAAAACTTGTCTTGTATTGAGAATCTTTATAGTAAATAATATCATCTTTAAGCATGTAACTTCGATTTTCTAGCAATATGCTTTTCTGCTGAGTTCAAATCGAGAAGAGCATTATATATTTTATTCAAATATGGGTCTTGTTTTGTAATAAGCCTATATTTGTACATTGAATTGTATTTATATCTTGCCACTCTTTTTCAATCGATACATCTATTGGGGCTCTTGATAACGCATCAACAAGTTGTAGAGACTTGCCAGGCTTATATTTGATGTCAAAGTCATAATAGACTAGTTTCGCTGCTAGTTTAGCTAGTCGTGAGTTTGGCTCTTTGATATTTCTATAATATTGAGACTGCTATGATCAGTTATAACTGTAAACTTTTATTCAAGAGTAAGGGTCTAAAATGTGAAATGCAGTACACTACAGCTAACATTTCTAAATGGGTTGCTGGCCAATTTTCTTCGTTTTACTCAATCTTCGTGAAACGTAAGACCCTGGTTTCATAACACCATCTTCATCTAACTGGCTTAAGCAACCAGCAATGCCTACACTGCAAGCGTCTGTCATTAAAAAGGTTTCCCTGTCATCCTGATAATGCATAAGTACGGGTTTAGTCATAAGACATGATTTCAATTCTTCAAATACTCTCTGGTGACTGTCTAACCATTCAAATTTTGCATCTTTTTTTGTTAATTGGGTCAAAGCATACGCTCGTTTTGATAAATTTGGAATGAATTTTCTGTAGTAGGAAATTGCTCCCAAGAATCTACGTACTTCATTTACCTTTGTTGGTACTGGATATTCGGCTATAGCTTGAACGTTTTCAGGTAAGGGAGAGATTCCGGTGTCTGACACTAAATGTCCTAATATTTTCAAAGATTTGAAACAAATTTTTGATTTTCCGGCTGAGTTTGAGACCGGCTTTTCTTAATCAAGAAAATACGTCTTCAATTTCGGAAATGTGTTCTTCCACTGTAGAAGACATTATATACAAGTCATCTATATACAGTAAGATAGTTCTGTAAAGTTTGTCTGAGAACAAAGATGTCATTCCACGCTGAAATGAATTTGGACTTACAGATAAACCCATTGGTACTTCGCGGAATTTTTAAAGACCGTCAGGTGTCATGAACAATGTTAAGTGTTGCAATTAATCAGCGATCGCCATAGAATAAAATGCGCTAGTCAAGTCCAATGTGGAGAGATATTTCGCGCCACTCAAAGCTTCTAACACAGTACCTGGATTAGGTAATGGAAATTTGTCATGTATAATCTTATTGTTTAATTTTTATAGTTTATAACCATACGCGGTGGTTTATCTTTATAATGCACTAAAAATGCTGGTGCCGCATAACTTGACTTTGTGGGCTCGATCACTTTTGCCTCAAGAAGGCCTTCGATTATTTCATGTAGGCTGTCTCTCTCAGAAGGAGCTAACTTATAGGGTGGTGAGAATATTGGGGTATCATCTGCTACCTTGATTGTTACGGGTGGTAATTTTGATATGGGAATATCATATTTATTTTTAGCAAAAATGTCAGAGTGAGTTGTGACTAATTGCGCCAACTTTTTGTAGCTTTCCGTTGGTAAATCTTTATTTATAGCAACATTCTTTTCGTGTACAAAGATATCTGGTTTTTCGGAATTTAATTCTGTGATTTGATGAATTTCATTTACATTCATATCGGTTTCGACTCCTTTCATAGCATGTTTTCTATTTAAAATTCCTATCTCTCCATGCCTTAACAATGGCACCGATTTTTGAGAAAAGTTGTAAGCTTGAAATATTATATCATCAGAAGTTATTTTATCCAAGTGAAAGATTACTTTCTTTCCATTCAAATACTGATTATTTGGCATGAAATCGAATTCATCACTAGTTTCTATACCAAAAATATTTTCCACAGATACATTTTCAATAGTCTTCGGCTTTAATATCAAATCTTTTGTTAGTTTTATCGGATTGTTTGATAGTTGAATCTCAGCGGACTTAACTTCATTGTTTATTTTTTTTGAATACTCATTTATTTTGTGAAATGATATACTACCTAGCATTTCTCCTTCAGGTATTAATATGGGTTTACTTGACGAATTGAGAATTTTAAACTAAATTGATTGTAATCATACAAGTTTAAAGAATGAATCAATGAGCTATTGTTGTTGAATATGCTGAGTTGTGGGTTGAAATAGTTCACTTTATTATTTTGTTCAGTAGTACAACAGAGTGCATCAATTTTAGCAACTGTATGCGGTTTAATGACAGCACTGTTGGTTGTTACCACGTTATAGGCTGATTGAACTGAAATTGAAAATTGATGACTTATATCATTTAGCCACTCTTTGTCAATTGGAATATTAACCGGATGGCCTTTCGACTGTACGAAAATGGTATTTCTTTGAAAATCGAGAATGACTCTGTGATTTATAAAAAAAGTGTTTCCAAGCAATAAATCTACTGAACAATTTTCCATTACAAAGCAGTCTTGTTCAAATGTATTGTTAGATATTGAGAAAGAAACCTTAGACATTCCTAAAATTTTCAATGGCTCTCCATTTGCAGCAAACAATTGGACACATGGATTCTCAGTTATCGTAGAATCATAAATTAAATTTTTGCGAACAATACATACATTACTTCCCGTATCAAATAGAATTTTTATTTGCAAAGCATCTATTTTTCCTTGTACTTGTAAAGCTAATCCCGTTTTTGCACAATAGTGCTGAGTAGTTCTAGTAGGGGTGACGAGTTCATTTTTATGAGTTTTGAAAGGACTTTCATGACCCTGCTTTTCAATCAGCTCTATTAAGTTTTCCAATTTAATAATTATCTCTGGTTTTTCCTGCATTGTGATAAATGGTCTTTTGTTTTTAACAAAATCCAACATAGATAAGATTTTAGATCTGCTGTAACAGGCTATCGCATCTTGTTTAGCATATCCTTCTAAAGTCCTATATTTTAGTAAATAATGTATAATATTCATGAAATTCTCTATGACATGAATGTATGAATTGAGAACAGTGTTTGTTTCTGGAACATACGCTATTTGAATCTTTTTGGAACTTTTACATTTAATTTTAGTAGTAGTTTTCATTTCTTGTTTCATGTAATTAATTTTTTTTACTAGAGCATAAGCGAGTTGGAGATTCTCATTTTGGTTTGAATCGAAATGATATGCTTGGTGTGACTTGTTATCGTAAACGAATGATGACCATTTTTTCCTTCCTAAGTCGTTAGTATCATCACTTATAAAGAAAATCCAGAATTTACTATTTTTTGCTTCGTCACTGATTAACTCTGTTATTTCTTTATATGGAGTAATCAACAAACTAGTTACGATATTGGGATGGAAACTATACACAATATTATTCAATACATTCCCGTAATTATCAGTGATTGCTTCAATAAGACTTTGAATTTGATGTGGTTCTAATTCTATATCATGCGCCTGATTTTCTATATTGTCGCTTCTAGTCAATATAGGTTCATTAGACAAAGTATTATTATTTTCACGCATTGTTTTTAAAGGGACACTGCTGTATTCTTTTTCTATTATGTTATGACTTTCAGAGATGGAACTACCTGCTTCGGCTCGTTTTTCAATATTTGTATCAATCACTTCAAGTGTTTGATGTTTTCGACTTAAGTTATTTAGTGGTGGAATTACAATGTCTTTATTTAATATACTGCTATTCCTATCACCTTCTTTTATAACTTCGTTTTTTGAGTTAGTAATTGTCGGGATATTTTTCAAAGTTTTAATGTGGCTCTCCTTCGGACACCTGTTTTGAGTATTATGTGCATTTTCCGAGGTTACAGGTGTCCGGCTTACTCGTTTTTTGACTCATTGTTAATTTTATTATAATAACAAGTTTCGGTACTGTGATTGGTTTTATTGCAGATAAGGCATTTTTGAGAGCTCTTACGATTGGGACTTTGAGTTAAACCATTGTATTTACATTGCTGTGTGTTGTGGGATGAGTCTTGACAAATGTCACATTTTTTAAAATTGTTGTACCTGCAATTGTATGTAGAATGGCCTGCCTTGTTACAAATTTTACAGTATGAAGAGTCTCTTCTGTGAAATCCGTTTTGATTAGACATATTATTTGAATTTTTCTTAGTAAATCCCTGCTTTACATTATGGGTGTTCGTGGGGTGTGTGTATGGAGATCTTTCTCCTTCCAACTGATTTATTTTTTGCGTTAGAGCGACAATTTGTTTTTCTATTGGGTCTCTTACTCTCTCAGAATGTGACTGATTTAGTGATTGATCAAATAGACCTAATCTATCATCATGAATGAATTGTGCAAGTTGATACTTCTTCAAATTCTCTTCTAACTCCTTGATTGAATTGTTGGGTAGCATGACAATTTTGTCCAGAATGGACGGTTGCAAACCTCTGAGAATGAATCTAATTTTTTGTTTTTCCCCCATCTGAGGGTCGACTTTACTACAAAGGAATAGAACATCTGTCATGTAGCTTTGAAGTGTGTCGGTGTCTTGCATTTTTCTGTTATTTAATTGAATTTCAAATTTTTCTGCTTGACCTACAGGCTCGAAATATTTAGTCAGTGTTTCCTTCATGTATTTATAAGTCAAATCATTTTGATGTGAGGCATTGAGGGTTTCAAAATGTTGTAATGCACTATTGTTCAGATAAAACGGTAAGTACAGTAATTTGTCGTTGTCATCCCAACCATTCAGAGTGGCTGTCCTATCGTAATAGGAAAAGAATTCGCAAATATTTTCTTTAGGGCTAGCTGAAAAGGTTTTTGGTGTAATAAATGGACGTTTTTTATCTGCCATAGCACTATCGCTTACGGGATCGGTTTGAGTGGTATTAGTACTAATATCAATGCTTTTAGAAGAAAAATCGTCTTCTTGAATTCTATATGTAGTTCTTAAAGTCTTTTCTAATGAAACTAAATCGGGAAATTGAATTTTTAGTTTGTCGGATAGGGAAACTCTACGAATTATGTCTTGTAAGGCACAATCACGTTCTTCAAAATATGTAGTTATATCTTTCAAATTGGTTTTTATTAGCCTGAGGTTAGATCTTATGAATTCTAAATCAGCGTTTTCAGGAATATATAGATTGTACTGTTCTGCTAATTGTCTAGCTTGTTCTAAGTTTAATTTACCTGTTTGAATATCACGCAAGTCTGGGATATTTGTGTTCATTGAAACAACAACAGCATAGGGCCAGAATATTTTTAAATCTTAAATTAATAAGAATCTTAAATTAAATGAAAGATGAAAATAGAAATGAGAAAGAATGGTGACCTAGAATATAGTGCAAGCTAGCTTTTTTTTATAAGAGAAACGATCGATCAACTATGAATACAATTTTTCTATTGGAAATTATCACAATTGCAATTCAATGCTATTTTTATTATTATTCCTCTTTTCTATGCTAAGATTCCAGCAAATAGTTCTTTATTGTTTGAATCTAATAAATGAATTATTAGAATTAATTTGATAATGATTATTACCATGCACTTTTATTTTAAATATTTGATATTGATGAAATTTTTAAGCACTTGATTCAAAGTATGATTTTATTTTAATGATTGAAAATCCAAAAACCTGTCATACACTGGGTGCTCAATTTTTTGACAAAAAGAGAAAAAAAATTATATTAATGTGAATAGCAAAAGGCTACCAAGAAAGTCCAACAGTTAGTGTCGGATAGATTGTAATAAAAATCACAAAACCCGGCTAAACCTCCACCATTGTAACAATAATGTGTGTGTTACTTACACAAGGATCTTATAAATTTATATAATTTTTGGTGAATAAACAAATGAAATTATCTGAACGTCCGGATTGGAGTGCATCAATCAATTGATTTCTCCAATCTTTCAGTGTTGATTAATTCATTCAGTTACCTCACACAAGCGCCTCCACCAGTGTTTTTTTTTTTTTTAACAGGAAAAAACACAAACCTTAAATTGAATATTTTTTATTATTTTTTTTAATTGAATTTATTTACCAGGTATTTGGATTTTCTAATAGAGGTCGAAACTGGAAAATGAAAAAGTCGATGATTGAATGAATTTGAATTTTATTACAATTCTTCGAAAATTCAAAATTACAATTTACAACCAATTTTCAAGAATTAAGAATTTGATAATAAAAAAAAAATATATAATCATTGGAATATTTATTTAATTTTATAATATTTGAAAATAAAAGAAATTACAAAAGAAAAGTTGAAATTAAAAAGGGTACAGATAGTTACTATTTTTATTTTCTAATAATTTTATTTTTGGGGAAAACGTTCTCTCTCAGATTTCTTGTTTTTAAATTTAAAATTTAATTTTTAAGTTTATATATAATTATGTGATTCAAAAATGGTGAGGTGGAAAATAGAAAAAAAATGATTAAAAAAAAAACTGTGTTACCTTACGTCACTTGAACGGACTCCTGCACGGTTAGACTAAGATCAGAACAAGCTGTCGCAACCGCTGCTGCACAAGAAGTGAGCTTTTTTCGGCTGGTTGAAATTTTGTAGGCATAAATGCTGAGTCTTTACTTTGGATAGAAAAGGCTTCAACGCCTTGCCAACAGTTGAAAAAAGAAAGAGAGAGTGATTGAGAGAGTACGTTTTCCTTTTCTTGCTTTACAGCTTACTATTTAAAAAAAATTAATAAATTATTGTTGAGTGGGTTCTGTCACTATTGTGACACATACATCACATGCACTGGCAATTTGTCAAACATATCACACCACATCTGAGGCACCTGTAACAAACAGTACAATTACTATTGAGCTATTGAGCTACTATTTCTATACACTGTGTCAACTTACACTTCAATTACTTTGGCACCTCGTGCACCTTTGACTGTTCATACACCTCCACCCATACACCTCTGCATCTAGGTCTGTGACAGTGACATGGGGGCTTGCAGCTAACCCAGCCTGTCATCGTAGGGAATTTGGATAGTGCCTCTGCACATCCCATCATTTAGTCTTTATGGACAAAAGTTCCAAGACTTTTAGTTTGTGGTTTTCTGGCACCACTGCTACGGCACAAAGCCGCGCATTTTGTATAGAGTACATTATGCACCCTAGTGCAGACTGTTGTTTTGGCTGTGATTTTGTGTTTTGATTCTAGTCATTATTTTTTTTTGTAAGTTTAAGTTTTGTGGCAATCACACTTATGACAGTAGAAATTAGAAAAGCTTTGCTCTAAACCCTTTCTAATTTGGGGGCTTTATGTCAGGGTGAGATTGCATTGACAGCCCACCAACATATTTATTATATTAAAATAATGTTATCATGTTATTACACGGGTGTACTTTACTCACTCTTTATTGTATTTGAGAAATACTCGCTTATTGTGATTTTATTGTACCTCAATTTGTTTCAACTGAGTTATACTCATATTATTGTTACAGTTAACTGTACAGCCTAGGTGTTGTTTACTTTCAACCTTTGAGGTTAGTTTGATTTGAGCGCGAAACTGTTAATCGGCTTTTGCCAATTATAAATCAGCTGTTTTTGACAGGTAGGCAAGTCAACCCGTGATAAGGAGAATTTATGTCAATTATTGTATTCTAATCTGTGTGATAACCTTTCCTGAATAAATCTGCACATTCCAGCCCTCTAAATTACTTCTTAAATCTATTTGATTTCTATAAATCACTTTAATTGTCTTATGTGGCACACTTGTCTTTAAAAATTCGTTGTAGCATTCCTATTGGTGGAATTTATTTTTCTGCGCCCTCATTGGCGAAATTAATTATGACGTCAACCTTCTTCCCCGAAATATCCTACTGGACCTTCCGGGAAGAACGACTTGGCTTTGAGACTTGATACAAGTAAGAGGTCCGTTTGAAACCTCATTTTTGTTTTAATGTAACTTTATGTAAAGTGCCGTTCTTTTGCTGCCTAATAATCTCGGTATTGTTAGTTGAGATTTTAATAATGCCAAGCTAATTTTTTGAAAAAGTAATAGTGAAATTTACACTAAAATCGGTTCACCACATGACGAAGCCAGGCATGCCACGAGATGTCCACCTACCACGAGATGAAGGCGTCATTTCTCCAAAAATCTGTGCGCATAATATCATGGCCATGAAAGTGAGTGATTATTAATTGATTTATATTAGCTTGAGCATAGATCATTGTAAAACAACAAATACCGACTCCTCCTGGAACTGGTCAGGGCAACCCTAGGCAAAGTCCTAATCTCTGATATATTTTAAAGAATTCTATCTTCAATTGAAAGACAATCTAAATTATTTCAATTAATTTCATTAATTCATGAAATATCTCTTCAGTCACATATTTTAATTATTCAAATTTCTTTAATTGATTCCATTATTAAATATTCGTTATACCTATTATTCTTTCATGTAATAAATGCTAATATTTTACAATCTATATTTTATTCAGAAACCGTGTTCAATCCTGGTTGCAATTTATTTATCTGAATCATTTCAGAATTTATTTTTGTGCAGTTATCAAGATCATAACGCACATAAATTCAACACATTCCTCGACCTCTGTCGCAGGATTTATTTCTCATTATTCTGCTCTTCTTCCTCAACCGTTGTTGAGAAGAATCAGAAAGTCTATTTCAGTATCAGTAAATCTGACGATTTATTATCAAAAATTTTACTCAGTAGTATGGGTTTATCCCGGATGGATTGGATTGTAGAAGTTTTAATTAGCAAATGTTAAAACATTCCGAACATCATCCACCCGGCATAGACTCCTGTGTCTTCTTTACTGTATTTATTAATTTTACATTGATCGTATCTCTCTCGGCGAATTGGACTGCATGAGAATATATCGTCGCATACGACATTCGAATGCTGTTCAATCCGACGAGAGATGATTCATGTGGTATTGGAGGAGAGAAGATCACCCTCCCACTCAAATTAGAAATAATTCCACTGACTGCAGCTACCGGCGGGTTAAAATCCCAAATTACCCATCCAGGCGAGTTGGTATATAAAAAAACAATCCCACAATACATACATATTATACATCATATCAATCACCTAAAATCTATATAGAGTCTATCTTAACATTGAAATATTCATCTATATTATAAAAACAATTTTTTATCAAAAAATTCTTAATTCTTTGTTTAAATTCCCTGACTGTCAAACATCGAATATTTGGTGGTAAATGGTTATAAAATTTGATTTGATTGAAGGTGCGTCGCTTAGATGGTAGAGCAAAATTTTGGATTTAAACAAAAAATGTTTTTAATGAATTTCATAGTTCAAGTGATTTATTAATTTGACAACAGATGTAGACAAGAAACAAGGTTTATTCAATTGAAGTTTTGAAAAAAATAGAATGAAGTAATAATTTCCAATTTTATTTGATAAGAGAAATAATTAAAGGAACAAACAGATAATTAAATTAATTGTTTATTATTTCAAGTTTCAAGTTTTTATATTTTTGTTTTGAAAATAGAAGATTCTTTTCTAAAAAATGAGGATTTTTCTTTTTAATCTTGAATTTTGTTTTTCTATCTGAAAATATATTGAATCATTGTCTAGTTTTCCTGAAATAAAAGTTATTAAGAATTAATCAGAATAATTTGTATGAATAGAAACATTTCTCTACGATACCACATCCTTGGTCAGCTTCGGCTGGATGGAAAACCCGGAGGGAAGGTCCATGCCAGAGTCTTCAGGAGGCACACAAACGACTGAGCGAAAAATGGAAAAATCTACTGTAAAAAAATGCTGGCTGGTGGGGAGACTGGAAAGCTCCATCACTCTCAGCGTATTTATGTGTCAGCATAAATAGGCTTCCTGGTGATCTGGCTTTCTTTAGCCATTATTAAAAGTATTGAAAGAAAGTTTTGGAATCATTTTAAATTTGAATGTGCTTAGGAGACTGTCAAAACTCATGGTTTATGACATCTCCCCCTTCTCCGCTTTGACAGCCGACTCTGGCTGTCAATTCTGGCCATATTTATTTTATTTTTCTATGGAGAATAAAATATTCCTTGAAAACTTGAAATTTTTACACTAACATACACAAACGAGGAACACTATCAACTTTGTTGAATGATACCTAATTCCTAGTTCTAAACATTATTATAGAAACCTTCATAATATTTTGGAATTTCATATAATTCCAAAAATGTTATCAAGATCTACATTCTCTCCTATCCTATTTTAATTGTTACAGTTGATTGATAAAATTAATAACTTACTTTTAAATTATAAACAATAATATAATATCCATTGAAAAATTTCTCATGCTTGAGTTTATAATATAAATGTGTCAAAATAATTAGTAAAAGTTATCTTCTATTAAAAAGTAAGAAATTAATGATTTTTGGTAATGAATAATAGTTATGCTAAGATTGTTATCACAAATTATTTTTATAAATTCATGCCAAGTTAAGGAATCAGTTAAATAAGACTTTATTCGTACAAAATTTTATGACTGACTATCAGTATCACCAAAGACAATTATTAGAATACTTAGTTAGTATTAGTAATTCAAATTCAAATTTATTTCACACACACAAAAGAATCCGTCAATTATCGCCGAGAATGTTTCTACCGATTTACCAAATTCAGCCATACTAGAGTTCATTTTATGAAATTCCTCTCTAATGCCTGGTTGTTCGTACGTCCATTAAATTTAACCGGGTGATAAATCGAGGACAGCAACATAGTGGGATCAACGACAAACTGAACTAATTTGAAATTCAAAATCCAAGTAAAATAGTGTTACCAGAACAATATATTTCAGCTAAATAACTAGTAAAATCAACTGCATTAACATTCTTTAATAAATGACATGTTAATTCAAAACTAACTAGCTCCGAAAATTGCATATAGCCACAATATTACAGACTTTTGGTTGGTAAAACTGAAACTTGTACTTTCCCATCTGATGAAATTTTAACCACATGTTAAAATATTTATCTGATGTCTATGTAAAAAAGTTAACCGCTGGAAAAATTTAATCCCTCAATCAGCACCGATTAATTTAACCCTGTTTTTAACGGAGTAGAAATGTTTCAACAATTCTAAATGTGTGCACAACCAGCTGATATTTGAAAAAATTATGCCATTAGTATTTTTTACTACCAGATACCCTCTGCCTCATTGATAAAAACTCGGAGTGCAATTCATAAATTTTGTCTACAGAATATCATTTTGTAATAAAATCTAATAAAAATGATGAGTAAAGTTGTTTTGCAAATAAAACCAATGCAATTGAAGGCTTTCCAACACTATTTTGTCTCAATTCTTCATTTCAAGCTAGTTCAGTTTGTCGTCGATCCCATTACGTTGCGTCCCCGATTTATCGCCCGGTTAAATTTAATGGACGTACGAACAACCAGGCATTAGTGATTTAACCTCTTGACCTATACCACTTTTGATTTCTTCTCTTATAATGTTCTTAATTTCCACCAATAATTGATCTTTGAGATTGTCCGTGAGTTTATCCATTTCGCCGGTCGACTGCTTATTACCACCGGCTTTACAGACTGCACACTTCCACTTGGATAGAGTTTCTTTTGATAGTTTTTTAAAATTCGCCTCACTAATATTAGTACAACTGTAGTGAAATAGCGATTTACAGTCCGCACAACGAATAGACAATCTTCCCTCACTAACACTGTTACTGCAGTTTAAACACGCACATTTTTGCATTCTCACAGAAACCAATACTTTACGGAAAATAACCTCTAATCATTTGTGATAAGCACGACCGATCTGCTCGAAAGCCGAGCTCCTACTGTAATAGTTTCCTATCGTCTTTGGTATCACTGAAATTATTAAAGTAATGAAAATTCCAATTCTTAAAGAGAACAATTGTTGTGTCTGAACTAATTAATTATTCTAAGATTGATTTAATAATATGCATTTAATTTCTATTAATCTAATTCGATATAATTCCTAAATCCGTTATTCACAAATATCTATTTCATTTGATAATAATACAGACTTTTCTATCTTATATTTATTCAATGCATTCCAATTTTTTTTTCAATAATCAAAATTCTTTTATATAATGCTTCTCAACTGGAAAGTTACATGTAATATTTTTTCATCATTTCAATCATCAGAAATATAGCTATAACAATATTATTGTAATTATTTTCATCAAACAATAAAAAAAAATCTTAAAATTTCAAAATTACGTAAAAAAACATTCAAATAGAGAAATAGTAGTTTATGCAACGGTTGTATTATAAGAGTCTTTAAAGCACGAGTTAGATGTAAGTTAGGGCACGAGCGAAGCGAGTGCTTTAAAGGCCAAATACAACCGTTGCATACACTATTTTATCTACGATCACTGATATACAGCGTGCTCTAAAAATAAGGTACTTTTATTAAAATTCAATATAATTTGTTGGCGTATGTTCTTGTCACAGGGTGGTCTTAGGGCTCATCACAGGTACAAGCAGAATATTTACTAGACCAACTGAGCATCTATATACTACATACAGCGTGTTCCAAACGTGAATTTCTCTTATTTTATGTCGAAATTTATCACTTTGATAAATTACTTCTGATATAATGTATGTATGTTGAAATAGAAGAACAGCAAGTTTAAAAAATCATACATATATTTTTTTATTATTTGAAGAATAAATAAACAAAAATTGAAGAATAAATGTTCTGCTTTTGTTCAAAAAACAATGACTATTGATTGAGATTCGAAACTCATCTGCAAAAAGAAATTCGTTCACTAAGAATTGAACCTGGGTCTTCTAGCTAAGAGACAACATCTCTACCACTGAGCTACTCCTTCATATTGAAGATTGGTCATTCAGTAGGCGTATTGTACTGGAGTAAGATCAGGAACTCAAACACATACTATGAACGAAATTTAAACATTAATTTTTATGAAGTAAAAGAAGAAATTTTGGCTTCTAGGTGCACGAAATTAATATTTTTGAAAGCTGTTTTGAAGAATTTTATGTTCTAAATCCTTCCCGTTTTTTCTGAGATCAATCAAACTCGTATATTATAACTTAGAAGGTGATACTTATTACTTATTAAGAAGGTGATAGGAATAGCAGTATATTGAATGAAGACATTGTAATTCCACCACTAACTAACTCAAGTCGAAAACATCAAACACTTGAAGAGATTGATACAAATATTGAAAAACGAGCCGAAGCAGGTAGTTCCATTTCTGAAAGTCATAACATAATAGAAAAAGAATACAGCAATGCGTGAAAATAATAATACTTTGTCTAATGAACCTATATTGACTGGAACTGGAAGCGGCAATATAGAAAATCAGGCGCATGATATAGAATTAGAATCACATCAAATTCAAAGCCTTATTGAAGCAATCACTAATAATTACGGGAATGTATTGAATAATATTGTGTATAGTTTCCATCCCAATATCGTAACTAGTTTGTTGATCACTGCATATATAAAGAAATAACAGAGTTAATCAGTGACGAAGAAAAAAAATAGTAAATTCTGGATTTTCTTTATAAGTGATGACACTAACGAATTAGGAAGGGAAAAATGGTCATTATTCGTTTATGATAACAAGTCAGCACACCAAGCATATCATTTCGATTCAAACCAAAATGAGAATCTCCAACTCGCTTATGCTCCTAGTAAAAAAAATTAATTACATGAAACAAGAAATGAAAACTACTACTAAAATTAAATGTAAAAGTTTCAAAAAGATTCAAATAGCGTATGTTCCAGAAACAAACACTGTTCTCAATTCATACATTCATGTCATAGAGAATTTCATGAATATTATACATTATTTACTAAAATATAATACTTTAGAAGGATATGCTAAACAAGATGCGATAGCCTGTTTCAGCAGATCTAAAATCTTATCTTGTATGTTGGATTTGGTTAAAAGCAAAAGACCATTTATCACAATGCAGGAAAAACCAGAGATAATTATTAAATTGGAAAAAGTAACTGATCTGATTGAAAAGCAGGGTCATGAAAGTCCTTTCGAAACTCAAAAAAATGAACTCGTCACCCCTACTATAGTGCGATTCACTTCAAGAAGTCAGCATTGCTTAGATGGGAGTTTGCTATCCTTGTTCAGCACAAGGCAGTTGCTGAT
Source organism: Laodelphax striatellus (assembly GCA_017141395.1). NCBI lineage: Eukaryota > Metazoa > Arthropoda > Insecta > Hemiptera > Delphacidae > Laodelphax > Laodelphax striatellus. The sequence goes on along the minus strand of CM029543.1, from coordinate 9,655,559 downwards.
GTCTCTATCCTATTCGCACTGTGCATAGTTGCCGCACTGTGCATTGTTGTCGCACACAGCAGTCCCAACAAACACGTTTGGTGCAGTTTTCTCTTTCTCTCTCAATGAAACTTGGCATCAATGCTCCTCATGTAAACAATACTGACTTCTTGACGTGAATCGGACTATAGAACTACTCAGCACTATTGTGCAAAAACGGGGTTAGCTTTACCAGTACAAGGAAAAATAGACGCTTTACAAATAAAAATTCTATTTGATACGGGAAGTAATGTATGTATTGTTCGCAAAAATTTAATTGATGATTTTACGATAACTGAGAATCAATGTGTCCAATATTGTTTGCTGCAAATTGAGAGCCATTGAAAATTTTAGGAATGTCTAAGGTTTCTTTCTCCATATCTAACAATACATTTGAAAAAGACTGCTTTGTAATGGAAAATTGTTCGGTGGATTTATTACTTGGAAACACTATTTTTATAAATCACAGAGTCATTCTCAAATATTTTCGAAGAAAGACCATTTTCCTACAGTCGAAAGGTCATTCGGTTAATATTCCAATTGACAAAGAATGGCTGAATGATATAAGTCATCAATTTTCAATTTCAGTTCAATCAGCTTATAACGTGGTAACAACCAACATACAGTGGTCATTAAACCGCATACAGTTGCTAAAATTGATGCACTCTGTTGTACTTAGTGTTGCCAACTTCTGGTTGGACCAGAACCGGACACAAGCACTGCCAGAACAATTTATTATAGACCAAGGCCGTACCCAGGGAAGAATTTCGGGGGGTTGAAGCACGGGGGGGTATGGAATACCCCCCAGGAAGGCGGGGGGCCCGGGGGCTCTCCCCCGGGAAATTTTGAAAATTTAAGTGTAAAATTACGCATTTTAAGACCGTTTTAGACTCTTGATCAACCAGAGTTTATAGGCAAAAATCCATGGCTTTTAACCCCCCTGACGGCCTTGTTATAGACTACTATAAAAATAAGAAGGAATAAAACGCTGTATGGAAAAAAATAACATTTTTATATATATTTTTTTTATTCACATTCTTCCAATTAAAAAAAAATAAACAGATTATAAGGTTTTATTTTCAAAAACCTACTTGTTGTTTTGATTATGTAAAAAAAGAACATCAAATGAGAAAAATAAATATTATTATTGGTTTGTTTAAAGAAACCACATATTCTTTTCATTAAACAAAAAAAAAACTTCTAATTGAAAAATAAACATTATTATTATTTTGTTTCAAAAAACGGCATATGAAATTACCCGAAAAACAGCCAAATGTCATCTGGCAACATTGGGTTGCTGACTGAAATCAGATAGCAGTTGCGAAGTGAGCGTACGGGCTAAATCTATCAAATTTCAACTCTATCATACTTCTTACCAACAAAACCGGACATTTGCCGTCCGGTTGGACGTTCCGACCGGGCACCGGACACACACGATTAAAACCGGACTGTCCGGTCGAAATACGGACGGTTGGCAACACTAGTTGTACTACTGAACAAAATAATAAAGTGAACTATTTCAACCCACAACTCAGCATATTCAACAACAATAGCTTGTTCATTCATTCTTTATACTTGCATGATCACAATCAATTTATTGACCGAACGAAGAGATGACTGAGCGAAGCCCAGTCATCTACGAAGTGAAGTCTATAGTTTCAAGTCTATTGGCTTTCGTCTGTTTGTTTGTTTGTTTGTAATGCATTTACGGCTAAACGCATTGACAGATTTCAATAAGATTTGGCAGGAATGTTCATTTTGAGACTGCGCGACGATGTATATGTAAGGTTTTTTTTAATTTTGCATTTTGAGGACGAAATTGAAGGGAAAGAGAATGGCTGTATGGAATATAGCTATATATGAATGGCTGTATGGAATATACAATAGCTATATGGAACACGTGATAGGATTTATTTTGAATTGAATAAATGACTATAAGTTGAAAGTGGAAGTTGAAAGTTGCACGAGCATGGAGGACCACAAAGGATCCCATGTAATCTTATTATGATGAGATAAAGACTATAAGTTGAAAGTTGCACGAGCATGCGTGCGTTAACAGATGATTTTTCAAAGATGATTATAATTAACAGATGATTATTAACAGTGATCTGTTTGAAGAAACATTTTTATAAAATATATGATGATGGAATGTGTCTATGCACATGTCAAAAAACCATTCACAATATTTCATTCAATCCTCATGGGTTTCAATATTCATCGTTAATATTAAGAGTGAGAATCCTGCTTCAAGTTTATTCGACCTACCTCTGGGACTGGAACTGGTGATGTTTTTGAGGTTTTAAAGCATAAAGTTTCAAACGTGTGAATTTTCATAACCTTATAAAATTAAGTGATTGGTTTGAGTTTAATTTTTTTTGTATAATTCAATATTCAATTTGAAATGTGCTTTCGTGAGTATCGTATTAGTGCTGTTAATCTATGAATTGAAAAAAATTCATTTTGAAGATTTTTCGGGACTTATAAGTTGAAAATTCAGTGCTGGACTTAACCTATAATGTTTTCCATATTTTCCATTAGGGAAAACTGGATAATTCGGCAAGGTGGAACACCCGAAAGGGTCTCTCCGCCAAAAAAGCCATAAGCTTAATAATAATAATTGGTTTGAATTCGCGTAAAACATCGTCATATTATGGAATGATCATCAGCTGGGTCAGAATAAGATTTTTTCGCTGCAGTCAGAGGGGCGCCGCGAAAGCGGCGGCTTGTGGAACGTCGCGTATCTTTAAGAAATAAATAACTAAAAAATAAAATAAATAGATGATAAAAAAAGAAATGAAAATTAAAAAAAAATAAAAATATAAAAAGTAAATAAAAATGTAAAAAATTAAAAAAATTAAATTAGATGTACGATTAAATTACTTGTACATATCGTATTTTGGGGGGCGCCTGACAACATCTCTCTCGATACAGTTGACAGGGCCAATTCTGTACACATACACATGCTAATTTACGGGTAAACGCATTGACAGCTGATTTCAGCTAGCATGGCTTTTTCGTGAGGTCTACTGTTCACAGAACTACTAGTTTTAAAAATTCTCAATTCGTCAAATGAACCCATATTAATACTGTACCTGAAGGAGAAATGCTAGGTAGTATATCACTTCACAAAATAAATGAGTATTCAAAAAACTGAACAATGGAGTTGAGTCCGCTGAGATTCAACTATCAAACAATCCGATAAAACTAACAAAAGATTTGATATTAAAGCCAAAGACTATTGAAAATGTATCTGTGGAAAATATTTTTGGTATAGAAACTATAGTGATGAAGTCGATTTCATGCCAAATAATCAGTATTTGAATGGAAAGAAAGTAATCTTTCACTTGGATAAAATAACTCCTGGTGATATAATATTTCAAGCTTACAACTTTTCTCAAAAATTGGTGCCATTGTTAAGGCATGGAGGGATATGAATTTTAAATAGAAAACATGCTATGAAAGGGGTCGAAACCGATATGAATGTAAATAAAATTCATCGAATCACAGAATTAAATTCTGAAAAACCAGATATCTTTGTACACGAAAAGAATGTTGCTATAAATGAAGATTTACCAACAGAAAGCTACAAAAAGTTGGCGCAATTAGTCACAACTCACTCTGACATTTTTGCAAAAAATAAATATGATATTCCCATATCAAAATTACCACCCGTAACGATCAAGGTAGCAGATGATACCCCAATATTCTCACCACCCTATAAGTTAGCTCCTACTGAGAGAGACAGCCTACATGAAATAATTGAAGGCCTTCTTGAGGCAAAAGTGATTGAGCCCACAAAGTCAATTAAGTTATGCGGCACCAGCATTTTTAGTGCATTATAAAGATAAACCACCGCGTATGGTTATATAAACTATAAAAAATTAAACAATAAGATTATACATGACGAATTTCCATTACCTAATCCAGGTACTGTGTTAGAAGCTTTGAGTGGCGCGAAATATCTCTCTACATTGGACTTGACTAGCGCATTTTACCATAGCCTCCTCTAATAATGTATTAGAGGAGGCTATGATTTTACTCTATGGCGATCGCTGATGAATCGCAACACTTAACATCGTTCATAACACCAGACGGTCTTTATAAATTCCGCAAACTACCTATGGGTTTATCTGTAAGTCCAAATTCATTTCAGCGTGGAATGACATCTTTGTTCTCAGACAAACTTTACAGAACTATCTTACTGTATATAGATGACTTGTATATAATGTCTTCTACCGTGGAAGAACACATTTCCGAAATTGAAGACGTATTTTCTGGATCAAGGAAAATTAAAAATTTGACTCAAATCTTTAAAAATATTAGGACATTTAGTGTCGGACACCGGAATCTCTCCCTTACCTGAAAACGTTCAAGCTATAGCCGAATATTCAGTCCCAACAAAGGTAAATGAAGTACTTAGATTTTTGGGAGCAATTTCCTACTACAGAAAATTCATTCCAAACTTATCAAAACGAGCGTATGCTTTGACCCAATCAACAAAAAAAGATGCAAAATTTGAATGGTTAGACAGTCACCAGAGAGTACTGTATTTGAAGAAATGAAATCATGTCTTATGACTAAACCCGTACTTATGCATTATCAGGATGACAGGGAAACCTTTTTAATGACAGGCGCTTGCAGTGTAGGCATTGCTGGTTGCTTAAGCCAGTTAGATGATGATGGTGTTATGAAACCAGTGTCTTACGTTTCACGAAGATTGAGTAAAAACAAAGAAAATTGGCCAGCAACCCATTTAGAAATGTTAGCTGTAGTTTACTGCATTCAAAATTTTAGACCCTTACTCTTGAATAAAAGGTTTACAGTTATAACTGATCATAGCACTCTCCAACATTTAGAAATAGCTCAAAGCAGACGTAGCTCAAAGCGCCGAGGATGAACATCATTGTTCGAAACGCGTCCGCGACTCAAAATAGTGTAAGTACTGTAAAGCAAGAAGTCATCTTTTATTCTATTATAGAAATATCAAAGAGCCAAACTCACGACTAGCTATAAACTAGCAGCAAAACTAGTCTATTATGACTTTGACATCAAATATAATCCTGGCAAGTCTCTACAACTTGTTGATGCGTTATCACGAGCCCCAATAGATGTATCGATTAAAAAAGAGTGGCAAGATATAAATACAATTCAATGTACAAATATAGGCTTATTACAAAAACAAGACCCATAATTGAATAAAATATATAATGCTCTTCTCGATTTGAACTCAGCAGAAAAGCATATTGCTAGAAAATCCCGAAGTTACATGCCTAAAGATAATATTATTTACTATAAAGATTCTCAATATAAGAAAGTTTTCTCGATATTTTGGCGGTTCCAAAATCTTTAGTTCCACAGATCCTCCAACAATTTCATGATTTTGTACAATTTGGCGGTCATCTAGGAATAGAAAAATCTATTTCCAAGATGAGAGTGAAATATTATTGGTTATCAATGAGACAATAATAATATTGTTGATTATGTTGAATTATGTGCAATCTGTCAAAATGCATAAGTTGCGAAAACCAAACCAGCAGGATTATTAAAGCCCATAGCGATCCCAGAGCAACCTTTTCACACCATAGGTCCATTATCTCTAAGTGGAGGTCGTTATAAGTATATATTGGTGGCCATGGATAGAGCTACAAGGTTTGCTTTTTGTGAACCAGTAGTTTCAATTGATGCCAAAAACACAGTAAATTTCTTCACAAACTTTTCTACTACATATGGATTACCGAGAGTAATCCCCTTATGAAAAAGTCCCAGATCTGGCCAGATTAAAAAAGCCAGATCTGGCCTGATCTGGTTTTGGACACATAAAAGATCTAGATCTTGAACTCAGATATGGCCAGATCTGGCCAAATCGGGTTTTTATGTGTCCAAAACCAGATCAGGCCAGATCTGGCTTTTTTCTGGCCAGACCTGGAACTTTTTCTTAAATTCAGATCTGGCCAGATACGGGTACCTAATTCTAAATAACCTACATTTTTTGCTATAGTAGAAGAATTTAAGGTTGTATGTAAATTCATAATAAAATAAAGGAATCAACTTTTTATTCAGTATAATTATAATGAAATAATTTGAAAAAAATAATAATTTAATGAAATAATTTACAAGGCTAAATTAAAAAAAAATATTAATTTTGATTGCGCTTAGCTGCTGCAGCCCTGGTCTCACTGAGCTTTGTGCCCATAGCAGCCACCAATTCTTTCTCGGTTGCATTCTTCCATCACTCTTGTTCTGCCAACTCCTGACTGAAACCTGGAAAAATCCCTATTTTTAATGTTTGACAAATATGAAATTGCTAAAGAACTCCTTTACTAATATTCCCAGACCATTATAATTCAATTATAATTACAATCTGGGTTTATTTTTAACTGGAATGAATCAGCTATTCCACAATACATTTATACAATCACATCTACACCAGGCAATTACTGGTGTAAGGTCTGGTTCAGGTCTGGAGATAGCAGTCGAACGTCTTTCTTATCCAATTACAGTATATGAATGAAGTAGTTAAAACCAGATAGGAGTAAATAACTGTGCTGCATAACATACAAAAAGTTACTCAAATTTTAAAAATTATTTACTCAAAATAAGATTTAAAAAATCATATTTGATAAAATCGTACATTCCTAGAGGCACATAGTATTTAGAAAACCTCAAATATTAATTTTAATTATTAATTGAGTACACACGTCAGGTATATTGGATTTATTTATGGTAACACTTACTCATAAGGGCCTTGCTCCCTCCGGACAGAGGGCTTTTCTTGTTTCTTCAGGCTTTCCGATAGGGCCTTTTGCATCTCCGCCTTTCAGAAAACATTCCGCAAGACATAAATTTTGAAGCGTTCTGTAAGCCTGAAACAAAAACGTTTCAAATTGAAACAACCGGGAATAACAGGGTTATCTTGTAATCCGCTAGTAAAAAAATCACAAATAAATGGAATTAAAATTAAATCACAATGTTATTCTAAAACTGCAAAATTAAATTCGGTAAAAAATACGCACGGTATAAGATACTGTATTATATTTACATAGCATACGGTATGCTTTTACTTCATGAAAATTGAACAGGCCAGGATAGCCTACTATACCGAAATTAAAAATGTTTTGGTGGAAAGAATATAGGCCTACTATTCTTTAGAAAATATACCGGGAACCGTAATAAATTCACAATCCACTTGAAAAAATTTTGAAATTCACATAAGTTAATTATGATTTCAACATATACGGTACGGTAGGCCTATTATCTTGATTAAAAACATAACTACTCTAAGAAAAACAATTACTGAGGTGAGCAAAGTAATCTTAAAAATCCAAAAGAAATGAGCCCAAATAAAACTACAACTTATTACTTCAATTATTAAATCCGAACAATAGCAAATACCGCGATGTGGGCGTTATTAGGCTGAAAGTCTATTCTAAAAGTTGACTCCAATTGAATAAACAATGTTATGCTCGGCTACCATAGCTAAATTAAGACTAAATTGAATTAACACTAAATTAACAGCGGTATCATATAAAATTGCACAACTCTATACTAAGATAGATAGATAAAAGATAGAACAAGTAGCCTAGAAACCAATCTGAAAAAACAAACAATTCAAAACACTAAGATATTATGTGTTTAAATCGACAGAAAATAGGAAAGAAGTAGCCTATTAATTGTACAGCTTCGAGATAAAAGCTTATTAATGATTGATCACAGTTCTATAAAATTAACTCTTATTACTTACTAACCAATTAATTAACTGTAGGCTACTATTAAAATGAGTTTGATGTGATGCCCACATTGTTATTGAGATTTTAGGTTAGGATGAGATAGCTACAAGAAGTTGAAATTATTAATTTGTGTATAGAATGAGTAACTTACCAAAGATTTTAGAAGATAATGCGGAGATAACAGCTCAGTTTGAAGTGAAGTACAATCAATAAACAATTTCAAACCAGAATATTAGTAAATAATTTATGAAAACGAAAATTCTTGCTTGCTGAGTTGGAATGAAACAAACGAAACTTATGTTGACCGTTAGCTAGCATCACCAAACACACTTCCATGACACCCCGCGCTGACACCCGTGTAGATCCTTCCAAAATGTTCATATGATTTTTTGGCTTGGATATGAAGAAGAAGGGTTTTGAAACTTATTTTAAAAATGAGGAATGTTTCTCTTCAAGCTAGAAACGTTCCCCTAAATTTTCAAATCAATCTGTCCAGAATTATCAAAGTTATTAGCATTTCATTAATTTGATGGCAGTACAGCCGTCAATGTGAATAAATTCCGTATCACCTATCTATGTATCCAGCAATATTTTTACTATTCATTTCCATTTTAAGCTAATATCTCATAAACGTTACGTCTGACGGCAATATCTTACTGAGCAAAAAGTGCTTAAAATTCAATTTTGCAAATTTTGATTTCAAACTCTTTATTTCAACTGAAATAATGGCAAATGCAATAAAAAATTGATTAAAAATAGGATGTGAAAATCATGTTATGTATTTCATCCTTTTACATTTTGACATGAATTTCACTGAAAAATAAGTTTTTTAGTTGTAATATTTGAATTTTTTCATAGCATTGTTTTTCAATTTAATTTTTTTCTCATTCCAGACCTGGAATGAATACAGATCTGGGATGCTAGATCTGGACAGATCTGGAAGGAATCCAGATCTAGCATCCCAGATCTGGAAGGACTTCAGATCTAGCAACCCAGATCTGGTCAGATCTGCCAGCCAGATCTGGAATGAATCCAGATCTGGCATCCCAGATCTGAAATGAATCCAGATCTGGCATCCCAGATCTGACCAGATCAACCCGTTTATAACCAGATCTGGTCAGATCTAAGTCCAGATCTGGCCAGATCTGGAACTGGCTCATTTTTCCATAAGGGTCCATACAGATAATGGAACGAATTTCAGGTCAGAGTGAGTTAAACAATTTTGTCTTTCATTGAGTGTCACACGAAAATTTGGCACTTGTTACCTGCCTACAACTCAAGTAGTAACTGAATGCTACACCCACACAATGATTACCATGTTAAAATGTTACATAAATGACAAACTAAACAATTGGCATTCCAACATAAAGTATGTGTGTGTGTTTTGCTTACAATATATCATTTCAAGAATTTCTAGGATACACACCTTTTTATTTAGTACACCTTTTTATTTAGTACACCTTTTTATTTTATTTAGTTCATCCCCTCAGCCCTTTTGATGTGGCATTTCTACCCTCATCACATGATATAGATCGGTTTCAAGTACTACACGATCTAGCTAACATTCTGTCATAATTACCGAAATCAATACAAAAATCCCAAGAAAGACAAAAGACCCATTTTGATGAAAAACATAAACATGTAGAATTTCAAGTAGGAGATAAGGTGCTTGTCTCATATCCACAAAACGAGCCCGGTACTTGCAAGAAATTTAACAATCCTTACAAAGGGCGTCTCACAATAAATAAAAAGATTTCAGATCACAATTACAAAGTAATTCTGGAAAAACGAGGTCAGTTTGTTCCAGAAGTGATTCATGTACGTAGAATAAAGAAATTCTACAGTAGATAGAAGTAATGTGAATAATGTAAAATAATTGAAGTAATTTTTGGAATAGACTTTCCAAATACATGAATATTTAAAACTAGCTGTCCCGGCGAACTTCGTATCACCCTCTTCCCCCCCCCAAATGTCCCCCCTCTTCTCCCCACAAATGTCCCCCCTTCATGCCACACCCCAAAAAATTTCATCCCCCAAATGTCCCCCCTTCATTCCCCCCCAAATGTCATCCCTACAAATCCCCCTTCATGTCAATTCCCTCTTTCCCACCAAATGTCACCCCCCTCTTCCCCCCATTGGCCATTCCTTCACGTAACCCCCCTCTTTCCCTCAAATGTCCCCCTTCATGTTCCCCCCCCCCAAAAAATGTCACGAAGTAAAAATATATTTAATATAATCAATGTATTTTTATTTTATATAATCAATTATTTTTTTATTTCAATTTATTTTTCCCCTTCTTAGAAACAATAAAACATATATGATACGACCGATAACTCATTCTTAAATGATGATTCTAGCGTGAAAAATAATTTGAGTAGAAAACCTAGTGCAAAAAAAATTTGTCCGAAGTGGGGATTGAACCAGCGTTGTTCAGATTGATACGCAGACGCTCTAACCACTACGCTACGGAGGCCTGGACAATACAGGTCATTTTCATAATGTTAAATCATCATCTTTCCGTTCTTCGATAGGCCTGCCGGGAAGTTCAAAACATGGGTCTGTCGTCTGTAAAATGTTTGATAGGTTAGGTCATTAATTTACTAATTATTCATTAATTATAAAGAAAGGGATTTTCTTATATTTTAATACATATTATGTTAACCAGTGCTCTATTAATCCAAACTAATCCAAAATCATCTAAATCGGTTCGGCCGTTCTCGAGTTATAAGCGAGCGTACAGACATCAACTCTCTTTTATTAATATAGATTTGATCAATTTTTCACTGATCTGTAAATTAATTGGGAAATTCATATAACTTTTTTAAAAAATGAGATAAATGAAGCATTATATTTTTTTTATTATAATTGATTATTGTTTCCATTAATTAAAGAACTGATAAAAGTATAATTTATTTTCAAAACTATTCTCATACATCAGAGATATCATCAAAAGAGCTCTATAAATATTATATTTATGAATGTTATTTGCAGAATATTGATATTAAGTTTTTACTACTCTGATAAATTGAAATTATTCGAGTTGTTATATTATTTATTCCTCTAGATTAATGATTATTATTATATTAACGTTTCAACTCTGATATTATTTGGAAAAAACGTTTTTATGGGTAACTAATTAATTATTATTGAATTATTGAAGAGACTATCACTTTTACTTCAACTATTGTTTCGTATGCATTTCAAATCAATTGAGAATTGTGAATATAGATTAACTTGATTAAACTCTCATTTAGCTAAATAATGAGGTCATATGTGAAATATAGATTTTAATATTCCAAAAACAGTGAAAATATTTCTAAATGTAGTTTGAAAAGGAAAAAAAACATGTTTCCAGTAACAGAATGAAATATCAGTTGAATAGTTGAAAAATAGTTACTTTATTAGACCTTAAAGAAATAATCAAAATCAATATTGATGTGTTACATTACGTATTGTTAACTTTTCAAGAAGCCAGATCCTACCGCTCTTAGGCACGTTTCCTCTTAGGCACCCTTCCCTTATTTCTGATACGGTGTATGGAGACAGCAGCTGTCAAGGTGTTCTTAGGAGTTATTCTCAAACCGGCCATCTCACATGTTTACGTTTATCAAGCTTCAGCAGTCAGCAACAATCAGCTTTAAAATCAACTTTCCAACAGCGCAGATGACTATACTTCAAGCAGTTTCTACCGAAATGCCAGTACCCTGATTGCTCTATCGCAAATTTTATTAAGCAATTTCTGAATCAACAAATGACATCATCAAGCACGAGCTTCTGAATTAGGCCTACACTCTTCTACCAGTAAACATCAGAGACCATCGAGGATAAATTTTAATCGCACTCCACGGTCGATGGATGCAATAGGGAATTTCATGAACTTCTACTGCGGCACAGCAACAGGTGGACTCGAATTCAATGAGCAGCATCTCACAGACCTCTTGCACGCATCCCAAGTATCGTGCAAGAAGACCACCAAGATTTGATCAAAATGACGGGAGAATTCAACTCTCTTCACTAGAAAAACCTCAAATCAGTTACATGCAGCATACCTACAACTCCAAACTAAGATGAATGCTGTCTTCAAGACATCACAAATAGCAGCAGATGATCCACTCTACATTCAACTGATTGGATACAGCTTCCGCCTTCACTCCCATTTGTATCTCATTGCTCAAAGAGATTTCAGCACTTCAATCAAAGAGAACTGTCAACAGAAATTATTCCAGCAAATCTCTTCAAATAAATTTAACACTGTTCTCAGAAATAGAATAAAGTTTCGACTCAACATCCAACTGATGATGATGCCATGTGCATCGAAACATGTTTTGTATAAATAAAAGTAAGTAGAAGAAGACAACATCTGTGTTTTTATTTTTAAATCTCTTCAAACTGGATCTGTAACTGACCAAGCACTCACAACTGAAAAGGAAGATGAATCCAAGGTTAGTAGAGACCTAAGGTTGGCCAATCCCAATAAGAGCTCAGCAGTCCAATTTTTCGCGATTAGTCTTGCTATAATGACGTCAATCAGTGCCCGGGTTAAAATATGCCCTATATCTATATTCAAGACTCATCACTTATAGCACGATCCTTTCAACTTGTCAGAAATCAGCTGTTTTGGTAATAATAAAACAGTGATTTCGACACAATAATCAAAAGGCTTAAAAGTCTTAAAGACCTTTAAAGTCTTTAAAAGACCTTTTTAAAGAAGACCTTTCAAAGAATAACTTTTTAAAAGACCTTTTCAATAATCTGCGAGATTCAGCTTTTGTAGGTTAAGTATTGTGATATTGCTCCTAAAATCATATGTTTTCTGACAAGTTAAAAGGTTCCTGCTATATCTAGTATTCAAATCTTTCCAGATGGTTTTTGGAGAAATGAAAATTTTCAAATTTCTATCTTATAGATTGTCAGATAACAATAATAAATTAAAATAATGCAATAAAAATAATTACTGTGATCAAATATCTACAGTAATAATAAGAAATCATTTAATATAATTGTAATATCACGCCTTGCTTGCCAAACAGTAAACTTCAACTATTCAGATTTTCCAGCTGATTTCTGAGAATTTGAAATTATTATAGCAGAATCCAATTCAACTTGTCAGAAATCAGCTGTTTCAAAGAGCAATATCACAATACTTAACCTACAAATGCTGAATCTCGCAGATTATTGAAAAGGTCTTTTAAAAAGTTATTCTTTGAAAGGTCTTCTTCAAAAAGGTCTTTTAAAGACTTTAAAGGTCTTTAAGACTTCTAAGCCTTTTGATTATTGTGTCAAAGTCACTGTTTCATTATTACCAAAACAGCTGACTTATGTCAAGTTAAATGAATCCTGCTATACAAATCTCTAGCACAACATGGAAAGCCTAGTAAAAGTTGATGCTTATTTTCGATTAATTAATAATTTGTTTCAATTACAGTGAATGAATCCTAATTATAACTACAGTAATTATTTATTTAGTATTTTACAATAATTGATATTTAACGGAAGGTACAACAGGCTTACGCCGAAAACTGTACCTTTTTAAATTTACATTAGCTATGAAAACAATCCAAATCTAGGTTATGAGACATTTTTCACAAAGAAAACACTAAAGGAATTTCGAATATTTTAAATGGTAGGTCTAATATGAAAGCTCTGAACCAAAAATAGCCAACATATCAGTAATCGAAATTGTTTGTAAATTTTAATTTTGATACAATTCATCAAAAAAGAGATAATCAATTACAAGACACAATTAGTGAAGTATTATTTTGTTTTGCTAATCAACTGGGTAACATCTGAATAAGTTTAAAAACACGTTTCATATTTTGCCCTGCAGAGTGCATTACTAGTGGGCACGCGATGACGTATTTACTCGTCACGGCCGGTCGACCTCAAAAACGACATGATTATGTAAAACGACATGTAGACCTTGTAGCTCTACATACCTTGGATGAATCCACCTCGGAATTCATTCGGTTGGCAGTCAACATCAAAGACCATCAGCAGTTAGTACTACCAACAACCAAATGCAGAACCGCAGAAGAAGACGTCACGATAATGGTGAAAACTCAATTAGTCACCAAAACATCAAACTTCGCCTTATTCAGCTCCAAATTCACTTCAACTCAGCTGTATTGAAAAGCCATCAGCAAACCTTCCAGGAACATTATAGCTACAGTACGAGACACTTATAAGAAAATCTTTTCCCTTATGACTGCCTTGCCCCAAACATTCCCTCCCCAATATCCAACATTTCCTACCCATCTCTACACTGGCTCAATATTGAATTTTTAAAAGTAAATTCTTTCCAACCACATAGCAACCCACATTTTGATAATTCCACTGATATTCTGAAAGACGACTGGAATGTTACAATCCCAACTTTATTTATTCACAATAATATAGCTCCAGATTTATTTGAAAAGGCTACACTTCCAAACACTTGGTATGAAATTTTTAATTCAACATCTATGTCTTTCTATGTTAAATTTACGTGGTTGTGAATTACCACTTCAGCTATGTTATACTTGTTGATTAAAATTAATATACTAATAATTATGCAAAAATCTAAACAGAGGCCCACAATTCAAATGGTGGAGCTTAAAGATTAAAAAAAAGGAAATTAAAAACAGCAAAACTTTAACTCAATAAATTGAAGAAACTCTTAAGGTTAATAAGAATCAACATTATTTTCTTATTATTATTATCGTTAAATTGCCTTGTATAATATTGTGAATTATCATTTAGAAAAAATATTGAATTGAGTAATGTATATTTGTGGGAATTATTATTATGAAATAATGATTTATTCATCAGAAATACAAAAATATACTAACATCTTGCAATAATATAATAACACATGTTCAAATAAAATATAAAAGCACAAATAAAAGTAAAATAAAATAATATTATCCTGTATTTCTGATTGAATTATATATAATATGCAAAGCTGTATCTAGCTTGACCGCATATGGGAGTACAATTGTCAGATCTATAACGGTACAGAATGGAATGTTTAATGACAAACGGTACAGTATAAATCATATATATGGAAATAAAATAAATTGACAATAACATAATAATTATCCCCTATAATTTTGCAATACCAGCTGAAAATGTATTGTAAGAAATTTTAATTCATATGACACCCAAAAGGCTAATAATAATTATTATCAATATTAAACTATTTCACAATATTTATTGACTATTGAAACTTATGAATCCACAAATCAATTTTCAACACTAAAACCAGAGCTTGAAACTATAGTTCAGAGGAGTTACATATAATAATGATATTATACATACTTTCTACATCATCCTTACTGGTATTTAACAGGTAAGCCTTCAAATTACGTTTGAACAGATTACTATATTGAATAATTTTTATTTATGACAATTCTTACTCTTACTTATAAGAATAATTTTGAAATTCGACAATTTCAAAAAATGAAGTACTTGTTTGTTATAACTATGCAATTGTCTGATATTTTCATGTAATCATTTTTATTACTTGAATTTGTCATACAAATTACATTTAAAATGTAAAATAAATTTGTTTTACCGTATTGATATCAACAAACCTATTAATTAAATTTATTATCATGTTATAATTATTAATTAAAAAAAATCTAATTTGAATATTCTTCAATTCAAAAAAAAATTGTCTCTTGCTTTGCACTTGTTGAGCCAGGGTCAGCTCTTCCCCCTAGGGGAGGGACATGTCACAATAGTGACAGAACCCACTCAACAAAAATTTATTAATTTTTTTTCAATAGTAAGATGTAAAGCAAGAAGAGGAAAACGTACTCCCTCACTCACTATCTCTCTTTTTTTTCTTCAACTGTTGGCAAGGCGTTGAAGCCTTTTCTATCCAAAGTAAAGACTCAGCATTTATGCCTACCAAATTTTAACCAGCCGAAAAACGCTCACTTCTTGTGCAGCAGCGGTTGCGACAGCTTGTCTAGTCCTGGTCCAACCGTACAGGAGTCCGTTCCAGTGACGTAAGGTATAACAGTTTTTTCCAATCATTTTTCCTTTTTCCACCTCACCATTAAAAGAAATTTCAGCAACAACTAAATAATTTTCGAATCACATAATTATAAACTAAAGTAGAAATAAATTAATATTAAAGTAAAGAAATTAGAAAGAGAATGTTTTCCAAAAAAAATTTAGTTGAAAATAAATATCTAGGAGTCATGCATCTTAATGGATTCAAATCATCTATATTAATAAAAGAGAGTTGGTGTCTGTACGCTCGCTTATATAACTCGAGAACGGCTGAACCGATTTAGATGATTTTGGATTCGTTTGAATTTTTAAAGCACTGGTTAACATAATATCTATTAAAATATAAGAAAATCCCTTTATAATTAATAAATAGTTATTACATTAATGACATAACCTATCAAATATTTCACAGAGCTACGTTCAAACTTGCCGGCACGAACGTGTACCTACAACGGAAAGATGATCGCAATTTAAGATCAGATAAATTACCAAGCATATCCTAAGTCTCCGTGGCTCAGTGCAAATGTCTCTGCGTGAGAACCTAGAGGTTGCGGGTTCAAACCCCGCTCTGGACCGTTTCTTTTTGCTCTAGGTTTTCTACTCTAATTATTTTTTACGCTACAATCATCAATTATTAAGAATGTGTTATCGTTCGTATTATGCATTTTTTATTGTTTCTAATAATAAAATTGAAGAACGGGAATAAAAATAAATAAATAAAATAAATTAAAATAAAAAAAAATTAAAAAGATATAATTAAATATGAAAAAAAATCTTTAATTAGAATAGGACTGATAAAAAATTGAAGAACGGAAATAAAATTAAAAAAAAAAAAAAAAAATGAAAAAATTAAAAATAAATAAATATGAAAAAAATTCTTTTAATTAGAATAGGACTGATAAAAATTGAAGAACGGAAATAAAATAAAAAAATAAAAATAAAAAAAAAAAAAATAAAAAAAATTAAAAATTAAAATAAAAATAATAAAAAGAAAGAAATAAATAAATATGAAAAAATAATTAGTGGGAGGAGGGGTGACATTTGATGGGAAAGAGGGGTTGACATGAAGAGGATATGTGGGGTGACATTTGGGGAATGGAGGGCATTTGTGGGATGACATTTTTTTGGGGATGGCATGAAGGGGGACATTTGTGGGGAGAAGAGGGGGGACATTTGGGGGGGGGGGAAGAGTGCGATACGAAGTTCGCCGGGACAGCTTGTTTATTAATAAAGCTACTCGATCACAAAATAACAGCAATAGTTGCATTGACCACATATTTTTCAAAACTAAATCTATTAAAGATGGAGATGCTTTTGCGACCATCATAAAAACTAGTATAACTGACCATTACTTCTTTCCATATAAAGCTTACCTCAAATAGTGATAATAATCCTTCCAATAGAAATGTGTTGACGAAAATAAACTATGAGATGCTAATTAATGATTTGTATACTGAAAATTGGGATTGCATAGGGTTCACAAATACAAATAACATAGACGGAATGGTGGACGTATTTATCAAAAAAATAACTTTCTACCTTGACAAGCACACTCAAAAAATTAAACTACCACATAGGAAAAAGCCACTTGAAAATTGGATTACTCCTAGCATGGTAAGTGCTATGAGTAAATTAGATAAGATGGCAAAAAATTGAAAAAACAACCTTTTTACCCAGCTCTAAAGAAACAATACAAAAACTATAGGAATACATTAAATAATTTTGTAAAAAATGCAAAAGTTCAATATTTCAATAATAAATTTCAATTGTCCCGAGGTAACTCTAAAAAAACATGGGAAAATATCAGAGAAATACTTGAAATTGAAAAAATATCAATTATCGAACCAAATATAGAGGCAGAAATATTCAATCAATATTTTGTTAATGTAGGTAAAAATTACGCTGAGGCTTTTAATGATAAAATCATCAACAGAAACTTCCCAACACCTCCATCTCCTCCCTTTATTGATAGTTTTTTTTTACATCCAACAAATGTAGCAGAAATTGATAATATTATAAAAAATTTAAAGAGTGATGCATCTCCGGGTGTAGACAAGTTTACAGGTCACTGCCTGAAGAGAATATCTCCTTTCATTACTAAACCACTTGAAATAATAATAAACTTCATAATATAGTAAACTTACGAAAGAGAGTGACAACTCACTCACTCACTGACAAAAACTCACAGCCAAAACCGCTGATTGGAGAGAAAAACTGAGGTCACCATCAGAAAGGGCGCCGAGAGTAGGTACAGGGAAAACTCCAAAACTTCAAAAAAGTCCCCCCCTCAGGGGGGTTCAGGCCCCCCAAAGATTTTCTGCAAAGCTAACCGCTTATCGCACAGCAAAGTCATGAGGAACTTTTTTGTTCAGCACCCGGAGATACCCCGATTTCTATAATAAAATTCTAACCGGGTTCACAAGGGGGCCCAAGGGGGGCATTTGAAATTTTTTTTTTAAATATTTTTCTTCAAAAAATTCACAGCCAAAACCGCTGATCGCAGAGATAAACTGGGGTCACCATCAGATAGAGGGCCGAGAGTAGGTACAGGGAAAACTCCAAAACCTTCCAAAAATCCCCTCAGGGGGATGTAGCCCCAAAGTTTTTCTGCCAATTCAAATACACATTTACAGCAAAATGGTAGAGGAAAAACTTGTTCAGATTGTGGAAAAACATTGAAATATGTGATAAAATTTGAACCGGGTCGGCAAGGGGACCAGGGGCAATTTTCATTTTGGCCATTTTGCCTTGGCCAGATTTTGATGAGTCAATTTTCAGTGGTTCTAGATTTTTAGCGCAGTTATTGGACTCAGAATGTTGTTCCTTGGACCCAAAGACCTCATAAAATGTCATCTGCCCAAAAATATTCAGGGGGCACTGGGGACATATGTCAAATTTGGCAAATTTTGGGACGGCTGTATTTCTCTTATTTGGATACCGGGTATTATTGTGCCATACATCATTGAACTCAGCTCATCAAGGCCATTCAGAAACATATGCTATATGCCCAAATCAAATAAATTTTTTGGACCTCAAATTTGAAAATTTTCAAATTCCCCCACTTTATGAAGATCACAGTGGAGAGGTACCCACTGAAGTACATTCTAAGCCACTCCCAGCATAGGTGGAACAATTATTTTGTTCTCATGAGTACCCAAAATCATTGAGAAAACTCCAAAACTATGATATTGTTTTGTCAGGGGGGCAACAAGCCCCCCTCAATTTTTTCAACTTTTCCATGAGGAACTTTTTTGTTCAGCACCCGGAGATACCCCGATTTCAATAATAAAATTCTAACCGGGTTCACAAGGGGGCCCAAGGGGGGCATTTGAAATTTTTTTTTCTCAATTTTTTCTTCAAAAAATTCACAGCCAAAACCGCTGATAGCATAGGAAATCTGGGGTCACCAACAGATAGAGGGCCAAGAGTAGGTACGGGGAAAACTCCAAAACCTTCAAAAAGTCCCCCCCTCAGGGGGGATGTGGCCCCCCAAAGTTTTACTGCCAATTCAAATACACATTTTACAGCAAAATGATAGAGGAAAAACTTGTTCAGATTGTGGAAAAACATCGGAATATGTGAAAAAATTCTAACCGGGTCGGCAAGGGGGACCAGGGGGGGCAATTTTCATTTTTGGCCATTTTTGCGGGTTTGGCCAGATTTTGATGGGTCAATTTTCAATGGTTCTAGATTTTTTAGCGCAGGTTTTGGGCTCAGAATGTTTTTTCTCGGACCCAAAGACCTCATAAAAATGTCATCTGCCCAAAAAAAATATTCAGGGGGGCATCAGGGGACCTATGTCAAATTTGGCAAATTTTGGGACGGCTGTATTTCTCTTATTTGGATACCGGGTATCATTGTGCCATACATCATTGCACTCAGCTCATCAAGGCGATTCAGAAACATATGCTATATGCCCAAATCAATTAAATTTTTGGGAACTCAAGTCCCCCACTTTATTAAGATTACATTGGAGAGGTACCCACTGACATAAATTCTAATCCACTCCCAGCTCAGGTGGAACAGTGGAAACGATTATTTTGTTCTCATGAGTACCCAAAAACATCGAGAAAACTCCAAAACTATTAATATTTCTCATCAGGGGGGCACCAGGTCCCCCTCAATTTTTTCAACTTTTCTATTTGACTATTTAGAGCAAAAGTGAAAAGGACCTTTTTTGTTCAGCACCTCCATATGCTCCGATTTCTATAATAAAATTTGTACCGGGTCAGCGAGGGGGACTAAGGGGGGCAATTTTCATTTTTGACCATTTTTACCAATTTTTCAAAAAATTGTACCCACTGAAATACATTTTAAGCCACTCCCAGCATAGGTGGAACAGTTATTTTGTTCTCATGAGTACCCAAAATCATCGAGAAAACTCCAAAACTATGACATTTTTTTGTCGGGGGGGGGCAACAAGCCCCCCTCAATTTTTTCAACTTTTCTATTCGACTATTCAGAGCAAAAGTGAAAAGGACCTTTTTTGTTTAGCATCTCGATATGCTTCGATTTCAATAATGAAATTTGTACCAGGTCAGCAAGGGGGATCAGGGGGCGCAATTGTATATTTTGGTCATTTTTGCCAATTTTTCAAAAAATGTTTGGGGTACATTTTCTATGGTCCCTGACATAGAAGTGAAGTTTTCGATGTCTGAATAATATTCCTTGGGCCTGAAAAGCTGATAAAAATAACACCTACACCCAAAAAAATATTTAGAGGTGGAAGTGGGGGGACATGTCAAATTTGGCTAATTATCAGACTCCTGTATTTCTCATATTTGTATACCTGGTATTATGCTACATGCCCAAATCAAATAATTTCTTTGGAATAACTTTTTTGGAACCCAAATTCAAAAATTTGAAAAGCTTCTTAGGAGATCATGGGGGGGCGAAGCCCCCAGGGGGGTGCAGGGGGGCGAAGCCCCCTGCCGAGCACGAAGTGCGAGTCTTTATATAGTAAACTTACAAAAGAGAGTGACACACTCACTCACTCACTCACTCACTGACAAAAACTCACAGCGAAAACCGCTGATCGGAGAGAAAAACTGGGGTCACCATTAGATAGGGGACCGTGAGTAGGTACAGGGAAAACTCCAAAACTTTGGAAAAGTCCCCCCCTCAGGGGGGTTTAGGCCCCCCAAAGATTTTCTGCAAAGCTAACCGCTCATGGCACAGCAAAGTCATGAGGAACTTTTTTGTTCAGCACCCGGAGATACCCCGATTTCAATGATAAAATTTTGACCGGGTTCACAAGGGGGTCCAAGGGGGGCATTTGAAATATTTTTTTCCCAAATTGTTTTTTCCAAAAATTCACAGCCAAAACCGCTGATCGCAGAAAAAAACTGGGGTCACCATCAGATAGAGGGCCAAGAGTAGGTACAGGGAAAACTCCAAAACCTTCGAAAAGTCCCCCCCTCAGGGGGGATGTGGCCCCCCAAAGTTTTTCTGCCAATTCAAATACACATTTCACAGCAAAATGGTAGAGGAAAAACTTGTTCAGATTGTGGAAAAACAACGAAATATGTGATAAAATTCGAACCGGGTCAGCAAGGGGGACCAGGGGGGGCAATTTTCATTTTTGGGCATTTTTGCGGGTTTGGCCAGATTTTGATGGGTCAATTTTCAATGGTTCTAGATTTTTCAGCGCAGGTTTTGGGCTTAGAATGTTGTTTCTTGGACCCAAAGACCACATAAAAATGTCATCTGCCCAAAAAAAATATTCATGGGGGCACCGGGGGACCTATGTCAAATTTGGCAAATTTTGGGACGGCTATATTTCTCTTAGTTGGATACCGGGTATTATTGTGCCATACATCATTGAACTCAGCTCATCAAGGCGATTCAGAAACATATGCTATATGCCCAAATCAAATAAA
This sequence comes from Laodelphax striatellus, assembly GCA_017141395.1. Taxonomy (NCBI): domain Eukaryota; kingdom Metazoa; phylum Arthropoda; class Insecta; order Hemiptera; family Delphacidae; genus Laodelphax; species Laodelphax striatellus. Next base: position 9,633,937 of record CM029543.1, on the reverse strand, counting down.
TTTTTGGAACTCAAATTTGAAAATTTTCAAAGTCCCCCACTTTATGAAGATCACAGTGGAGAGGTACCCACTGAAATACATTCTAAGCCAATCCCAGCATAGGTGGAACAGTTATTTTGTTTTATGAGTACCCAAAATCATTGAGAGAACTCCAAAACTATGACATTTTGGCAGGGGGCAACAAGCCCCTCAATTTTCAACTTTTCCATTTCACTATTTAGAGCAAAAGTGTAAAGGACCTTTTTGTTAAGCACCTCGATATGCTTTGATTCCAATAATAAAATTTGTACCAGGTCAGCAAGGGGATCAGGGGCGCAAGTGTATTTTGGTCATTTTGCCAATTTTGGAAATTTATTTAGGGTATATTCAATGGTTCTTGATATTGTAGTGCAGTTCTCAAGGTCGAAATGTTGTTTTGGATCTAAAGGTCTTATTAAGATGTTACCCGTCCAAAAAGTATTCAGGGGGCACTGGGGGACATATATGTCAAATTTGGCTAATTTTGGGAGGCTGTATTTCTCTTATTTGGATACGGGTATTATTGTGCCATACATCATTGAACTCAGCTCATTAAGGCAATTCAGAAACATATGCTGAAATTTGAAAATTTTCCAATAAGTGGTCCACTCTACAGAGATTACAGTGGAGAGGTACCCACTGACATAAATTATAAGCCATTTTTGTCAGTTTGGACAGATTTTAATGTGTCAATTGTCAATGGTTCTAGATTTTTTTGTGCAGTTTCATATGCTCAGAATGTTTTTCCTTGAACCCAAAGACCTCATAGAAATGTCATCCGCCCAAAAAAAAATATTCGGGGGCACCCAAAATGATCATGGGGGGGCGAAGCCCCCAGGGGGGTGCAGGGGGGCGAAGCCCCCTGCCGAGCACGAAGTGCGAGTATTATAGTAAACTTATGAAGGCCAGTGACACACTCACTCACTGACAAAAACTCACAGCCAATACCGCTGATCTGAGAGAAAAACTGGGGTCACCATTGGATAGGGGGCCGAGAGTAGGTACAGGGAAAACTCCAAAACTTTGGAAAATTCCCCCCCTAAGGGGGGTTTAGGTCCCCCAAAGATTTTCTGCAAAGCTAACCGCTCATCGCACAGCTAGAGCACAATGACATTTTTTGTTCAGCACCCAGAGATACCCTGATTTCTGTAATAAAATTCCAACCGGGTTCATGGGGGGGCCCAGGGGGGGCATTTTTCATTGTTCGGCATCTGACAAAAATTCACAGCCTAAACCGCTGATTGAAGAGAAAAACTGAGTCCACCATCAGATAGAGGGCCCAGAATAGGTACAGGAAAAACTCCAAAACCTATGAAAAGTCCCCCCCTCAGGGGGGATGTAGCCCCCCAAAGTTTTCCTGCTAATCTAAATACACATTTTACAGCAAAATTGTAGATGTAAAAGTTGTTCAGAATGACAAAAAACATCCAAATATGTGATAAAATTCATACCGGGTCAGCAAGGGGGACCAGGGGGGGCATTTTTCATTTTTGGCCATTTTTGGCGCCTTGGCAAGATTTTGGTGGGCCAATTTTCAATGCTTCTTGATATTTTAGCGCAGTTTTGGGCTCAGAATGTTGTTCTTCGGACCAAAAGACCTCATAAAATGTCATTTGCCCAAAAATATTCAGGGGGGCACCGGGGGACATATATATGTCAAATTTGTCAAATTTTGGGACGGCTGTATTTCTCTTATTTGGATACCGGGTATTATTGTGCCATACATCATTGAACTCAGCTCATCAAGGCGATTCAGAAACATATGCTATATGCCCAAATTGAATAAATTTTTTTGAACTCAAATTTGAAAATTTTCAAACTCCCCCACTTTATGAAGATCACAGTGGAGAATACCCACAGAAATACATTCTAAGCCACTCGCAGCATAGGTGGAACAATTATTATTTTGTTCTCATGAGTACCCAAATTCATTGAGAAAACTCCAAAACTATGACATTGTTTTGTCAGGGGGCACCAGGTCCCCCTCAATTTTTTCAACTTCTCCATTTGACTATTTAGAGCAAAAGTGAAAAGAACCTTTTTTGTTCAGACCCTAGAGATTCTTTGATTCTGATAATAAAATTTGTTCTGGGTCAGCAAGGGGGACCAGGGGGGTAATTTTCATTTTAGGCCATTTTTGCCAGTTTGGCCAGATTTTGATAAGTCAATTTTCAATGTTTTTTAGTGCAGTTTTTGGGTTCAGAATGTTGTTCCTTGGACCGAAAGACCTCATAAAAATGTCATCTGCCCAAAAAAATATTCTAGGGGGCACCAGGGTACATATATGTCAAATTTGGCAAATTTTGGGACAGCTGTGTTTTTCTTATTTGGATACTGGATATTATTGTGCCATACTTCATTGAACTCAGTTCATCAGGCGATTCAGAAACATATGCTAAAATGATCTAATCACATTTCTATCCCAGAAAATTTGTAATCCATAATGGAATTGAAGAAGAGTATGCAAAGGGGGTGCAGGGGGGCGAAGCCCATGAAACCCATGGAATTTCTTATCCTGAATTCTTCTAACCTAGAAAATTTCTAACCCAAAAAATTTCCAACACAAAAAAATTCTCATTTACCAGATAATGGGGGGGCGAAGCCCCCAGGGGGGTGCAGGGGGGCGAAGCCCCCTGCCGAGCACGAAGTGCGAGTTTTGTTAATGTAGGTAAAAATTACGCTGAGGCTTTTAATGATAAAATCATCAACAGAAACTTCCCAACACCTCCATCTCCTCCCTTTATTGATAGTTTTTTTTTTACATCCAACAAATGTAGCAGAAATTGATAATATTATAGAAAATTTAAAGAGTGATGCATCTCCGGGTGTAGACAAGTTTACAGGTCACTGCCTGAAGAGAATATCTCCTTTCATTACTAAACCACTTGAAATAATAATAAATACTTGTTTTATCAATGGACACTTTCCTAAACGTTTCAAAATCGCTAAAATCATATTAATTCACAAATCAGGTGACAAATCAAATCCAGCAAATTACAGACCCATCAGTTTACTTAGTAACTTTGCTAAAATAATAGAAAAACTAATGAAAAAGAGGTTGACAGATTTTCTAGATAAAAAAACTTTACTGCTGCAAATCAGTTCGGATTCCAGTCAGGGAGGTCAACTAAGGATGCGGTTATGTTGTTAACTAATTTAGTCAATAGTAATTTCAACAATCGTGTAAAGACCTTAGCAATATTTCTTGATCTAGCCAAGGCATTCAATACCATACCTCATGCAACCTTGATAAATAAGCTGGATGGGTGTGGTATACGTGGCTTGGCCAAAAAACTCATTGTTAGCTACCTGAATGATAGATCGCAAACCATGACCCTTAATAATAAAACAGATACCCGGAATCTAACTAATTTTGGTCTTCCCCAAGGTCCAGTTCTTTCTCCATTACTATTTCTAATATACTTGAATGACCTTTTAAAATTGAATATACCAAATTCCACTAAAATATCCTTTGCTGATGATACAGCATTAGTTTTTACTGGCTTGTCATGGAAAGAAACTTACAATAATGCAAATAGAGGTTTGGCTCTGGCCAAGGCTTGGTTTGATGCTCATACGCTTACATTAAATCTAAATAAAACAAAATTCATAGCTTTTTCGCCAACTATAACGGGTGAGCCACCACCTGAGCTATACATAAAAATGCATGACCAACCATTGGACTTCCCTACAAGCGCAAATATCTGTCACTGCCAAGCAATTGAAAAAGTTAGCACTATTAAATACTTGGGAATACTAGTTGATAGTCACTTGAAGTGGAACTTTCACTTGGAGTATTTAGTATCTAAATTGAAATACCTGATATTTATATTTTATAAGATAAATCTGATAAAGGATATTAATATAATAAGAACAATATATCATGCTTATGCACAATCTCTATTTCAATATGGTATAGAAGTTTGGGGAGGCACTTTTGACACCCACTTCAAAAAAATATTCATTTTGCAAAAACATATAATCAGGGCAGCACTTAGAAGACCGAGATTGTATCCCAGTAGAAGTTTGTTTATTGAGTTTGGAGTACCAACAATAAGGCAGGTGTTTGTCAGAAACATAATTTTCCTGATAAATAAAAATAGAGGAAGCCTTACTTTTAATACTAATCGTCACAGCTTACGCCCAACAATAGCCAACTTGTATAATAGGTCTTTTTTCAGATTGACTGTGAACAAGCATCAGTTACAATATTATATGGAATTTTTTGCTAATTAAATATCGAACCATTTCATCACCAGTTCTTTTTCAAGAAAAATCCACAATGAAATTGATGAATGGGTGAGATCTAACATATACTATAGTCTCATTTAGAATTATTTCTTATTTTTGTAAATTCATTTCATTTCAAAAATATATGTTTCTTTTTTGAAACTCTAGTTGTATTGAAATATTAATAATTGTCGCATCGACTTTCTTTTATTGTCGGTTCATTTAATTTTAGCCTAGAATGTATTTCTTTTGAATTTTTATTTTTTGTTCAATTCTGAATGTTCTATCATTATTGCCATAGGTTTGAGTCTGTTATTTAGTTACTATCTGAGTTTATTGAAAGAATTTTTATAACATCCATAAACATCTAAATTTTAGTCATAATTATTTTATCTTGATTTTACACTCAATAGAACTCACTACTGGCGTTCAAGTTTAACTTTTGCCGGTAGTGCCAATTATATTTACCTGTGAATAGTCTAATTTTATAATTGTACTACAAGTTGTTTTGTACTAGATTATAGACTTACTTATTTTGTATTGTTATTTGGCTAAATAAATGAATTGAATTGAATTCAAAATATTGGAAATATTCCATATTGTATTGCTATTCTCAAATTTGAGGCCAAAAGTTAGCAATGTCATCTGTTTTTATTTATTCCAGAAAAGTCGTCAAAAGTTCATCAAAACAGCTGAGATAAAAATAGTTATCAACCATGGCCACCAAAGAAATTTCCTTATTTCTATAAAGCAAAATTTTACCACAAGTGCGATTTTTCAAATAATATATGCATTCAAACTCAATTATTCATAATATTTAGAAAGCTTAGGTTAATTTTTTTATAATGCAATGATTATTCAGCGCATATGACATTAAAAAATTGTTTAATTTAATTTTTTTCTCTCTAATATTCCCATAAAGGCACAGGCTTTATACTCCCGAGCAGAGCTTGGTCCCCCAATATTGGATTTCAATTGGATTTGAAGTGTTGAGTGTTGTAGTGGAAGGCTGTGTTCTTGTGAGCTCCTGCTAGAAGGTTAAAAAGTGGTTGGTTTTTGGTGGAATTTAGAAGTGAGAGTGGTGTTACACTGCTCAGTTTGGTGACTTGCATGATTGTTTCAAATTTCAGTAAGAAATATCAACAGAGTGGTAAGTTATAAGCACTCTTGTGCTTAGAATTTTATTTCCCATGCTATAGCATAGGGAAATAATTTTAAACTGTTATTGAGTTTTACAAGATAGTGTTTTGAATTTTGGAATAGAGGGTGATACTGTGTTATAGAGAGTGTCTGGAGGTATTTAATTGCATTTTTCAATATCTGGATTGCTCTCACTTGGGCTTAATATAAGCGGTTTAAGTTGGAAATTGTAGGTTATATGGTATTACTATGGAATTAAAAAAAAAACTTTAGGGCGGTTTTTCTTAGTCAAGGGTAGATGTATTATAGTGTTGTTGCATATTGGCATAAAGTGCGGCTAAAGGGCTATCCGTTGATGTAGCTCTCTTCTCCATAGGACTTCTACAAGCAAAGTTTTAAGCATTTCAATCTTTTGTGCTGGTCAGTACAAAATAACTTAGATGGAAAATTGAATTAATTTTGTCAGATTTTTTCCTTGTAAATTGCAAGCTTGCATCCATTTGTCTAACATATCCGAGTGATCAATCTAGTTTGAGTGCGGCTCAATAAACTGAATGGTCATAGCTGTATCAGCACTTTAGTACTTAGAAAATTTTCATTGAATTTTTCACTAATAGTTGGTTATTATGTTAATTGTTGGCAGCTGACTGGTAGTTTTTCGACTTGTGTTTTTTCTCTTTATAAGGATATTGTCAGTGATTTTTTTTTAAGTCTTGGCCACTTTTCACTAATTAATAGTTTTTATTTCAATTGTGTTGCTTGCTGGGTCAGCACTTTAGTACTTCAAAAAATTTCATAGCTTTCACTAAATAGGGGTATTTATGTTAATTGTGTTGATAGCTGAGTCAGCACTTTAGTACTTGAAATATTTCATAGTTTTCACTAAATAGGGGTTTTTTTATGTTAATTGCGTTGATTGCCGAGTCAGCACTTTAGTACTTAGAAGAAAATTCATAGAACTTTCATTAATAGTTGTTTATTGTGTTAATTGTTGCTGCTGAGTGTGTAGTTTTTTAACTTGTCTTTTTTCTCTTTATAAGGATATTGTCAGTGATTTTTTCTAAGTATTGATCCCCCCACTCAGTCAAGATGGTTGACTTACCCTCCCCCCCTGGCAAACATCCCCCTTTGGGGATACCCCCCCTTTTTTTGGAAAATTACCCCCTCCCTAAGAAACGTTCAGAAGACACAAGGAAGCATCCTCCCAAAATTTGAGGGGGTGCCCCACCATAGGGGTTGAAGATATAAACCCCTAAAGTAGAATTTTTTAAATTAGCTATACTGAATGTGTTTTCAGCTAGGTTTGGATATTTTAATCCATCACACATGGTAGTAGATATCAGGCTTTATTCTGTTGCTTTTTTTTGTATTGAATAGATAGATTTAGAGGCTTCTGGCTCACTTTAGTAGTCCTTTTTTAAGCGGTATTGATTAGATTTTCATTCTTTTGTTTAGATTTTTATTAGAATTAGAATTCGATCTGCAATACATGGTAGTAATAATATTAAGCATAATTCTCTTCTTATTTTGTGTAAAGTAGGTAAATTTAAAGGCTTCTGGCTCACTTTCATAGTCCTTTTTTAAGCGGTATTGATTAGATTTTCATTCTTTTGTTTAGATTTAAAATTCGATCTGCAATACATGGTAGTAATAATATTAAGCGTAATTCTCTTTTTATTTTGTGTAGAGTAGGTGAATTTAGAGGCTTATGGCTCACCAGAATAGAACTTTGTGATCAAAAGTGGTGACACTGTTGCTTGGCCACTGAATGGTAGTCATTCTACTAAATCAGGTGGCAAGGGTGAGTGTGTGGTGATTTTTTCCTCTCTTGGTGAGAGGGCCGGCAGACTGGGTGTTGTTTGTCACCACCCTAAAATAGGAAAGAAGATACATGCCCCCTTGTACTGTTGTTTCTGGGGCATTGTTACCTGGAACCAGGTAATCCCATAGAGAATGGTGAACCAGTAGATACTGATGATGCAATAGCCAGAGAGCACGATCTGGACTACCACTTTGCAGTATGTGCTGAGGATATCAGAGAAGCTAACAGGGTGGCCATAAAGGCCTTCTATGAGGACTGTGTGAGGAACAGAAACTGGCATAGTGCAGTAGGAGTGGCTGGGCTGAGCATTAAGTACGTAGTGGAATCTGCAGTGGGGGTGTTATACCCCAGTGATGGTAGATTGTTATCAAGGTGCAGCTACGTACCCTTGAATAGAGAGGAAAATTGGAACAGAATGGGAAAATGCAGTAACAAGGAAGAAGTAGATATAGATGGAGCGTTCACAGATATTGGCAAGCAGATACTGATGGGCAGAGGAGGTGAGTTGGACAGAAGAAGGGCTGAACAGAGAGAATGGGAGATTCAGTGTGAAAGAATAAGAACAGAGCTCGAGATCTATTATAGGGACAGAAGGTATAAGGCTGATATTGAAGATCTGAGAACTAGGAACATGAACGCCCAGATTGAGGCTCAGATGAGGGAGGCAGAATGCAAGAAGATTGTGAAAGATGGAGAGCTGCGGAGACATCTGGAGAGATGTACTAGCAGGGGCGCTCTACAGGAAGATCTGCAGATGCTGGGAGCTTTTGTGGTGCTGAACTCAGAAAAACTAAAATTGGATGAGTTACAGAGAGCAAGAGCCATCATCTATTTGATGAAACAAAAGAGAAGGTTGGAGGAATATGAGAGCCAGAAAGCTGAATACAACAGGAACTGTAAGGGTACATCAACCACCATGGACAGCCATGAATTGGAGGCAGTGTCAAGAGGATGGGTGTCCGTCAAGGAGGGCACACACGAGGTGATGAGACTAAGAGGGGCTGGAGATACAGATGAAGAGGAAGAAATGGAGGAGGATATGTTACCTGGAACCAGGTAGTCCCATAGAGAACGGTGAACCAGTAGATACTGGTGATGCAATAGCCAGAGAGCACGATCTGGACTACCACTTTGCAGTATGTGCTGAGGATATCAGAGAAGCTGACAGGGTGGCCATAAAGGCCTTCTATGAGGACTGTGTGAGGAATAGAAACTGGCATAGTGCAGTAGGAGTGTCAGGGCTGAGCGTAGTGGAATCTGCAGTGGGGGTGTAATACCTCAGTGGTGGTGAATCATTATCAAGGTGCAGCTACATAACCTTGAATAGAGAGGAACAGATAGAGAGTCTGATCAGAATTATGGAGGAAAATCAGAACAGTTTGGGAAAATGCAGTAACAATGGAGGAGTAGATATGCATGGAACGTTCACGGATATTGGCAAGCAGATACTGATGGGCAGAGGAGGTGAGTTGGACAGAAGAAGGGCTGAACAGAGAGAATGGGAGATGCAGTGTGAAAGAAGAAGAACAGAGCTCGAGAACTATTATAGGGACAGTAGGTATAAGGCTGATATGGAAGATCTGAGAATTAGGAATTCTCAGAGGGAGGAGGGGCATAAGGAGGGAGGCAGAACTCAAGAAGATTGTAAAAGATGAAGAGCTGCGGAGACATCTAGAGAGATGTACTAGCAGGGGCGCTCTACAGGAAGATCTGCAGATGCTGGGAGCTTTTGTGCTGAACTCAGAAAAACTAAAATTGGATAAGTCACAGGCAGCAAGAGTCATCATATATTCGATGGAACAAAAGAGAAGGTTGGAGGAATATGAGAGCCAGAAAGCTGAATACAAAAGGAACTGTAAGGGTACATCAACCACCATGGACAGCCATGAATTGGAGGCAGTGTCAAGAGGATGGGTGTCCGTCAAGGAGGGCACACACGAGGTGATGAGACTAAGAGGGGCTGGAGATACAGATGAAGAGGAAGAAAAGGAGGAGGATAGGAATACCAAACAGAAGAGGTCCAAAGAGGAAGAAGCTTGTGAGGATGCTTCCAAGAAGCAGCCTAAAGGTGAGCTGATGGATGAGATCCTTCTTCTGATTGAGGAACTGGATAATTGGTATAAGAAGCTGAAGGGAGATAATAAGAGGAAGAAAAAAATGGATATTGATGGTGCCAGAGACATTGTTGAAGAACTTTGTACTAGAGGACAGGCAGCAGTGGCAAGCTACAACATGGAGAATATGGAGATGAAGATAGTTTGTGAGGAGATCCAGGAAGCACTCAAGATGGGAACTACAGAGGCAGTGCAGCCGGTGAAAACTTTTGCAGATGTCACTAGTAAGCCAAAATTAGACATTTCTTGGGCTCCAGCTCTGAAGAAGATCCCACAACAGCAAGACAATGTCATACTGGTGTACCCAGGAAGGGACGAGGACGGGAAGCCAGCCATGAGTTCCAAGCAAACAAGGAGGAAACTGGAAGAAGTCCTCAAGCCAGCTGATGAATATATTCAGGTTAGAAATTTGAGAAGGATAAGGAATGGAGGGGTATTGCTAGAAACAGGAAATGAGGAATCAGCTGAAAAGGTGAGAGTGGCACCAGCACTGAAGGAGAGTGGGCTGAAAGTTGGGGAGGCAAAGAAAGGCCAGCCCAAGGTGATGGTGTACAACATTCCAGCAGAGAAAACAGATGAGGAAATAGTGGAATGCATCTTAAGACAGAACCAGGAAGGGAGATGTGAAGACAAAGAATTCAGGAAGGGGTTTAAGAAGATAAAGATGATAAAATCAAGGAGGGAGGAGATGCATTGGGTTGTGGAGTGCTCCCCAGAGGTATGGAGATGGCTGAGATCAAAAGATAGAATTTATGTAGATTGGAATGCATGCAGAATCAAAGACTATGCAGATGTGCCTAGATGTTACAAGTGTCAGGCATATGGTCATGTGGCAAAGTACTGCAATGACAAAGTGACATGCAGTCACTGTGTGGGCAAACATGAATATAAGGACTGCAACAAGAGGAACGAGCCAGCCAAGTGTGGAGCATGCAAAAGATTCAGGCAGAAACATGACCACTCCCTAATGGACAGAGACTGCCCAGCATACCAGAGGGCTGTTAGGATGAGTATTCAACAGACAGACTATGGATGTTGAAAACACAAGGCAGCTTTAGGTAATCTGTATCTGTAGGATCCCTTTCAAACCTCAGGGGTGCAGAGCCTGTACAGCATGGTATCAGAAACCAGGATCACTTTATCGTCACCATCTAGTCATGCATTTGGGGCTGACCATTGTGTTTCTGTGTGGCATCTGTGGCAAGTCATTTGGACAGCCCCATGCAGCAGCTTGTCACATTCCAAGATGTGGGGGCCTGGCAATGGGGACACTGGACCATCTTTGTGAGCTATGTGGTGCGTGTTTCTCAAGTGGAGTGGGGCTGACACAGCATTGGAGAGATTGGCATCCTGAAGTCAGGATTGAGGTTCAATCCACTGCTCCGGCAGCTGTTGTGAGGAGGAGAATATGGAGGGTGGATGAGGACCCCCAAAAGATTGGAAATGGTGTGGGAGGTGCTTGACATCAGTATTTGACATTGTTTCTCACAAAGCAATTTATAGAGAGCTTGAAGTGGCAAGGAGTGAAGGATGATATCTGCAGATTGCTTGAATCATGTTATCGGGGAGCTTACACAAGGTTGAGGAACTGCAGAGGTGGTGAAATCAATATCAAGAGGGGAGTCAAGCAAGGTGATCCTCTTTCACCGCTTCTTTTCAACAATGTGCTGGATCCACTTCTGAAGCGGCTGCAGGAGTCTTGACTGGGGTTCTCCCCAGCTCAACAACAGGCAGTGTGAGTCCCAGTTCTTGCCTTTGCAGATGATCTGATCTTGTTGGCTAGGAACTCTAGAGAACTCCAAATGATGCTCAACCTCATGGCAGACTACTTGCACAGTGTGGGATTGAGCTTATCACCAGAAAAGTGTGGAGTAGGGGGAGTCTCCAAGATGAACAAATTGTGGAAGATCACCAAGGTCAAGGTTGAGGTCAAGGTTGAGGTTGAAAGAATTGAAGAATCCCAACCAATGGAGGAGTTCCGTTACTTGGGTGCTAGCTTCACTATCAGGGAAGGGCTGAGTAATAGGAGAAACTTTGTGGAGGTTGTCGAGACATGCAGGAGGGTGGCCAAGCCTGCTCTCAAGCCCAAACAGAAGGTTGACCTGATTCTAGGCAGAGGGCCTAGAATTGCCAGGCATGATGCAGTCATTGAGAGGTTCCATCGGAGGGTGGAGGAGCTGGGGTTCACAACAGCAAAGGAACAACTGTTTGAGTCGGCTGAGGGTCCACTGCGTCCTGACCTTGTCATCAAATCACAGGGTCGGGCATGGATAGTGGACGTGACAATCCAGTTCAAGCAGGGCAATTAATTGATTGAAGCCTTGCCAGAGAAAAGAGCAAAGTATAGAACAATTGTGCCTGCTGTCAAGACTGACATGAATGTTTCTGATGTCCAGGTGCTCCCCATTGTCATCGGGGCAACAGGAGCATTTCCTATGGAAACAAAGAGGAACTTGGCTCTTCTGGGAATAACAACTATGGCAGAATTGGAAGGTATTGTTATTGATGTAGTTAAGAGAAGTGTGTCAATAGCCAGAAGCCATATAGATATGACACAATAGCTGATAGTTTGAACAACTAAATAGGTTTATGTAGAATGCTTAGATTGGAATTGTTGTATTGCCTGTGTCTCTGCTGTTCTTGTCTTCTTTGTTTGATTCTCTTGTTTGTTTAAATTTGTGTGTTATATTTGGTTCAATTATTTTTATTTGTATTATATTTGGGGATTTGGTTCAATGTTATAGTGACTTATGTTATGTCTTGTTATACATCTTTGTGTATCATTTGTTTTTGTGTTTGTTATGTTTTCTTGTTTTAATTGTTTCAATTGCATTGTTAATGGCCTGCACAGTGGTCTTAGTTCTTGGGTAGTTATAGAGTAGTATCGATGGTAATGATATAATTATGTTGTGTTATCGCTCCTAAGGAATAAAAAAAAAAATGAAAAAAATATAAAAAAAATTGAAAAAAAGGGGGGAAAAAACGGGAAGGCACATGATGGACGCTCAGATGAGGGGGATAGAGTACTTGAGTTCGGGTGGTTGGCATGTGCTGGACCGTAGGAATAAAAATTCTCAGGGGGTGACTTAGCAATAGATAGTTGACAATAGCAATGTTAGATTACTAGATGTATGGAGGACCATATTGTAAAACTCATTAAGCCCAATTGAGCATAGTGTGGGATAATGATAGGGGACTGTGCAGTGTGCATAGCCATCATTTCATTTCATATCATTTATTTATTGTCACATTACATCAATTTTGGAGTAACACTCATTTGACTGGTGACATGTCAATACTAAAACAAAATTATATTTAACACACTTAGTTCTAACTTCTTGAAAGTAAAATAAATACACCCTGTGATGTATCTCATCAAATTCACATAGAATGAAAGTCACAAAATAAAGTTAATTTACTCTCTACAGCCCCTTTTCACAAATTAAAATTCGGCAGCAGAGTATAGGGCTTTCTCTATTAGCATTTTCCTGACTGTTAGTTTGAATTTGTTCATTGAATCTAGTTCTCTGATGGCTGCAGGTAATTTATTAGAATAATGTATTCCAGAGTAGAATGGAGTTTTTTCTAGAGCTGTGTGCCTATGTACTGGAAAAGCATTGAGACTACTATTACGTGTATTATACCTGTGATTATCTGTGCAGGATTGAAATTTATCTATATTCTGTTTAACAAAAACCAACAATTGATAGATAAAAATGAATGGCAGCATTAGAATACGAGTTAGGTTTTTGAAGAATCAATCAATCAATCAATCAATATTTTTATTGCCAAAAAGTAAATTATACAACAATAATATTGGTTAACAATACAAAGTAAAATTGGTACAACATTAGCATAACATACAAAAAAAAATAATAATAATAATTACCTTGAGAATAAATTTTAAACCATCAACAGTATTGTTAACAATTAATATTATGGCACTACCGGCAAAAGATAATCTTGTGCGCCGGTAGTGAGGTCAGAAGTAACAAAAATGTTAAACTAAATGCATTAGGCTTCTGCAGCATTTAAAAAGAATTTGAAAAGCAAATAATGAATTGATAATTCATTAGAAGCCAAATGAATTAAATCAATCTTTAAATTCAATTCTAAATTAAATTAAAAATATTAAAACTTTGAAAACAATAAAATAAAAAACTAAAATCAAAATTAAATTGAATTAAGAAGTGTTTTAAGATTCGCAACTTTGTGAAACTCATCAACCAAAGGAAAAAAGAAACATTGAACAATGAATGAGAATGAATGAATGAATGAGAGAATGCTTTGCAAGAATCTCTTGATCTCAATCCACAAATGACTCTTACTATTTTTTTCTGGATTATGAAAATTTTTCTGCTATCAACAGAATTTCCCCAGAAAATGGTTCCTTAGCTTGAATATGAGTAGACATATGCGTAGTAGACGGTCAATAGGCTGCTTTTGTCTAGTGAGTGAGAGAGGGTGAGAATTACAAAATAAGCTTGATTTAGTTTTTTTGCAAGGACCTGAATATGCTCCTTCCAAGTGAAACTCTGATCTATTATAAGTCCAAGGAATTTTGTTGAAGAAGTTACTTTAACACTGTCTTCAAGTATCGGAAGATGTACTCTGTTCACTGCTGTTAGATTACAAGCAGAGCTGAATTGAATGAGATGGCTTTTATTATAGTTCAACAATAGACAATCAACAATATTTGCTTTAAACCACTTTGACATTTCTGACAGTGCACTTTTCAATTCCCTTGCAAGAGTGATGTGATTGGGGCTTGTTGCCAGAGCAGTTGTGTCATCTCCATATATAATTAATCTTATATCAGGTGCAGCACTTGTCAGATCAATAACATATACTAGGAAAAGCAAAGGCCCTAGTACAGATCCTTGAGGGACTCCATTTGGGACTATAGCATATGAAGAAGATTCAGCGGACAATTCATCTCTCACACATTGTTGCCTATTGTAGAGGTATGAGCCGAACCATTTTAGAGCGGTGCCATGTATTCCATAAAAGCTTAACTTTCTCAGTAGTATCTCGTGATTCACACAATCAAAAGCTTTTGACAGGTCACAGAAGATGCTAGCAGCATGTTGCGACCTGTCAATTGCATGTGACAAAACCTTGATAAATTCATAAATTGCACCTACAATGTCTTTTTTCCTACAGAAACTGAACTGATTCTCATTCAATGATCCATTATTTTCAAGATGGGCAGTCAACCTACTTGCGACAGCCATTTCATATACTTTTGAAAATACAGATAGTATTGCTATGGGTCGAAAATTTCCAAAGTCCTGTGGGTCTCCCTTTTTCAGAAAGGGTAGCACAGTGCTGTACTTCAAGAGATCGGGAAACACTCCATATCTAAAAGATTGGTTGACTAGGATGGTTAAGGGTTTAGCCAAGTTTACAATAGATTCCTTTAAGAGGAAAGGGGGAACTCATCCCATCCACGTGCCTTCGATGCCCTCATTTTTTCTAATTATAATTATTACATCAGGCAACGGGGAAGGATAACCCAGCCGACCAGTGCTGTGAGAAAGGAACTGGTAACGCGGGTGTTGGGAGGCCCCATACCAATTCTCCCCAATTGGTATGCCCAACAATCTGGTGTTGGATTTGCAGGGGCAGGGGCGGGGGCGGGGGCCCATTTATTGACGCTAGGATAGTGGACAAGAATCGAGAGGAAGATTAAAGTCAATAGGAATGTGAGAGGGACTAGTAGGAGTGGATAACATCAGGACTGGATAACATCAAGGATTCATGCGCGTCATTTAATCAACACTCAACACTATCTGTTACATAACCATGCCTCTGACCTCTCAACAACATCTTGGAGGGGGCATGTGTGGGAAGGCTTAAAACACAAAAAGAAACACTGAAACACCTGGACGGGGCATTGTGGGCTACTTGCACTGAACATAGCCAAATGCCTCATCATCTTATTATAGACGTGCATGAATGGATAAAAGAAATTCTCACTGTCCCTATCTACTGAGTGCCATCTGAGCTTTCGCAGAGAAGGTTGTGTTTTTAGGTGCTCCTGTGGGTTAGGATAAAAGTGTGGGTTTTTTATGGAATTTCGCCGCGAAAATTGGCACGGTTGTTCTTCCACGGTCGGGTGTGAAGTGTTTTAAATTTGGGGCTTACATTTTCAGGGGTTGTTGAGTTCTAGCTGATTCAAATTTTATTTTAGTAGAGTTTAGCTGGCCTAAGTTTGTTGTCTGTTAATCTTTCTGTATGTTTCGACCACTCTTTAGACTCGTCAGTATTTTGTGGGGTCGTAACTACGTCCCTGTATGTTGAGTGAGTAGAAAGTTATTCCTGTGTGAAGTTTTGCATGCTAAAGTGTGCCTGATAATGTTGGTTTGTTTTGCTTGAGTTGCTGTGTGTTGATTAGAGTGTTTCAAAGGAAAGCCAAAATTTTCAGTTGAATATAGATATAGTGTTGTTTAGTGAGTGTACATAGTTATAGTTGGGTTGTTGTTTGGTGTGGGCAGTCGGCTCTAGAGAGGCTGCTCATTAGTGTGATACATTGTGTGTTGTAGTAATTTGATACTGAGTGTTGGATACTGAGTTGGACTTAAAATAATTTCTTAAATTTCATTGGGGTTGCCCCCTTAAGGGGTAACTTCCTTATTTTAAGGGTTAGGGGCTATCTGACCCCTTCCTAGGGGTCATACAACAACTCCCCCTCCCACCCCCAGAAAACTTTTATCGGCTTTTTGGATTCCTCTCCTTAAGAGAGGATCATAGCCGCTTTCTTGTCCTACCCCCCCCCCACTACTTCATGAGATATCAGGGATTTAAGATAAAATTTTGATCATTGATATCTCCCTTCTCCCTTTTCCGATTTCCTTCATCTTTTCCCTAAGGGGTACCTAGAGGAAAGGGCTATCTTGCCCTGGAGACTTTTTCAATGAAAGGGGTATATTTGGAATATTTCATTGGCATATTTCAGTTGTTAGAACAAAATTTACAACTACAATATTAAACTTTAAACTAGTTAGCACGACCAATGGTATTAGAAAATTTCTAAAAATCTTAGACTGGAGAAGATACAAAATCATTCAGATAAATTTATTAGTAAAATATTGAAATAGAAAAATTAAATAATTTAATTTTAGAGAAAACTTCATTATTAAAATATTAAAGAAAATGCTTGATCAGTATTCATGAGAACTTATTCCGTTTTCCTATGATTTGATTATTTCGGTTATTTGATTCTTGGGCCTATACCGTAGTCCAATATCCTACTCTATGAATTTGATTAGCACGACCAATGGTATTAGTACTATCAAATAGTGTAAAAATCATAATACTGTACTAAATAAGATACAAAACTATTCACATAAAGTTACTACTGTACTATAATAATTTCAAAAGGAAACTTGAAAAAAAAACGTTATCAGTAATCATGTATGGATGTATCATTACCATGTTAAATCTATATTAATAAAAGAGAGTTGGTGTCTGTACGCTCGCTTATAACTCGAGAACGGCTGAACCGATTTAGATGATTTTGGATTAGTTTGAATTGTTACAGCACTGGTTAACATAATATGTATTAAAATATAAGAAAATCCCTTTATAATTAATAAATAATTGGTACATTAATGACCTAACCTATCAAACATTTTACAAACCTATGTTTTGAACTTGCCGGCTACCGAAGAACGGAAAGATGATCGTGATTTAAGACTAGAAAAATTAGCAATGTCATCTCAAGCTCCAGTGGCTCAGTTGATAGAGCTTCGGCCTCACGACCTTGAGTTTGGGGGTTCGATCCCCGCCACGAACCATTTTTTTTTTGCACAATGTTTTCTGCTCTAATTATTTTTTACGCTAGAATCATCAATTAAGAATTAGTTATCGTTCGTATAATACATGTTCTATCGTTTCAAATAATAAAATTGAAGAATAAACTGAAAAAAAATATAAAAAAAAATTAAAAAGAAATAAATAAATGAAAAAAAAATACAAAATAGAAGAAATTAAAAAACAATAATTGGTTGGAAGAGGTGGTTGACATGAAGAGGGATATGTTGGGGTGACATTTGGGGGGGGGGGAATGAATGGGGGGCATTTGGGGGATGACATTTTTTGAGGGGTGGCATGGAAGGGGGACATTTGTGGGGAGAAGAGGGGGGACATTTGGGGGGGGGGGGGAAGAGTGCGATACGAAGTTCGCCGGGACAGCTTGTTATGTATAAATTAGAATGATCAAGTTAAAAATTAATTATCTAGGAAAACTTGGGCCCACTAGTAAAATAATTGAAACATGAAAATTGAACACAAGAAAAATCTTGATCAATATTTGCAAGAAATAATTCATTTTTTATGATTAGAATATGTGGAATATTTTATTGGTATGCAAATGCAGAGGTCCAAAAAATTAAAAAAACTTTCAAATAACAAAACAAACTATCAAATTACAAAACTACCTGGACAAACTCACTATCAATACTCGAGTAATTTCAAAATTTTCTGAATACTTATAAAACGAAAATTTTACAAAAAAATATGAAGTAACTTAGCTCTCGAGAGCCGTGCCGCCCCTAGGCAAGTGCCTAGTGTGCCTAGTGGGAAATCCAGGCCTGCTTACCTCCCATTACCCCCCACCCCCTATATCCTCTGCTCTTCCCGTATATCCTATCTTTCTTTTCCTTTTCTTCCTTTTTGAGTCCGACTTTGTATCCTTGTGTAGTAGTTGTAAGTGTTGTGTCTTCTGTTATCTATTTGGTCGCTGGCACCCATCATGGGCAACGACGACGATGGTGGCTCGGTCAGCAGCGTGACCTTTGAGGGTGTCGCTGATACCGTTGAGGGGGGGCAAAACTCTCCTGGCAGGGCTGGTGGCGCTTGATGAGGCCACTGCTGGGGGCCGAGTCCACGAGCTGCTGGCTGCAGTTGTGAAGCTCCAGGATGAGCTGGGGCAGGCGCTGGAAACGGAGAGGGTGCGCAACAAAAAGTTGTCTGTGGGGGTGTGCCAGGCAATTTGTTCAGTGCTCTCCTTTATGTCTGACAGCTTCGGGTTCCTGGCCGTAAGTCACAGCTACTATACAGGCCAGGTGGAGGTTCTCACCACCCAGTGGAGAAGCCCGCCCCTTGAGGGGTCCGAGGTGAGAGAGGACATCCAGGAGGCTGTTACTAAGTGTCTGGGGAAATGAAGGGCAAGCTGGTGGAGGAGATGGTGATGGGAGTCAAGAATGAGATGGCTACCAGTGTGGGTGAGCTTGCGGTTGCTCTGGCTGCCTTCAAAAAGGAGAAGGCAGAGTCCTGCAAGAAGGAGCGTGCTGCCTGCCTGCAGTCTGTGAAGGAGCTGGTCGCAAAGGAGTGCAGGAGTCAGCTGCAGGAGTTAACTAAGAGGGTGGCTCTGTGCACCAAAAGTGTTGATGAGGTGGTGAAGAAGGTGGAGGGGTGCATGACGGCTGCTAAGTGCGGCTGGAAGCTGGTCCTGGGCTCTGAGGAGCAAGTCACCAAGTTAAAGGATAATGTGGCTGTGAGGGAGGCGGGGCTGAGAGTTTCTGAGCCCAAGGGGGGTCGCTCCAAGGGGTAA
Organism: Laodelphax striatellus; assembly: GCA_017141395.1. Lineage (NCBI taxonomy): Eukaryota > Metazoa > Arthropoda > Insecta > Hemiptera > Delphacidae > Laodelphax > Laodelphax striatellus. The sequence goes on along the minus strand of CM029543.1, from coordinate 9,615,057 downwards.
GATATTTGATGTCCAGTCCAATCTCACAGAGGCAGAGTTTCTTGGCTGTCTGGTCAGCCAGAACTTTGAGGCGGTTAGTGTTGGTAGGGTTCATGTTGACCTCTCCTTGTGCTGTGTGATTGATTGGTTGCAGCCCCTGAGGTGTTACCAATGCCTTGCCTTCAGTCATGTGGCCAAGACATGCAGGTTAACAAAGGTGGTGTGGAAGAGTGGTGATGAAGGTCACAACAGTGATGCGTGTACGGCGCAAGGGGGTCCTAAGTGTGCTAATTGAGCACGTGCTGGGTGTCTGTTGGATCACTCTGTGATGATGGCGGATTGCCCATCATTTAAGACAGCATTCCGACTGTTGGCCTCCTCAACATGATATGTATAAAGTTGTTCAACTCAACATCAGGCGCAGTCTTTCTGCAACAGTTGAGGTGTTGGATGACTGTTGTAGGTCAGGCGTTGATGTGGTCCTGATGCAGGAGCCTTACTCCATTAGGGGGACAGTTCCTGTGGAGGGGATGGGTCGCGCCTTCCGTGTTGGTCCACCATGCCTTAACCATTATATTGATGTTTGGACATGTGTAGTAGTTTTGAATGAGAGGATAGGAGCGGCTCTGCTCAGTCAATATTTGTCTACTTATTTCGCGGCTGTTAGTAGCTACATTCGACCGGGTTGGAGATACAACAAAGAGTGTGATGCACTGGAGAGGGTATGTGCGGCATATGCAGACATCCCTCTTCTGATTGGCAGTGACGTCAACTGCGGCTCCCTGCTGTGGTTCAGATTGACACTGGGGTGTGCAAGGAGCGGGCTCATTGAGGATCTGGTGGCCCTTTACCAGTTGGCAGTGCTCAATGAGCAGGATGAGCATACCACCTTTGAGACGGTCAATGGTTGGTCAAATGTGGATGTGTCCTTTTGTAATGACGCATGTTGTATGTTAAATGTCTCCTGGTGTCTGGGAGAGCTTTATGTGGATCACCAGTCTATTTTTATGTGTGTAGGGTTGGACCAGCTTGATGGTGATCATGTACAGTTGCTTGAGCGTTTTGTACTCTCCAGTGCAGACTGGGTTTTGTTTGACAGGGTCCTCTGTGAGAGTCTTACTCATGTAGATGGTGATGGGGTAGAGGAGGTGGCAGCGGGCTTGACTGCTGTGGTCTTGAGTGCGGCCAGGGCAGCAATTCCTGTTCATCAGGGTTGTAGGATGGTCCCGTGATGGTTGCATCAGCTGGCCAATCTCTGTGTTTGTGTTGAGCATGCCGGTCGGTGTTTCCAGCAAGCCAGAGGTGAGCGTCGGATTCATCTCCAGGCAGAATGGTGGCAATTGCGTCGGGAATATGTGTCTTTGGTGTGTAGGAGTGAGTGGACTGCATGGAGAGAGTGGATTTCCAGAGAGGGGGCCCCGAACAATTTTTGAAATATGCTAGACTTCCTGACCACCCAAAAAATCTCTAGATTAAGTGACTAGGTACGAAATTTGAATGTTTGCTGTCCGTGATAAATCCATTGAGTCCATCAGTGCCACCCTCTTGGCCGGCAATGCCTTGCTAAGGGACCTAGTGGTGTTGGGCTTGTACAGTCCTGAGCTGGGGGTGAGGTCCGTCAAGGTGAAACAGATGACCTTAAGAGAGAGGTGAGGCTGCTCCTTGATTTGGAGTGGTCCAGGGGGAAGCGGCTGATGATGGGGATGGTCAACGCCTTCGGCGGTGTGTTCGACCTTATGGCAGACAGCATTGACCTCTTGGTGGGGGTCATCGCCTACCACCAAGGAAGGTCAAGCGTCAGTGTAGAGGAGATTGTGGAGAAAGTCAAGGGCCAACTGACAGAGAGTATGGATGCATTGCTCAGGGAGTTGAAAAGCTCCTTGGCAGCTGAGAGTGATAAGTGTGTGCAAAAGGTGATGAGTGTGTGTAAACAGAGTGTGGATGTGAGTGTTGGTCAGCTGAAGAAAAGCATGAATGAAAACATGAATAGTGTGGAGGATGCAGTGAGTGAGAAGAGTGAGAGTGTGAGGGTGACAGTGAATGAGAGCAAGGCTAGTATGAAGAAATCAGTGATGAGTGTGAGGGATACTGTTAAAGGGAGTGTGGATTAGTGTAAGAAATGTATTCAGAGTGTGAGGGATGGTATGAGTGATGTGGTCCAGAGTGTGAATGTTGTGAAGGGATGTGTGGAGACCAGTGCAAAAGTGGGCAAGTCCTATGCTGGGGTGTCCAAGGGTGGGCTGAGGGTGAGGGGTGTTAGGGTTGATCGGGCGGGTTCAGTGGCTAGGGTCCTTGTGGTGGCGCCTAAGGATAAGGAGGAGGGCTGGACGGCTGAGAGGATCAGAGAGAAGGTACGAGAAGTGCTGAAGCCGTCAGAGGATGGCCATCAGGTGGTTGCTGCAAGGAGGGTGGCGACAAAGCAGGGTCTGGCCTTGGTGCTGGGCTCTGATGAGCAGGCTGCTTGCATCAAGGCTGATCCAAGGCTTAGGGCAGCTGGTTTGTTGGTGACGGAGTCTAAGGGTATACTCCCAAATACTCCAAAAGGTTAAGTTGTTTGACGTGCCGGCTGACCTGAGTGAACAGGAGTTCCTCAGCTGTCTGGCTTGCCAGAATGTGGAGGAGGAGGACCGTGAGGGTTTCCACAAGGTGGTGAATGTGATGAGTAAGTTTGCAAGTGTGTCTGAGGATGTGTGTAATTACATGTTGGAATGTAGTGCGAGTGTATGTGAGCATATTTTGGCTGCTGGTCATGTGTATGTGGATTGGCGCTTGTGTTGCGCAATTGACTGGCTGGTGCCACTGTGATGTCTTTGCTGCTTGTCCTTGGGACATGTGGTGTGGTCATGCAGGCTGGAGACTGCGGTTTGCAGGAAGTGTGGTGCCGAAGGTCACAGCAAGAGTGGTTGCCAACCTTAGCTCACTGAAAGACAGGGATGAGTGTGATAAAGGAGATGTGCAGCCAATAGGGGAACTCTACAAGATGTATGAGAATCTATGGGGAAAGGAATCCTCCACAAAGTATGAACCAGAATAGAAACCCTCACAGTTTGCTGAAGGTGCACACAAGCTTCTGAAATGAAGAATGGTGGTGCCCCCAGGCCTGATAGTATTAAAAGAAATAGCTTGCTCAAGTGTCATGGATCAGGCCTGTTGCTGACCAAGCTCTTTACTATTGTCTCAGTGACCGGAATTATGCCATCCCTGTGGAAGGAAAACAGAACCATCTTTGTTCCCAAGCCTAACAAAGACCTCAAAATGGCAGACTCTTGGAGGCCATTTATCAGATGGGTGATTGTATTCACCAGTTGTTTGTTGTTGAGTGTTGGCCAGTGCAATCATCCAAGCCTACTTGTAAGAATTTTTGGGTATCAAACTCAGCTAGGAACCAGGAATATGCCCGTACACTTGTACAAGGGGAACCCATGCAGGCTTGCTGATTGTGCTGAAAGTGGTGACTTCAGCCTGTTGAAGGACAACAACACAATTGAGACAAAGCCTCCCTTGCGGGAGTTGCATTCCATTTGTAGTAAGCTCCGGGGTTCGCCAAGTACTCTTGAACATATTTACTCTTGAATGCATCTAACCAGACCAGCTGGAGAGGTCATCACCCTCTTCACAGCTTGTTAGCTTTGCATGAGGATTTCCAGGTTGGAAGCTGATGGTGCGCCTGGCCCTGATGGTGTTACTAAGAAGGGTATACTTCCATGCAAAGGAGCAACAATTATTATGATAAAATTCTCCACCCTTGTAACAGTGGTCGGTCTAATTCCTGATTGTTAGCAGATGAACAGAACAATCTTTATCCCAAAGGCTGGAAAAGATCCTGCAAAACCAAATGGATGGAGACCTCTCACAATTGGCTCCTTGGTGTATCACCTTTCTGCTGTGCTGCTGGAAGGCTACATTAGAAAATTATCAAATCTTAATGTCATGCAGCAGGGCTTCCAGCCAGGACAAGGCTGTCGAATTAATTGTGCAATGCTTGATAGTGCCCTCTGGGTTGTGTGAAGAGGGCGCCCTTTATATGGCATGTTGTTTGACCTTAACCATGCCTTCAATACCATACCACATGATGCAATCATGAAAGCCCTTGAAGCAAAGGGCATGCTGGCAGCCATGCTTGCAATAATTGTCGAAATATATTGTAACAGCTCCACCATGCTGAGTGATAGGTGTGTGGATAGTGATTTGTTCTTGCAGCGTGGCGTGAAACAAGGTGACCCCCTCTCTGCCTTGTTGTTTAACATGGTGATTGATCCGGTCTTTGACATTGTTGAAGGCAATGACAATGGTTCTGGCGCACTTGGCTATGCTGACGATCTTGTTGTGCTCTCAAATTTGTTGCCACAGTTGTCTGATTTATTGAGCACATGACACCAAGCGGTATGCTATATGCACGGAAAAGATATTGGGCGAAGTGCGTGCTGCTGTTCAGATGCCATTGGATGCGGCATCCTAGGTTTGATTTCTATTTTGCCAAAGAGGATAGAAATGATGAGTGGCTAGCACAGCGTTGTACAGTGCTTGGTCTGCCAACCAATCGCTGCATTAAGGAGCGAGATTACCAAAGAGTCAAAGAGAACTTTATGGACCAGGAGCTGCTTCACTAGACTGAGCTGAGTTTGACTGGTGGTGGCGCAATGTGCTTTAGGGGCTGTTGTGTGGACAATAGTTGGCTTTTCAATGATCATGCACTGAAAGGTAGTCAGTTTATTAATGCCCTAAAATTGAGGTCGAACACTCTTGGAACCAGGGTTGCACTGCAGCGTGAGAATGTTTCATGACCTGTATTATGCCGAAGATGCAGTACTGAGCCGGAGACACTGGGGCACATTTCCGGCTACTGTGCCTACAACAGGGCTGAAAGAGTCAAGAGGCACGATGTCATCAAAGAGAAAATTGTGCAAACTCTCCAAAAGGACCGTAAGAACGTGATTGCCCTTGAGCAGACTTTCATGGATGGTGGTGGTGAAAGGCTGAGGCCAGAGATTGTGGTCTGCAATGATGATGATGCCTACGTTGTTGATGTTAAAATGACCATCATTGTGATGTCAAAATCGAGAGTGGAGCCTCCCTAAGTGATGCTTGAGCTGATAAAATAAGGAAGTATGCAGGTGTCCTCCCATATGTGAGGAGAGTTTTTAAAGTCAGCTGCCTATTGTTGTTGGAGCGTGCGGTGCCCTCACTAGTGACACCATTGAATCCTTGCGGAAGCTTGGCATATCAAATGAGAGGGGATTGGCCACCCTATCTCTTGATGCAATGATGCCCACGCTCCGACTTGTTTTAAAGCATATAGACATGCATGATTCTCAGCTTTAATCTTGATCCTTCCACTTTCCCTTGTTCCAATAGTCTCCTTACAAATCATTCAACTCTGACTATTGGTGTTCTTATGTTATTAGTTTTGTGTATTTGTTGTTTTGTTATCCACTGCTAAGCAGTATAAGTATTATTAATGTTACAGAACTGGTATGCTTTTTATTTCTAAACGTAACTTGACTTGGACTTGTTAGTGCCTTTTATCTAAAATAAATATTTATTTATTTATTTATTCATTGATCAAGTACAAAATATAACTTATAGGATGAAAACACAGACAGAGTCCAAAACGTCTTCTCTTCCTGATTTTGATAAAATTTCAAAAAGTTCATAAAGTTGAACTTAAATAACAATATTCTAGTTTAATGGAAAAATGAATTGTTTTACATCAAATGTTTTACAATCAAAAATGAATTAATGGATAAACTTAAATGTAAAACTCTAAAGTTTAAATTCCAATCCCAATAAACCAAGTACCTGACGAACATACCTTGACTGTGATAGAACATGCTGTGATATATGTATTAATTGTGCAAATTGTTAATGTTAAACAATGTAACTACAGTGATTATAGAGCTATAATGATATAATGTCGCGGGGAACCCTGCAGCGCTGGTAGCATATTGTTATGTAAGTGTTATTATGCGCTGTGGGTATGAGAACCCAGAAGTTCAGTGTGGCTTGTGGAGGGGAGGCACACTGAATTACAACCGTTTGTAAGATCAGCAAGTGTTTTTCACAGTCTTATGATTAGTTGATTATATAGGTTATTGATAAATCTATATTAATAAAAGAGAGTTGGTGTCTGTACGCTCGCTTATAACTGGAGAACGGCTGAACCGATTTAGATGATTTTGGATTAGTTTGAATTGTTAAAGCACTGGTTAACATAATATATATTAAAATATAAGAAAATCCCTTTATAATTAATAAATAATTAGTACATCAATGACCTAACCTATCAAACATTTCACAGACAGTTCAAACTTGCCGGCCAAGCGGCTACGGAAAGATGATCGTGTATTTGAGATGGGAAAATCTGCTCGCAGATCCTAAGCTCCGGTAGCGTAGTGCTAGAGCATCTGCGTCGAAAACATGAGGTCTCGGGTTCAATTCCCGCTCCGAACCATTTCTTTTTGTACTAGGTTTTCTACTCTAATTATTTTTTTACGCTAGAATCATCAATTATTAAGAATGAGTTATCGTTCGTATCATACATGTTTTATTGTTTCAAATAATAAAATTGAAGAACGGAAAAAAATAAAAAATAAATTTAAATTTTTTTTTAAATTAAAAAGAAATAAATAAATGAAAAAAAATAGAAGAAATTAAAAAAAAATTAAAAAGAAATAAATAAATGAAAAAAAATACAAAACAGAAGAAATTAAAAAAATTAATAATTGGCGGGAAGAGGGGAGTGACATATTTGATGGGAAAGAGGGGGTTCACATGAAGAGGGATATGTGGGGGTGACATTTGGGGGGGAATGAACGGGGGTCATTTGGGGGATGACATTTTTTGAGGGGTGGCATGAAGGGGGGACATTTGTGTGGAGAAGAGGGGGGACATTTGGGGGGGGGGGAAGAGTGCGATACGAAGTTCGCCGGGACAGCTTGTGAGGAATAAAGTAAAGACAAGCAACCAGTATTAATAGACAACTAGCAAATTAGCTGGAACATGAAGGCTGAATTAATTTAACCAAATAATAAACATTAAATAAATATTCACTCGACTATGGCCATTTTCAGGTCCACGAAAACTAAATATAAAAATATAAAGAGATAAAAATTTATTAAATCTTACCTAACACCTGTACGTCCTTCCTTAAACCCGACAAGTACCTGTAACAAGAAAAATGAATATATGAGCTCATATTGGATGAGTGAAGGGGTTGTTATGGTACAGCCACACCAAGTAAAAAGAAGTGGTTACCACGGGTGCTGGGAGCCCCCTGCCTGATTACCCCATCAGGTGGGCCCAGCAAGGTGTCGGTATCGTGGGGGCAGTGGTAAGATAGTAAGAAAAGAGACGTAAAGCAGAAGAAAGAGAAATGAAGTTGAGACAGTAAAGAAAAAGACCACAGGGTGAGATGTAGATTGGAGACATCTCTGAAGTGAATGTTGAGACCAGAAATGGGAAGTGAGACAACTCTACAAGACTTGCAAAATTAAAGAAAGATATGGAAAAGTCTATTACACATAGAAATGCGAAAGAAACAGCCAAACGCTGTCATTTAAGGCTGTGCATCAGCTTAAAAAAACTTTTTTATGGTGATATTTTTTAAAGTTTTACGATTTGGATACTATCAAGCTATCAAAATGAAATACTTTTTATAGGAAAAAAATTTTTTGTTCATTAGTTTTTGAGATATGGGCATCTAAAGTAGAAATTTTTGGAAAAGTAATCTCAAAATTGGTTGCAAATACAATCATGAAATTTTGAGCATACGTGCTTGAAGGTATTGTCTATCACTTGACATAATTAGTTTCTCGAAATATCAACTTTTGAGCAAAATAACAAATTCTCAATTTAATTGAAAATTGAGTTATTTTTTTAAAGAAATTATTTTCGAAAATATTTTTTTTCAAATTGGTTATCCAGACCAGCTGGAGAGGTCATCACCCTCTTCACAGCTTGTTAGCTTTGCATGAGGATTTCCAGGTTGGAAGCTGATGGTGCGCCTGGCCCTGATGGTGTTACTAAGAAGGGTATACTTCCATGCAAAGGAGCAACAATTATTATGATAAAATTCTCCACCCTTGTAACAGTGGTCGGTCTAATTCCTGATTGTTAGCAGATGAACAGAACAATCTTTATCCCAAAGGCTGGAAAAGATCCTGCAAAACCAAATGGATGGAGACCTCTCACAATTGGCTCCTTGGTGTATCACCTTTCTGCTGTGCTGCTGGAAGGCTACATTAGAAAATTATCAAATCTTAATGTCATGCAGCAGGGCTTCCAGCCAGGACAAGGCTGTCGAATTAATTGTGCAATGCTTGATAGTGCCCTCTGGGTTGTGTGAAGAGGGCGCCCTTTATATGGCATGTTGTTTGACCTTAACCATGCCTTCAATACCATACCACATGATGCAATCATGAAAGCCCTTGAAGCAAAGGGCATGCTGGCAGCCATGCTTGCAATAATTGTCGAAATATATTGTAACAGCTCCACCATGCTGAGTGATAGGTGTGTGGATAGTGATTTGTTCTTGCAGCGTGGCGTGAAACAAGGTGACCCCCTCTCTGCCTTGTTGTTTAACATGGTGATTGATCCGGTCTTTGACATTGTTGAAGGCAATGACAATGGTTCTGGCGCACTTGGCTATGCTGACGATCTTGTTGTGCTCTCAAATTTGTTGCCACAGTCTGATTTATTGAGCACATGACACCAAGCGGTATGCTATATGCACGGAAAAGATATTGGGCGAAGTGCGTGCTGCTGTTCAGCTCCGTTGGATGCGGCATCCTAGGTTTGATTTCTATTTTGCCAAAGAGAAGAGAAATGATGAGTGGCTAGCACAGCGTTGTACAGTGCTTGGTCTGCCAACCAATGGCTGCATTAAGGAGCGAGATTACCAAAGAGTCAAAGAGAACTTTATGGACCAGGAGCTGCTTCACTAGACTGAGCTGAGCTTGACTGGTGGTGGCGCAATGTGCTTTAGGGGCTGTTGTGTGGACAATAGTTGGCTTTTCAATGATCATGCACTGAAAGGTAGTCAGTTTATTAATGCCATAAAATTGAGGTCGAACACTCTTGGAGCCAGGGTTGCACTGCAGCGTGAGGATGTTTCAAGACCTGAATTATGCCAAAAATGTGGTACTGAGCCGGAGACACTGGGGCACATTTCCGGCTACTGTGCCTACAACAAGGCCGAAAGAGTCAAGAGGCACGATGTCATCAAAGAGAAAATTGTGCAAACTCTCCAAAAGGACCATAAGAACGTGATTGCCCTCGAGCAGACTTTCATGGATGGTGGTGGTGAAAGGCTGAGGCCAGATATTGTTGTCTGCAATGATGATGATGCCTATGTTGTTGATGTTAAAATGACATCATTGTGATGTCAAAATCGAGAGTGGAGCCTCCCTAAGTGATGCTTGAGCTGATAAAATAAGGAAGTATGCAGGTGTCCTCCCATATGTGAGGAGAGTTTTTAAAGTCAGCTGCCTATTGTTGTTGGAGCGTGCGGTGCCCTCACTAGTGACACCATTGAATCCTTGCGGAAGCTTGGCATATCAAATGAGAGGGGATTGGCCACCCTATCTCTTGATGCAATGATGCCCACGCTCCGACTTGTTTTAAAGCATATAGACATGCATGATTCTCAGCTTTAATCTTGATCCTTCCACTTTTCCTTGTTCCAATAGTCTCCTTACAAATCATACAACTCTGACTATTGGTGTTCTTATGATATTAGTTTTGTGTATTTGTTGTTTTGTTATCCACTGCTAAGCAGTATAAGTATTATTAATGTTACAGAACTGGTATGCTTTTTATTTCTAAACGTAACTTGACTTGGACTTGTTAGTGCCTTTTATCTAAAATAAATATTTATTTATTTATTTATTCATTGATCAAGTACGAAATATAACTTAATAGGATGAAAACACAGACAGAGTCCAAAACGTCTTCTCTTCCTGATTTTGATGAAATTTCAAAAGTTCATAAAGTTGAACTTAAATAACAATATTCTAGTTTAATGGAAAAATGAATTGTTTTACATCAAATGTTTTACAATCAAAATGAATTAATGGATAAACTTAAATGTAAAACTCTAAAGTTTAAATTCAATCCCAATAAACCAAGTACCTGACGAACATACCTTGACTGTGATAGAACATGCTGTGATGTATGTATTAATTGTGCAAATTGTTAATGTTAAACAATGTAACTACAGTGATTATAGAGCTATAATGATATAATGTCGCGGGGAACCCTGCAGCGCTGGTAGCATATTGTTATGTAAGTGTTATTATGCGCTGTGGGTATGAGAACCCAGAAGTTCAGTGTGGCTTGTGGAGGGGAGGCACACTGAATTACAACCGTTTGTAAGATCAGCAAGTGTTTTTCACAGTCTTATGATTAGTTGATTATATAGGTTATTGATAAATGAGGAATAAAGTAAAGACAAGCAACCAGTATCAATAGACAACTAGCAAATTAGCTGGAACATGAAGGCTGAATTAATTTAACCAAATAATAAACATTAAATAAATATTCACTCGACTATGGCCATTTTCAGGTCCACGAAAACTAAATATAAAAATATAAAGAGATAAAAATTTATTAAATCTTACCTAACACCTGTACGTCCTTCCTTGAACCCGACAAGTACCTGTAACAAGAAAAATAAATATATGAGCTCATATTGGATGAGTGAAGGGGTTGTTATGGTACAGCCACACCATGTAAAAAGAAGTGGTTACCACGGGTGCTGGGAGCCCCCTGCCTGATTACCCCATCAGGTGGGCCCAGCAAGGTGTCGGTATCGTGGGGGCAGTGGTAAGATAGTAAGAAAAGAGACGTAAAGTAGAAGAAAGAGAAATGAAGTTAAGACAGTAAAGAAAAAGACCACAGGGTGAGATGTAGATTGGAGACATCTCTGAAGTGAATGTTGAGACCAGAAATGGGAAGTGAGACAACTCTACAAGACTTGCAAAATTAAAGAAAGATATGGAAAAGTCTATTACACATAGAAATGCGAAAGAAACAGCCAAACGCTGTCATTTAAGGCTGTGCATCAGCTTAAAAAAACTTTTTTATGGTGATATTTTTTAAAGTTTTACGATTTGGATACTATCAAGCTATCAAAATGAAATACTTTTTAGAGGAAAAAAATTTTTTTTGTTCATTAGTTTTTGAGATATGGGCATCTAAAGTAGAAATTTTTGGAGAAAGTAATCTCAAAATTGGTTGCAAATACAATCATGAAATTTTGAGCATACGTGCTTGAAGGTATTGTCTATCACTTGACATAGTTAGTTTCTCGAAATATCAACTTTTGAGCAAAATAACAAATTCTCAATTTAATTGAAAATTGAGTTATTTTTTTTAAAGAAATTATTTTCGAAAATATTTTTTTTCAAATTGGTTATTTTGAGAAACTAATTATGTCAAGTGATAGACAATACCTTCAAGCACGTATGCTCAAAATTTCATGATTGTATGCAACCAATTTTGAGATGACTTTCTCCAAAATTTCCACTTTAGATGCCAATATCTCAAAACTAATGAACAAGAAAAAATTTTCCTCTAAAAGTATTTCATTTTGATAGCTTGATAGTATCCAAATAGTAAAACTCTAAAAATATCAGCATAAAAGTAGTTTTAAGCTGATGCTCAGCCTTAATTCAGCCAAATGCCTCGTCATCTAATTAGTGACGTGCATGAATGGATTAACGAGATTCTCACTGTCCCTATCTACTATCTATTGAAACCACTGCCCAGGGAACGGGCCTGGAAACCCTAGCGGGCCAAGAACACCCTGTTGAGCTTGACTCTAGCCCGCCACTGTACGGAGACACGAGAGGTGTAGAATAAGTGGGAGACGGTGGGCTTCGGCTTTGCCGTTCGACTGTGAAATACCACTACTTTCATCGTTTCCTTACTTACTCAAGTAAGTAGTACTTGCAGGTGCAGAATAGCCTGCTGCGGACCGGAATAAGAGAAAGAAAGAAGAAGGAGGTGAAATAAAGAATAAAAGTATATAGAGGGTTTTGGGTTGTGTTGGTGATGGAATATAGGAGGTGGATACCGATTGCTCCCACCAACTCGCTGGTCTATGGTCTAGCAAGCGTAGGAAACGGAGCAGCACACTGCATACTGTGGTCAGGTACGCACTTGCGTTCTCTTCATGAGCTCGCTCAGAGGCCTGTTTTTGCACAGCAAGCGGGACAGGATCACGAGGAAAGGTTGACAATCGCTATTCACAAGTAAGCCACTGCTCCTCCTATGCGTCGGTGCTTAGTGACAAGTTAGTGTCTAACGACCGAGATAGAGAAAGGAAATGAAAGGGTTTTTAAATAGAATAGCATATAGAAAGAAAAAGTAATAGGTGAAGTAAGAGAAGGGAATAATAGAAAAGGAGGAATAGAATAAGAAAGAAAAAGTAATAGATAAAGCAAGAGAAAGTGTAAGAAATGAAATAATTGAATAGAGGCAAGAAAAGAGTAAAGTGTTAAAGAGCTGTGGGAGAAGTCTGGAAAATTAGGAAAAGGGTTTGGAAGTGAAAAGGTTATGTAGAAACTTCGGTACTAACCCGTACCTGCCGAATTTGGACCTGAAGAACTCAGAAGTACAAGTGGCTGCAAGGTACTTCACGCTCGAACAAGCTGGGAACTGCCTCCTCGGTGACTGGTTGCCCAATTCCGGAGACTCCTGGGGCCCGTTTCACAAAGCTAAAAGTCTTGTTACCAACCATGGTTACGGACAAGCACTTGTGATAATAAGTTGTGAGCTACAGGCGTTTCACAAAGAATATGGGGAACAAGTCCACAAGTCTACAATTTTACAAGTATTAGCAAAGTCAGTGCCGCCTATAACTCTTACCATTACACTGAAAGTGGCACTGATATGACGGCAGGGTGGGGAAGTTTAAGAGATCTAATCAAAAAACCAATCCAAAATAGCCATTTTGTTTTGCCACTTTGGTTATTTGGGTTTCTAGTTCGTTCCTACAACAAGCGTGTTCTTATTTGAGTTTGTATTTTATAATTTCTTTTTTTAATTTAGTTATTCTATTTTAAATCAGTTCTCTAGTTAGTATAGTTTTTTTTAGTATAATTTGCTAATTTTTATTGAAGTTATATTGTTTAATTAAGTTAAAAATTAAGAATGAAAATCATGTCCAAAACTTTTTTGGCAAGCAATAAAATTTTAGTGCTACAAAAAATTAGAGACAATAAAGACATTTTGTTTGGACAATTTTCGGAAAGGCTAACAAAAATAGATAAGATTGAGTGTTGGAAAATGGTGCACAACTCAAGTTGCAGCCCGGGGCTAGTGGCTCCAGGCAAAGATTGGACGTATACCAGAGATGTTTCCTGGCAGAACACAAGGAAATCTACAAAGGTGAGTAATACAGTTCCATTGACCGAGCGAAGAGAAGACTGAGCAAAGCTCAGTCTGAACAAAGTGAAGTCTTGTTTCAAGTCGATTGGCTTTCGTCTGTGGGTGTGTTTGTTTGTAATGCATTTACGGCTAAACGCATTGACAGATTTCAATAAGATTTGGCAGGAATGTTCATTTTGAGACTGCGTGACGATGTATATGTAAGGTTTTTTTTTAATTTTGCATTTTGAGGACAAAAAAGAAGGGAAAGAGAATGACTGTATGGAATATACCTATATGGAATATACAATAGCTATATGGAACACGTGATAGGATTTATTTTGAATTGAATAAAAGACTATAAGTTGAAAGTGGAAGTTGAATGTTGCACGAGCATAGAGAACCACAAAGGATCCCATGTTAATCTTATGATGAGATAAAGACTATAAGTTGAAAGTTGCAAGAGCATGCGTACGTTAACAGATGATTTTTCAAAGATGATTATTAACAGTGATCTGTTTGAAGGAGCATTTTCATAAAATATGATGATGGAATGTGTCTATGCACATGTCAAAAAAACATTCACAATATTTCATTCAATCCTCATGGGTTTCAATATTCATCGTTAATATTAAGAGTGAGACTAATCCTGCTTCAAAGTTTATTCGACCCACCTCTGGGACTGGAACTGGTGATGTTTTTGAGGTTTTAAAGCATAAAGTTTCAAACGTGTGAATTTTCATAAACTTATAAAATTAAGTGATTGGTTTGAGTTCGCGGGATCAGCTAGTTGAATATAAACATTGTCATATTATGGAATGATCATCAGCTGGGTCAGAATAAGATTTTTTCGCTGCAGTCAGAGGGGCGCCGCGAAAGCGGTGGCTTGTGGAACGTCGCGTATCTTTAGAAAATAAATTAAGTAACAAAAATTCAAGACTGCTCTTGGATGGGTGACCGACACAGAAAATTGTGCAATTTGGCGAGGTGGAACCTACCCGTAAGGATCTCCCCACCGATAAAAAGCCATCCGATAAAATAAATAGAAAATAAATAACTAAAAATAAAATAAATAAATGATGAAAAAAGAAATGAACATTGAAAAAAAATTAAAAAATATCTATATTAATAAAAGAGAGTTGGTGTCTGTACGCTCGCTTATAACTCGAGAACGGCTGAACCGATTGAGATGATTTTGGATTAGTTTGAATTGTTACAGCACTGGTTAACATAATAATGTATTATAATATAAGAAAATCCCTTTATAATTAATAAATAATTAGTACATTAATGACCTAACCTATCAAACATTTTACAGACCTATGATTTGTTTTGAATTTGCCAGCTACCAAAGAACGGAAAGATGATCGTGATTTAAGATCAGGAAAATGAGCAGTATGATCTTAGGCTTCCGTAGCCCAGTGGTTATAGCATCTGCGTGTCAACCTGAAGATTGCGGGTTCAATTCCCACTCCGGACAATTTTTTTTTGTACTAGGTTTTCTACTCAAATTATTTTTTACGCTAGAATCATCAATTTTAAGAATGAGTTATCAGTTGTATCATATATATGTTTTATTGTTTTTAAGAAGGGAAAAAAATAAATTGAAATAAAAAAATTATTGATCATATAAAATAAAAAATACATTGATTATATTAAATATATTTTTACTTCGTGACATTTTTTGGGGGAGACATGAAGGGGAACATTTGGGGGAAAGAGGGGGGGTGACATTTTTGGGGGGTTACGTGAAGGGATGGTCGATGGGCGAAGAGGGGGGTGACATTTGGTGGGAAAGAGGGGGTTGACATGAAGGGGGATTTGTTGGGATGACATTTGGGGGGGAATGAAGGGGGGACATTTGGACATAGTGGCAGAGTGAAGGCTCGAGTTGTGGAGGGGGGTCCTGTGACAATCATTCGTTCTGATAATGACCTCATCTTACTCTCCAATGATAGTGAATAAATTGACTTTTGCTTGGATTATCTTACTTTTATATTTTAATTTGAGTTTTGAAGTTATTATTTTTATTATGCTGGTATGTAACTGACTAATTGAGGGTGTACGAGTGAGAGTTTTTTTTTTCTATTCTTACAGTAATTCACATTCACTCTAGGCTGTCTCAGCAGAGATTGTAGCAGTAATTATTTTTCTACTCTCTCTGGCCGATTTTTGTGATGCTGCTTATCAGTATCAAGTCGGGTAATCTTCTATTTCGAGAAATGTCTTATCTGAATTGTGAAATTCTGGAAGGTCAAGTTTTGTTTTTATCAATTTCAATAGTAGATTGCTTTGTTTGCCTTCCGTTATCGTTCATATTTTCTTTCACTAAGTCAATTATTATTTTTTTTCTTATTGGTAGTCAATTCTAGATTTCTTTTTATAGCCTGTGAAGTATTTATTTTAGCATACTTTCCTTTCACTCATTGGTTCAAGTGAATGGTTTTTTTTTCTTCTTTTTGAGCGTAGCATTTTTTCATTTGTGTGAAGCCGGGTTATGAGTGAGTACAATACTGATGGTTTCATTCATTATTTATTCATGTATTCTCTATTGTTATTGGTAATGGTTTTTTCTCTTTTTTACTCCTTTTTTTGTGTAAGATTACAATATTTGATTAGTTTATTTTCCCTTATCTGCGCTTAAATTATTATAGTAGGTTGCAGAGCAATTATTGTCTTGGAGTGTATATGTAATTTGATGAGAGCAGAGCCATTTTTCATGATTTATTCAACTACCAATAGCAAACAATCTATTTATTTATTTTTTTTCTTCAAATAAATTATTATCTTATTCTTTGCCTAAATTGCTTTGGTAATGGTGTTTCTTTTTCATTATAATTATTGATTCTTAGTTTTTTTTTCTCTCTTTTTCATTCTATTGAGTTTGTTGTTTTTCTGTAATCCTTAATATTGCACTTCTTGTATTATCAAGTTTTTCCTTTAAGTAATATTAATATTATTATTAGACTGATTATTATTGTTGCTGTTTTTCACAATGGACTATCGAATCAGTTCTTTGGAAGTCTATTATCAGAATGTAAGGGGTCTGAGAACGAAGACACATAATTTTCTCCAATCGGTTTTGGCATGTGATTATGATTTGATTATGGTAACTGAAACTTGGCTCAATTCAAATTTTGTAGATTCTGAGCTTTTTGATGAGAGGTTCAACGTTTATCGTAGGGACAGACCTGGCAGTGATTCTTGTCGTGGTGGAGGTGTTTTAATTGCTGTACGTAAAAATATACCCTCTGAAGAATGTTTGGATATTAATTCATCTCATAATCTGAGAAATTCTGAAAATTTGATGATCCGTATTGGATTGCCTACGTGTCCTATTTACATCAATATAGTGTATTTTTGTAATAATGCTCTTGTCGGTGATTTCGAGTCTTATTTTGAACACATTGAATCATATTCTCATGAAATCAGGGAAAATCTTTTCATAGCTGGTGACTTCAATTTATCTGAGATAACAGATAGGAATTATAATTTGATGGATGGTACAATGTGTGCAAGAAAATTGAAGAATTTCTTGAACTTTTTTGATCTTCAGTCCTTCAATCATGTCAAGAATGCCAATGGTCGTACCCTTGATTTAGTTATTTCTAGTATGCAGGTTGAGGGGCTTGAGCATGAGGCTTTGCCTTTGGTCCATGAGGATTCTGAACATCATCCGGCCCTGTGCATGAAGTTGCTGACTGGTCTTTAGTTGAGACAGGAGAATCAAAATCACCAATCTGATGGAGACCTAAGGTATGATTTCAAAAGAACAGACTACCTCTCTCTTTATCAGATTTTGAGAGATTACAACTGGGATAGTCTTTATGGAATGAATGATGTTGATTTAGCAGTTGATCATTTCTATTCAGATATTTATTCATGTTTTGATGTTACTACTCCAAAAAGAAGTGTCTGTGTTAATAAGTCAAGGTATCCTCCTTGGTTTACTAGAGATATCATACAGATGATCAAGAGGAAAGATAAATGTGCTCGGAAGAAGAAGTTTTCTTCTTATCATAGGGATCAGTTTTTTAATATTAGGAGAGAACTGAAGCTTCTGATATCTAGGTCCCATGATGAGTATGTGAATAGGGTTCAGATGAATGTCAAGGGTGAGTCAAAGGAATTTTGGAGGTTTGTAAATAGCAAGCGTGATGCTAAGGGGATCTGTGAAAGAATGCACCTGGGTGACAGGGTCTTTGTGGGTTCTGAATTGCCGGATGGTTTTGCCGAGTACTTCAAGTCTGTTTACACTCCAATACAAAATACAATACAATACAAATGATAGCTGTCGGCTATCAAGCTCTCAAGTCTCACCAGCAAAATAGAAAAAATCCAAAAAATTGTCAGTATGAAATAAATTTACAGTATCAAATAAAAGAATAACTAATAATGTTGAGTGAACAATTTCTATACACATAAACTAGTAGTTCTGTGAACAGTAGACCTCACGAAAAAGCCATGCTAGCTGAAATCAGCTGTCAATGCGTTTAGCCGTAAATTAGCGGTTTTCTTGTCCATGTGTACAGAATTGGCCCTGTCAACTGTATCGAGAGAGATGTTGTCAGGCGCCCCCCAAAATAGGATATGTACATCTAATTTAATTTGTTTTTTACATTTTTATTTATTTTTTTTTTTTGAGGATGATGCCCACATGAGCTCTAGGCTTGTGCGTGGGTAATGAGTGGGGTGATGATGAGATATGACGACTACTTTTTAGGCAGTCGGGACCGACGGCTTAACGTCTTCTCCGAAAGACGTTAACCTTCCGTCAACCAGGCTCGAACCCTGGCCCAATGGATTTTATCTGACTGCTGATAACTTAATCAGTCTGACGCCTTAGCCGCCTCGGCTACGAACCACTCCAACTTACTTTACTTACTATTTACTTTTTATATTCTACTAGCTGTCCCGGCAAACTTCGTATCACCCTCTACCACCCCAAATGTCCCTTCTCTTCTCCCCACAAATGTTCCCCTTCATGCCACCCCCAAAAATGTCATCCCCAAATGCCCCCCTTCATTCCCCACAAATCCTTCATGCCAACCCCTCTTCCCACCAAATTTCACCCCTCTTCCTCCAATTGGCCCCTTCATGTAACCCCCAAATGTCACCCCCAAATGTCGCCCTTCATGTCACCCTCAAATAACCCCCTTTATGTCACCCTCAAATAACCCCCTTCATGTCACCCACCTTTATCCCCAAATGTCTCCCATTCATATCACCCCCCCACCACGAAAAAAATGTCACGAAGTAAAAATATCTATATCCACTCGCTTTATTGATGGAAAATTAAAAGAAATCTGCAATATACTAATTTTTATAAAGCGAGTGGATAATAATCAATATTAATCAATGCTGAAAGTTGTCAAAAAAATTTCACGCATCTCGGAATCGAACCCGAGAATTTTGCATGGAAGGCAGAGTCGCTATCCAACAGACCACCGAGGTCGTCTTTGGGAAAACCTATATTGTAGCATCTTACACTACAAATCGATTTCATAGGAGCATTCTTGTTTGGACTGGATCAAAATGGATGTCATGTTTGATAGGTTAGGTCATTAATTTACTAATTATTTATTAATTATAAAGAGATTTTCTTATATTTTAATACATATAATGTTAACCAGTGCTTTAAAAATTCAAACGAATCCAAAATCATCTAAATCGGTTCAGCCGTTCTCAAGTTATAAGCGAGCGTACAGATACCAACTCTCTTTTATTAATATAGAAATTTTAAAAAATTTTTTAATGTTCATTTCTCTTTTCATCATTTATTTATTTTATTTTTTAGTTATTTATTTTCTATTTATTTTATCGGATGGCTTTTTATCGGTGGGGAGATCCTTACGGGTAGGTTCCACCTCGCCAAATTGCACAATTTTCTGTGTCGGTCACCCATCCAAGAGCAGTCTTGAATGTTTGTTACTTAATTCATTTTCTAAAGATACGCGACGTTCCACAAGCCACCGCTTTCGCGGCGCCCCTCTGACTGCAGCGAAAAAATCTTATTCTGACCCAGCTGATGATCATTCCATAATATGACAATGTTTATATTCAACTAGCTGATCCCGCGAACTCAAACCAATCACTTAGTTTTATAAGTTTATGAAAATTCACACGTTTGAAACTTTATGCTTTAAAACCTCAAAAATATCACCAGTTCCAGTCCCAGAGGTGGGTCGAATAAACTTTGAAGCAGGATTAGTCTCACTCTTAATATTAACGATGAATATTGAAACCCATGAGGATTGAATGAAATATTGTGAATGTTTTTTTGACATGTGCATAGACACATTCCATCATCATATTTTATGAAAATGCTCCTTCAAACAGATCACTGTTAATAATCATCTTTGAAAAATCATCTGTTAACGCACGCATGCTCTTGCAACTTTCAACTTATAGTCTTTATCTCATCATAAGATTAACATGGGATTCCCAAAGACGACCTCGGTGGTCTGTTGGATAGCGACTCTGCCTTCCATGCAAAATTCTCGGGTTCGATTCCGAGATGCGTGAAATTTTTTTGACAACTTTCAGCATTGATTAATATTGATTATTATCCACTCGCTTTATAAAAATTAGTATATTGCAGATTTCTTTTAATTTTCCATCAATAAAGCGAGTGGATATAGATATTTTTACTTCGTGACATTTTTTTCGTGGTGGGGGGGGGGTGATATGAATGGGAGACATTTGGGGGAAGAGGTGGGTGACATGAAGGGGGTTATTTGAGGGTGACATGAAGGGGGTTATTTGAGGGTGACATGAAGGGCGACATTTGGGGGGTGACATTTGGGGGGGGGGTTACATGAAGGGGGCCAATTGGAGGAAGAGGGGGGTGAAATTTGGTGGGAAAGAGGGGGTTGGCATGAAGGGGGATTTGTGGGGGAATGAAGGGGGGGGGGCATTTGGGGGATGACATTTTTTGGGGGTGGCATGAAGGGGGAACATTTGTGGGGAGAAGAGAAGGGACATTTGGGGTGGTAGAGGGTGATACGTAGTTTGCCGGGACAGCTAGTAGAATATAAAAAGTAAATAGTAAGTAAAGTAAGTTGGAGTGGTTCGTAGCCGAGGCGGCTAAGGCGTCAGACTGATTAAGTTATCAGCAGTCAGATAAAATCCATTGGGCCAGGGTTCGAGCCTGGTTGACGGAAGGATTTTTGACAAATACGGCCACTCCCGTCTTTCGGAGAAGACGTTAAGCCGTCGGTCCCGACTGCCTAAAAAGTAGTCGTCATATCTCATCATCACCCCACTCATTACCCACGCACAAGCCTAGAGCTCATGTGGGCATCATCCTCAAAAAAAAAAAATAAATAAAAATGTAAAAAAATTAAATTAGATGTACATATCCTATTTTGGGGGGCGCCTGACAACATCTCTCTCGATACAGTTGACAGGGCCAATTCTGTACACATGGACAAGAAAACCGCTAATTTACGGCTAAACGCATTGACAGCTGATTTCAGCTAGCATGGCTTTTTCGTGAGGTCTACTGTTCACAGAACTACTAGTTTATGTGTATAGAAATTGTTCACTCAACATTATTAGTTATTCTTTTATTTGATACTGTAAATTTATTTCATACTGACAATTTTTTGGATTTTTTCTATTTTGCTGGTGAGACTTGAGAGCTTGATAGCCGACAGCTATCATTTGTAAACAAAGATAGACATGGACCAATCAGAGCGTGGGCTGGTAATGCATGCGCAGAAAAAAAATGTCATTGTCATTGTCGTCAATGTGTGAATTGACCTTGAGGGGTAACTCTCTTATTTAAAGCCCTAGAAGCTATCTGACCCCTTCCTTGGGGTCATAACTCAACCCCCCCCCTCCACCCGTCCCCCCCCGAAAATTTTCATCAGCATTTTTGATTCCTCTCCTTACAAGAGGATCATAGCCATTTTTTGGACATACACCCCTCAACTTTCTGAAATATCAGGGTTTTAGGGTAAATATTCACCCTCCGATATCTCCCCTCTCCTATGTCCGATTCCCTCGATCCTTCTTCCTGGAGGTACCTGGAGACAAGGTCTTTTGCGCCCTGAAATCTGGGAAACCCCCTGCACCCACTCCCCCTTTTTCCATTTTCAAATTCCTGAACTCCTTTTTTCTTCTGATATCTCCCTTCCCCCCCCCCCTGTGAGGTGCTGTTTTCTTTGTGTGGGTGCAGCCGCCTCTTGAAGGGGTAAGGTACCCCTTACCTCCCCGCCTATAAAACCCTCCAAAAACTGTCACTTATTGTATACTGTCACTACTCACCTTATTTTTCCCCATTTTATTTTTATTTTTTTAAATTCTATTTCCCGCTCTGTGTCGTGTGTACTTGTGTGGTGTGAGTGAGTGAGTGTTTTGGTCAGCAAGTCGACTGACAGGTCTGAGGTCGGGGCTCCCCCCCAAGGGCAGGACTTTCGAGTCCATTGGTGCCACACTCTTGGCCGGCAATGCCATGCTAAGTGATTCAGTGGTTTTGGGCTCGGACAGTCCAGAGCTGGTTGTGAGGTTGGTTGAGGTAAAGCAGATGGCCCTTGACCTGAAAAGAGAGGTGAGGCTGCTCCTTGACTTGGAGCGGTCAAGAGGAAAGAGGTTGACAGTGGGGATGGCCAATGCCTTGGGCGGTGTGTTCGACCTTATGGCGGACAGCATCAACCTCTTGGTGGGAGTCATCGCCGATCACCACAGCGAGGAAATTGTGGAAAAGGTCAAGGGCCAGCTGACGGAATGTATGAGTGTGTCGCTCAATGAGTTTAAAAGCTCCTTGGTGACTGAGAGCGACAAGTGCGTGCAGAATGTGGTGAGTGTGTGTGGGAAAAGTGTGGATGTAAGTGTTGATCAGTTAAAAAGAGTTTGAATTACAGCATGAACAGTGTGAAGGATACAGTGAGTGAGAAGAGTGAGAGTGTAAGAGTGAATGTGAATGAGAGTGCAGAGCGCATGAAGAAATCGGTGTTGAGTGTGAGGGATTCTGTTTAAGGAGTTTGTACGTCCCTGTGCGTTGAGTGAGTGGAAAGTTATTTGTGAGTGAAGTTTTGCATGCTAAAGTGTGCCTGTTAGTGTTGGCTTGGGTTGTTGTTTGTTGATAAGAGTGTTTCAATGGAAAGCCAAAATTTCCAGTTGAATATAGGTATATTGTTATTTAGTGAGTGTATATAGTTATAGTTGGGTTGTTGTTTGGTGTGGGCAGTCGGCTCTAGAGAGGCTGCTCATTAGTGTGATACATTGTGTGTTGTAGTAATTTGATACTGAGTTGGACTTAAAATAATTTCTTAAATTTCTTTGGGGTTTCCCACTTAAGGGGTAACTTCCTTATTTTAAGGGTTGGGGGCTATCTGACCCCTTCCTAGGCGTCAGATATCAGCGTCGCTGATACTGTTGAGGGGGCAAGGCTCTCCTGGCAGGGCTGGTGGCGCTTGACAAGGCCACTGCTGGAGGCCTGGTTCACAAGTTGCGGGCTGCTGTGATGCAGCTCCAGGATGAGCTGGGGCAAGCGTTGGAGACAGAGAGGGTGCACAGCAAGAAGTTGTCTGTGGGGGTGTGCCGAGCCATATGTTTGATGTTTTCCTTCATGTCCGACAGCTTTGGGTTCCTGGCTGGCAGTCATAACTATCATAGGGGCCAGGTGGAGGTTCTGACCACCCAGTGGAGCGACCTGCCCCTTGAGGGATCCTAGGTGAGGAAAGACATCTGTGAAGCTGTGTCTAAATGTTTGGGGGGAATGAAGGCAAGCTGGTGGAGAAGGTGGTGGTGGGTGTCAAAAAAGAGATGGCTACCAGTGTGGGGGAGCTTGCTGTTGCACTGGCCGCCTTCAAAAAGGAAGGAGCGTGCTGCCTGCCTGCAGTCTGTGTTGGTTTGCAAAGGAGTGCGGGAATCAGCTGCAGGAGGCAACCAAGAGGGTGGCTCTGTGCACAAAAAGCGTCGATGAGGTGGTGAAGAAGGTGGAGGGGTGCATGATGGGGTTGAAGGACTAGGTGCGGAAGAGCACCAAGGATTGTAGTAAATGTGTAGTTGATACTGTTGTATGTGTGAAGGAGACCGTTGAATGCCTGAAAAAGCAAGTGAATGAGTCCCAAATAGGTCAGGTCAGCTACGCTAGGGCGGCTGAGGGTGGGTTACAGGGTGTTAGGGCTGGAGGGGATTAGTTGCGCAGGACCCTTGTGGTTGCTCCAGAGGAGGAGAAGGAGGGCTAGACAGCTGACAACTTGAAAGAAAATGAGGGAGGTCTTGAAGCCTACAGAAGGTGGCTTTTAGGTTGTTCAGGCAAGGCAGATGGCTGCTAAGTATGGCTAGAAGCTGGTCCTGGGCTCCGAGGAGCAGGTCACCAAGTTAAAAGAGAATGTGGCTGTGAGGGAGGCGGGGCTGAGAGTTTCTGAGCCCAAGGGGGTTGCTCTGAGGGTGAAGATTTTCAATGTCCTGTCCGATCTCACAGAGGTGGAGTTCCTTGGCTGTCTTGTCAGCCAGAACTTTGAGGTGGACGACTGTGACCAATCCAGGAAGTGGTCAAGGTCGACCGCAAGTTTGTTGGTGTGCAAGAGGGTCTGTCCAACTACATGTTGGAGTGCAGCCCAAGTGTGCGTGAACGTTTTGTGCGTGTTGGTAGGGTTTATGTTGACCTCTGCTCGTGCTGTGTGATTGACTGGTTGCATCCCCTGAGGTGTCAACTTTGTGGGGTTGAGGCCGCCTACAACTGCTCACCAATCATTCTGCAGTCTCAACCCTACAGAGGAGTGCTCCAGGAGCCTCCTTGTGGCCACCCGGGTCCTTGCAGGAGATGGTCGTTACCCTGCAGGGATAGATCCTGTAGCTAAGCACAGGGGAGTTAGGGTTGCCAGTCCTTCCACCCCTTCTGCGTTGGACCCAAAAATTTAGGAACAGGCACAGCTTTATGCTGGCTACTGGGTGGTGCCCTGGAATCTCCAGGGCCTTGGACACCATTCACCAACAGTGCACAAGGACAGCCCACAACATCCAGGGCTAGTCCATCAGCTGCCATCACACCATTGCCGGAACCAGGAAGACCCCATCCCTGTCCATCTTGTGATCAGGCATTCTCGACCAAAAGTGGCCTTGGGGTGCATATTCAATGTGCCCACCCTGATGTTGCCAATGCTGCAATAGACATGTCACGTGTCAAGGCTTGCTGGTCTGATGAGGAAGTGTACTCCTTTGCTGCCAGAGAAGCAGCCATCTTACTAGAGATCTGAGATAGTCTGCGCAACAATTGCAGGCATATAATGAATTACACATTGTACTATGAGCCTCCTGTTGGCACCAAGCAGACTAAGGAGGCCATTAAAAAGTTGCGTCAGCAAGATGAGTACAAGAGGCTGTTAGAGGGCTTCAGCAACAACCTGAGCAACATTCCATCTAGTGCTCGGGTCCCTCTGCAGCCAGGACCAGCACCATCACCCGCCCCAGGTCAACTCTTGCTGCAAGTTGTTGTCATGGACGCCCGCCTGCCAGACAACCGTCAGGTGGACCACCAACAACAGGCAGATTGCCAGCACCTCAAGTGGTGGTGATCCCGCCAGCTGACAAGGAGCATGCAGCATGTGATGATCCGGTTATACCAGATGAGTCAGTGCCAACACTGGAGGGCGCCTCAGTAGGTTCTCAACATGAGGACTCAACTCCCAATTCCACAGGAAAGGAGCCCTCAGAGGTTGTCACTCACTCTGTCTGTTTGGTTGTCCAGGGAGCCACCCACCATATGGGGGTTCCTATACAACTGGGAGGAGCATTCACAATTTTCATCACAAAGGTGACGCACCAGAGGACCCCTCTCAATACAGGCCTATAACTGTGTCATGTGTTATTCTGAGGCATTTCCATAAGGTGTTGGCTGCAAGGCTTTGGAGAGTGGGCATTGTGAGTGAGCTCCAGTGGGTGTTTGAGGACGGCTGTCTGGAAAATACAAGCTCACTTGCTGCCAACCTCCATCATGCCTGCTCTCATTTTAAGCAGCTGCACATTGCAAGACTGGATATTGCCAAAGCCTTTTACAGAGTGTCTCATCAGGCCTTAATGGCAGCACTTGAGGAACTAGGGGTTCCTCCTCCATTTATGCATTACCTTTCCAATGTGTATGCCTTGTCTACTACCACCCCTCAATTTGGCTGACATTGATCCTCATTGTTGTTGGTTGGGCAGGGTGTGTGACAAGGCGACCCCTGTCCTCCTTCCTCTTCTGCCTTGTCATTGACAGGGTTCTTCATTCCCTCCCACCAGCTGTGGGATACCCCAAATTGCAGCACCTTGCATATGCAGACAATGTTTTGCTGTTCAAAACATCTGTGCTGGGTCTTCAGATGACAATCTCCGCCTTTGCCACCTTGGCGGACGGAGTAGGGCTCAAACTCAATCCAAAATTGTCAGTCACTGAGGCTCTGTTCAAGCTGCCTGATGGCACCTTATGCAGGCATTGTCCACAACCACAGTCTTTAAATACTTGGGTGTATTTTTCTCCCCAATAGGAGCAAAGACTTGTGTTGTGGACCTAAAAGACATTCTAAACAGAGTGAACCGGGCACCAGGGTCCTACTGGGATCTTTATTAAATTTCTGGCAATGGTTTAACCAAAGCACAAGACAGTGGTTTGATGGCAGAAGGTCAATTCCTCATGTGAAAATTGGCTAGGGGATGAGATGTTTCTGTCCCTGGTCAGGGTCCCCTTTCTTTGAAACCATGATTTGTGAAGGATGCACCGTGGTCATCCAATCTTCATCTTCAATGTTTAATTCTATCTTTTCTTCTTGATGCCTTCAGCTTTATGTGTTTTGTTATTTTCAAATTTTGCTAAAAACCGCGCAATTAGGGGGAATTATTTTTCCCCCAACCCATTTGCACTATATTCAAAAAATGGCGGGGACACACATGTTGAGCATGTGTGCATGTTGGTCCAGAGTGTGAATGGTGTGAGGGCTGTGTGGAGACCAGCGTGAAAGTGGGCAAGTCCTATGCTGGGGCGGCCAAGGGTGGGCTGAGGGTGAGGGGTGTTAGGGTTGATAGGGTGGGTTCTGCGGCTAGGGTCTTTATGGTGGCACCTAAGGATAAGGAGGAGGGCTGGACGGCTGAGAGGACTAGGGAGAAGGTACGAGAAGTGCTGAAGCCGTCAGAGGATGGCTACCAGGTGGTTGCTGTGTGGAGGGTGGTGGCGAAGCAGGGTCTGGCCTTGGTGCTGGGCTCTGATGAGCAGGCCGCTAGCCTCAAGGCTGACTTCCAAAGGTGAAATTATTCGACGTGCCGGCTGGCCTGAGTGAAAAAGAGTTCCTCAGTTGTCTGGCTTGCCAGAATGTTGAGGAGGAGGACCGTGAGGGTTTCCTCAAACAAGTGAAAGTGGTGCGTAAATTTGCAGGTGTGTCTGAGGATGTATGCAATTATGTGTTGGAGTGCAGTGTGTGTGTACGTCAGTGTATGTTGTCTGCTGGTCGTGTGTATGTGGATTGGCACTTGTGTTGCGCGATTGACTGGCTGGCGCCACTGCATTGCCTTTGCTGCTTGTCCTTTGGACATGTGGCGCGGGCATGCAGACTCAAGACTGCGGTTTGCAGAAAGTGCGGTGCCGAGGGCCCCAACAAGAGCGGTTGCGTGGCACATGCGCCAAAGTGTGCAAATTTTGCCTGTGCGGGGCAGTTGGCAGATCACTCTGTGATGTCGCCCAATTGCACCTCATATAAGGTGGCGCTTCAGTTGTTGGCTAGATCCACTTGTTATGTTTAGAGTGGCTCAAGTCAATGCTGGGCGGAGCCGGGCTGGTATGATTAAGATTTTGTGTGATTGTGTGCATGTCAGTGTGGATGTGACTTGGTATGGCAAGCTTGGGGTGGAGTGAGAGATGTGTGTCTGTCTCTGTTTAACATGTGCTTGAACCAGGGTGTGTATCCAGTGACCTGGAAGCTTGGCAAGGTAGTCCTCATACTCAAGGCAGGTGATAGGGATCTCTCCTTGGTGAAGCACCTCATTGGAATGATCCTGCGACAGGCGGGTGAGGCTGCTGGAGGCATGAGTGACCAGCAGTATGGCTTTGTGAGAGGAAGAGGTACTGTCAGCATGGTCAGGCGAGTGATTGATTGAGTGAATGGGTGTGGAAGCAGGTTTGTGTTTCTTGACATCCGGGGGGAATTTGACTCGGCCTGGTGGCCAGCAATTATGCTGCAGCTGGTTCGGTTCCTGTGTCCTCTGGATGTTGTTAGGCTGGTCCATGCATACCTCACCGGGAGGATTGTGCAAATTGGTTGTGGGTCTGTAAATGTTGAGTGTGAGATGGAGCATGGCTGTCCCCAGGGGTCAGTCCTGGGCCCCCTCTTCTGGTATTTGTTGATGAATGAATGGCTTGGTATGGATCTTGGTGTTGGGGTTGAATGCGTGGTTTATGCCGATGACCTGGTGCTGCTGGTGTCGGGCGATCGGTGACAGGACATTGAGATGAATGTCTCCCGCGTGCTGGATCACCTGTATGAATGGATTGTGAGTGTGAAGCTTGAGTTTGCACTGGAGAAGTGTGTCTGCATGAGCATGAAAGGGCTGCGGAGTCTATCACGCCGCAGAAATGTATGTATGAATGGTGTGGTGGTCAGGTATGTGAGCGAATGTGTGTATTTGGGTGTCACCCTTAGAGAGGACCTCTGTATGGATGGTAATGTGGCGCGGTTGGCAGAGCGATGTCTCCGCATCTCAAACCGGTGTGGAGTCGTTTCCAGATGAGAGTGAGGTTATAAGGGTGACGCCCTATGTGTTGTTTATAGGGGAGTGATTGAGTCTATGTATACGTATTGTCATGAACCATGAGTTTTGACAGTCTCCCAAGCACATTGAAGATTAAAATAATTCCAAAATCTCTTTCATACTTTCAATAATGGCTAAAGAAATCCAGATCACCAGGAAGCTCATTTATGCTGACAGGGTGAAAATATGCTGAGAGTGGTGGAGCTTTCCAGTCTCCCCACCAGCCAGCATTCTTTTACAGTAGATTTTCCCATTTTTCAAAAACTTTTCGCTCAGTCGTTTGTGTGCCTCCTGAAGACTCTGACTGGCCAGGACTTGGACCTTTCCTCCGGTTTTTCCATCCAGCCGAAGCTGACCAAGGATGTGGTATTGTAGAGAACTGTTTCCATTCATATAAATTATTCTGATTAATTCTTAATAACTTTTATTTTAAGAAAACTAGACAATGATTCAATATATCTTCAGATCGAAAAAGAAAATTTAAGATTAAAAAGAAAAATCCTAATTTTTTAGAAAAAAATTATCTATTTTGAAAACAAAAATATAAAAACTTGAAACTTGAAATAATAACCAATCAATTTAATTATCTGTTTGTTCCTTTAATTATTTTTTTTCTAATAACATTGGAAATTATTACTTCATTTTATTTTGTTCAAAACTTTTAAATTGAATAAACCTGTTTCTCGTCTACATCTGTTGTCAAATTCATAAATCACTTGAGCTATGAAATGAATAAAACATAACTTTTGTTTAAATCCAATATTTTGCTCTAACATCTAAGCGACGCATCTCCAGCCATTTGTGATATTTTTCTTCCCGTCTGGGAAGTGGTGGAGCCCCCAATTTTCAAGAATGAAAAATATAGAATATGAATAATATATCACAAATGATGGAGACACATTGACAAAGGCAAAGGCATTGACATTGGCAAAGTCGAATACTACCCAGTGAAGTATGCTCTTTACCAAAACCGTAAATCACAAATGGTGGAGGAACCATTTCTGTTTATTTCTGTTTCCTAATAATAATTACTAAATTGTGAAACTTGAAAAATAAAACAGTTTAATCTCACTCTCAGTTGAACTTTTCCGGTCAATAGGAATATGATTTATAAATGGAATAAAACTGTTTTCGGTGAGATACATTGAATAATATGCTTACATGCATTATATATACATTGCATTATATGCTTATATGCATATAATAATATACTTTTTTCCCAAAGTAAATATAAACTTGAATACCTCTCTCTATACTTTTTTGTGCTTGGTTAGCTAAGAAAAAACTTTTTTCTCTCTTCCTTTTTTTTATTCCTCTATAATGTGTGTCAATATTAATTTTTTTTTTTTGATTATATAAATATATATATATATTTTTGTTTTTGTAAATCAAAGAAAATGTTATTTTCAATCTATTAAATTAGTATATAGGCCTAAGCTAGAATTGTATAGGAGCGTTGAGTGTAAGAGGGGGCCGGCTGCGCCTCAACTCCGCCCTCCAAAGAAAAATAAAGGCAGCAATTCAATTCAATTCAATAATAATAAGTATTTAGAATAGTGAGAAAAGTCGAATACTTATAATAAATAATCATTATCTTGAATTTGAAACAAAATACTCCTCTCAACTCTTAATTTAAATGAATCTTACAACTGCTTACTCAGTGAATTCTGTAGAGAAATATTAATAGTGAAAGTGATCATTGGAAGTTATGTAATTGTAATAACACTCAGTTATCTGACCATGAAAACAAAAGCATTTTGCATTAAATTCATTCCAGCACGTCTAAGAGTAACTTTGAAGGAAGCCGGCCAAGGCCAATATTGTTATTTTGTTTGATTTAGAGAATATGCTGTTGTTTAACAATGAGATGTTTTTATATCCATTATAATCAGGAAGTAGCAGCCAATTATTTTCTTATTGATTTCAGATATATGTATTTCCATTCATCTTTAAAACTGTGCATGTGCATGTTACAATATTATTGTCATGAACCATAAGGTTCGAACGGAAGCTCACCCCAAAAATTGAAATTCAATTTTAAAAAATTGAATTAAAAATTTTAAAATTGAATTAAAAATTAAACCTTGCTCACAGATTATGCTGATGAATTGTCCAAAAATGCAGTAGGAGGAGTGGGGCTAGGCTTCTAGACTCCCCTCCAGTCAGCTAGCGGAAAAACCTTCATTTCTTCTTTCAATAAGAAAGATTCGCACTCTTTCACCACCTTTCACCTGGGACAGATTCACGACTATAGACCGGACCCTTGGCAACCCTCTGGCTTTCCATTCAGATTATGGCGACTAAGGATTGATCATCAGCTGTATTTCGGTATCGTTCCAAAATTTATTTTGTTTCAATAATTGTATTATTCTTTTTTTATTCTATCAGATTTCCAATTGAAAGGAAAATGCCATTTCAGATCGACCCCATGTTTCGAGATTATTCATATTTTGTTAAATTTGATTAAATGAAATTTCATATTGTTTTGAACTGTCCCTAAAAGATTAACAAATGAAATCTTGATAGTTCTTGCTAAATTTTCCTCTTTATTTTCTCCCAAATGAAATTCTAGAATAGTAAGATATATATGCTACGCAACATAAACTTACAGTGCTCCCTCTTGGGAACTGGTGGACGCCACCTTAATTAAAACTTTGATTGCGGATGATAACTCATTTACATAATAGTGAATCTTATTAAACTTTTTCGTTACAAAGTTACATACTATTACAATGCCCCTATCATTACAAATTTAATGGCGGAGCCAATAAATATTAATTAATACGGTCACTAACATTACAAATTGTGGAGGTTACGCTGAGCTTATGTCTGCTATTTAGCAGTTTTATCTAACGTAAAATGTTGGACTTTCCTCGTCCCTCAAAAATTTAGATAAATCTTACAGTAATTTTATTCAACTTAGAAATCCTAACAATCCATTTTAATTAAATTTATTTGTGGTTGTAAGATTAAAACTACAGTTGAAGTATCAAAAATGAAATAACATTAATTTCGAAACTGGTGTCATCTATGATCGATCTGAATGGCAAACATTTTCTACTTAATTGTTGAATTTTTCACAGGAAAGAAATGCCAATAATTTATTTTTATTTGAATGCCAAGGTAACAATATTATGAATAACAGAGCCTGCTAATTGATTGAAAATGGAGAGCATAATTATGCATTGTTATATTATTTTGCTTTATTGTATCTTTATATTGATTTAAAAATAGTAAATGCAGTGAGTGTGAAAGTGCTATTCTACAATTGTTTATTCGTAATTGCTTGTATTTCTATTGTTTTTGTGCCTGACCTACCTTTAGATGACAGATTGCATGTTCTGCAAAATGACTTGTATTTCTAGACAATGTGTACTCCTATAACTGACTCACGTAACGTTCAAACTTCTAAACTTAACTTGGAAACAGCAAAAAAATTAGCAAAGGAATACAACCTTTACATTCCCGCTAACGCTGATCTTGAGTTTATCCGTTCAAATCTTCGTCTTATTAAAGAAAGTTTCAACGATATTTAAATTTATCAAAGAGAGCGTGATAGAGCCATACAATACATTGTAGATCGAATTTCACTTTCGGATACATTAAAAAATAGCTATCCCGATCTATATGTCCTTGAAAACCACTTACAAAGAAATTCCAGACTAGCAAGTGCAGGAGAACAAAGCCATGAAAATACACCAAACAAACTTTTAACACCATCTGTCAGCAAAACTAACATATTTTTTCCGCCGGAATCAATTAAAATAAATTCGGGTACTCAAACCGAAAGCATTAATACAGATTCTCGTACTCAAACCGAAACCATAATTGAAGATTCTTGTATTCAAACCGAAATAGGTGAAAAAAATTCATATACTGAGACAGAAATGGCGGATCGAAAGAGGCCTTTTATCACACCACCAATCTTTTCCGCCAACCCACACGAAAACATACATGATTTTTTTGATAACTTCAATAGGACCGCTCTATAGGATAAGATAAATCTTATCTTATTAAGAAAAATTCCAATTGTTTGAATGAATTACAAGTGTACATTGTGTAGAATACAATTAATGCTTAATACTAATGGATTGTAAAATTCGTCAACAGAGAGACAACTGTTTCATTCCAAGCAGTTAAGGGGCGACTGCACCGTCTCCTTCTGAATCTGCAGAACGAGCAGGATTACACGGTTTCTCCAACACAAAAACGAGATCCGATTAGACAACGACGGGATGATCAACCACCTCGAATCGAGCGCGTGATTGACTCCCAACATAATATCGCTGGAGCAGAGCTCGTCTACGTTTGGACTACGAGACCAAGCCACTCCACATCACACTAATCTTATCACAACGATCAACGGCCACGCGAGCGACGAGTCGCCAGAGTTAATGAGTCGAATTAAGTATAGCTATAAGTATTTTCTAGTATTTAACTATTTTCATTTTTTATAAAATTATATTTTAAATTACAAATTGAATAAATTAGATTAATTAATATTGATTTTGGAATAGGTCATTAAATTATTTATCGTTTAACGATTACTTCTGTTGTCTTGTGATTACATTCTTGTGATCGAAACTATGATCATAATTATAATGTCAGGTAGCAACGGTTACAATATCAGGAAACATACGAGGGTCATTTCATAAATAATGCAGAAAATTTTTTTTACTCAAATTGTTTATCTCTACTGAAATATCCCTTTACATTCCTTCAATATAGTCTCTCTACTTCTCAATGACCGAATCTAAACGAGTTGGAAGCCTTACTATACCATCAAGGATACCATCTTTGTTCATCTGTCAGATGACTCGGGTACCGGCGGTAGAAAACTCTCCCTGAGATTGAAAACGACGTCCACGCATAGGTTGTTTCAACTTTGTGAATAGGTCGAAGTCTGGTGGACTCATGTACGGGCTGTAGGGAGGATGAGGCAACACCTCCCAACCGTATTCGCATAGCTTTTCGGTTACAACATGTCCAATTTGCGGATGAGCATTGTCATGATGAATGAGTGGTCTAGCGTTGAGCAACTGTGGTCGGTTCTTGTGCATTTTTCTATGCAGATTCTACAGGAAATCACAATAGTAAACTGTTGTGACACTTTTTCCACACAGAACCCTGTCTGTCATGATGATTCCATGGTTATCGTATGCAAAGATAATCATTTGTTTGACCTTTGATTGTGCTCGTCGATATTTTTTTGATCGTGGGATAGATGGAGCTTTCCACTCATTGGACTGTGATTTCAACTCTGGCAAACAGTGATTTCAACTCACCACAAAAGTCACAGTACCCGAGGCACGTACAGGCTCAATTTCAAAGTCGAGTAACACTACAAATAAAACAAAAAAACATTCTCCTTTCTTAAGATTTGAACTACAAAATGATGTGTTGCTCGTTGTTGCAGCATCATCTATCCCGCAGTAGTGCAAACCTGTGCAATATTTATGAAATGTCCCTCGTATTTCCACAAATACTTGAGAACAAAAATAACCATTCACAAAAATTAGTCAATTTGGCAACCTTCCTTTTTACATTTGAACTAATTGTTGTTTCGCTCTCAAAGTGAATAATTAAGGATTAATAATTAATGATGTAATCAATCAATATTCAATGTAATCAATAAACTCTAATATTTAATGTAATCAATAAATTGATAGTATGGCCAAATCTCATGGCTTATCTGGGCGCCACTCAGTTCAACTGAGAAAGTATTATTAAAATTTGATATTTAAAACTAAACAATAAACTCGAAAAACTCTTGTCTCTGGGTCGTGGATAAGGGATTTGTTGATTAAAAACAAAGATAATATCAGTAATTTCAGAATATATTGATCTTCAAAAATTATTTAAAAATAAAATGCTGAGAAGCCTAACAAATGAACTAACTTTAAAAATTGAGCTTCCTAAATAGAATGAATTGAAATAAATATCCAGAAGGAATATTCAAAGCAATTAAAACTGATTGATATAGAAATTGATAGAATTAACTAAAATTATTTAAAATTACCAATCAAACAAACTCTGTACTCTGTATAATGATATTGTTCAGAATAAAAGAAAATTGACTTTCAATAAAATGATTTAAATAAATGAAAATTTAAAATAAAATATTATTAAAAAATTAAGTATGAAATAAAATCCTCTGGAGAACTAATCTTTTCCTACTTTAAAAAAGGGCCTGGAATGAGTTACTGTTATTTTGGCTAGCGAAAAATTGAAGATGAAAATGAGTTTTTGTCAATTGCTGCGACTTACTGCTTCGCCACACCGGATTCCTCTGGAATTCTCAGTATCTGACTGCAGATTCACCACTAAATCACCACTGTCTTCGATTCACGATCCAAACACAACTGCCAAATCACGACTGAAAGTGTACAACGCCCTCAGGCTTGTATTTATAGCAGCGCCACCCCGCTCCCGTGGCAGGTAGCAACTTTCTCTTTGAAGGGTTGAAGATTCACTATTGCCATAGACAGTAATATGTTTCCTTCCAGTTTTTACAATATTGGGGACTTTAAAATTATCCTAACATTAATTTACAATATTACTCTCCAAAGGAATGAATTTTTTGTTTAAATTGAAGAATTGCAAATTATTATCTGAAGCTCAATTAAAAACTTTTATATTCCCTGACTTCTCAGCTAAAATTTACAAATACAGTGATACATTGTTATTAGTCCTTTTTTACATCAATATTAAAGGAATAAATTTAATAACATTGGTATTTATAGAAACATCATTTTAAAGCTGTATAATACATCTGTACAAAATTTACCTTGCTGACATGAAAACAGAAAGTGATTTGAAAATACATACAAGATGAAATCCAAATACAACATACCATATTCAGTGATATATTCACAAGACAGTAGTTACTTTGTTTAGATACATTGCCTCAAAACACAAAATAAAGACAAAAGCTACAATTTCTTTTTACAAGATCTAATAAACATTTCTTATAGGAATACATTCATAGGATATGCATATAGAATACATTCATAGAAAATTAACATTGGTAGAATCAAAATAGACAGTATCTACATAAATGATAATCTCATAAAATATTACATATTGTAGTGCACTACTCTAATACTTAAAATACAACCCTACCTAAAACTCGAGTTTATCCTACTTTTTACCAATATAAAATATCCTAAACCTAATTGCTTATCAATCACGTGATTATCTAACTTATCCTACAGGTACCCATATTGATTATATCTTGATTATACATAATACACAGTATTTTTAATACATTATTAGACGGATCGATCGATCTTGCTTCCTTTTTATTTAATTTTCAATAATAATTGAATTTAATGTAATTTTTATTTTATTCTGAATAATGGCTTTCAATAAATGTTACCTACTTCAGGTACAAAAATGTGTCAATGACCTTGTAGCCAAACTACCTGCTTGCTAACCCTCAAAATGGAATTCACCCAACTTTCTAAAATTTCCCCAGTCAATGAACCCGGCCATTCAACCTCACATGCACTGCATTCCACAATATATAATAAAATGAACATGCTTGGCAGATGAAGAGTTAGTCATGCCTGAACAAACACAAAATTATTTGGTAACTATTCATGCAGTGGCCAAAATTAAGAATGTCACTCTCGAAAATTCCCAGCCATGAATGGTGAGAAAGTCTTCCATTGTTTGGGGTACTTGAAACGACTATTTCAAACCCTGTGAACTCAATCATTATTATGAAATGAAATAGATATTAAATTGGTGGTTGATATCCATCACATTTAGGATTTTGGAGTTCATTAACCTGTGGGTGGCCTGCATATTCGGTGCACATTCAACTAAAATAATAAATTGACCTTACAACTCTTATCGACTAGACAATTACCTTCCCTTCTCGAGACAAAAAAATAATGTCTCATACCATCCTCACCTTGATTATTTCACTATCAGCCTTATCACATGGAGTGAACATTTTTTCGGGTGTAATCTTCAAAGAATTTCCGCACACATACGCATATGAATCATCAATTCCACTATCATACCAAGCACGCTTTTCATCCAATGAAATCATGCTAACGATGAATGAAGAATGTGATCTGATGAATACAATCAAAGGAATATATACATGAACAAATGGAATTATGCAGCTTGAAGAGGAGAACCATCAATATAATTGGAAAAATGTTTTCAGCATTTGTAATAAAACAATGAAATCAGAGAGATCAATTGATGCCATTGGACAGTTCCAACATTACTGTTGCGGTACTGCTACTGACGGCGAACTACACACTATAGAAATGAATGAAAAAGAAATTACCGGTCATGTAAATTCCTTCAAAAGTCTCCTCCATGACGACCATCAGGATTTAGTCGACGTCACAACAAAACTTACAGATTTAACAAAAAATATTTCAAACCAATTTCATACCTCATACATCAAACTTCAGGAGAAAATCAATAAAGCATTACTACAATCGAGCCAGCTACAATAAACTACAATATCGGACAGACTACTGGATTACGTTGATGCCTTCACTCAAATACATTTGTTAGCACGAACGAGCTTGTTATCAACTGTGAAGGACCAATGTCAGAAGAAATTACTCCCTCTCAGTATAATCCATCCTAAAACTCTAAGAGATGATCTACTAGAACTTCAGAAAAAAACTCCAGAAAAACAAATTCCAACCAGCTATTCCAGTATCTCATCTACAAAGATACTACGAACTGACAATCGCAACTTGTAATTTCCACAATGAAAACATAGATATAACGATCAAAATTCCAATCACCACTACAGGGGCTGACTACCAAGTATACGAATACACGGCCGCTCCACTGGCGTGGAATAATTTATCCTGTCAATTGCCATCTACGGAACTGATCATCAGGAAATCATTTAAAGCACTGTAATGTGCATTCATCACAACTATGTTATCTACCAAGGCAGCAATCTACTGGAGATATATCAACACAATGCATTGAACATTTGTCTACTGGATCAACCTTACAAGAAATGAAAAAGTACTGTACTTTCACATGCAAACCTAACAGTAAAACAATTTCCATCATTGAGGACACGACCACGAGATACTACATCTCGAACATTCAACCTTCAACAGAGCTGAGATGCAAGGAAGATACGGACAACAGATTGCCGCACAACATACCAGGGATTCTCCACATTGCAATACCATGTGATTGTGAACTACTGGACCAAAATATCACGCTGATACAAATAACCTATCCTTGTGCCAAACGCACTCCTTCCAAACCTGCAATCCAGCATTTTCTCCCGCTACATTGGTTAAACGTTAAGTCAATAAGAGTCAATCCCTTTAGACCTCTTGATAACTCACACTTTCAGAATTATTAAGGCATCTTTGATGATGATTGGAATGTGACAATTCCAACACTTTTCATCCATGATCATGTCTCACCCGACATTTTCAAGGAACTAACATTACCAAATACCTGGTCAGATGTTATTCAATCTGCATCTTTTCAAAATTACTGCATTTTTGGATGGTTATTAATTGTTACCATAATACTGATATATCTGCTCATAAAACAATACAAATTAATATTAATGCTTCAAATACAAAATAGACCACACATACAGATGACAGAGTTAAGAGATTTATAGAAAATGTATACCTTATTTTACATAGAGGTTTCTTACTATTTCCACAAAGTAGAAGGGAACAGAGGTAACTTTCTTATGAAAGGCTTGTAACGCCTACGAATAGTTGCAAAAAATGCCGGTAGCCAGCGCTTGTGTCTGCAAATGCGTATTTATGCAGCAACTACAGTAGTTGTCGTGGTAGTGGGGAGATGCATTCCACACTCGTCTACTCCTCCAACCGGAAGACCCCCCCCCTCACCCAAAGTGCTTGCCTACCAACACAACACAACTCACCAGCCGGCAGCCAGAGACTCCAGAGCCAGCGATTCTAATACAAAAGCTCTAATGATAAAGTCATTAATATAATTATCTTTGACTTGTTTCATTTAATCACTGTTCCTCATCGACACGTCCCCATGCTACTAAGGCTCGGTTCACACGAGCGTGTACGTTCGACATGCGGTAGATAATTGAGACACTTTCCAATGAAACAATTAAACAATTAACTCACGCAACGTAGAGCTAGTGCAGGGAATCAAATCGTGTTGTTCACACTTCATCCGTGAGACGCGCGTTGCAGCACGTCACCTTGTTTCACTGCTAGAAACATGCGTGCTAATTGCCCCCGGCAATTATATCTAATTATCCTAACATACAAAAAAAGTTAAAATTTGGGAATTTTTGATTTTTGAAAAAGCTATGCTATTCTACTCGATGTCCTGAGTGCAGTCGAACTTGATTTTCATCTCTAGCATGAAAATTGCCCGTTTTATTAAAGACTAGGTGTCCCGGTGAACTTCGTATCACCCTCTTCCCCCCCCCCACAAATGTCCCCCATCTTCTCCCTACAAATGTCCCCCTCTTCATGACACCCCCTAAAAAATGTCATCTCCCAAATGCCCCCCTTTATTCCCCCACAAAATGTCAACCCCCAAAAATCCCCCTTCATTTCACCCCTTTCTTTCCCCTAAATGTCCCCCCTCCCCCACAAAAAATGTCACGAAGTAAAAAGAGATTAATTTAATATACCGTAATAAATGTATTTTTTATTTTATAATATAATCAATAATTTTTTTGTTTTAATTTATTTTATATATTTTTTTCAATTTTATTATTAGAAACAATAAAACATGCATGATACGAACGATAACTCATTTTTATTATTGATTATTCTAGCGTAAAAAAATAATTAGAGTAGAAAACCTAGAGCAAAAAAATTTGACCGCAGCGGGATTCGATCCCGCGACCTCTAGCATCAGACGCAGAGTTTTTTCCACTGAGCTACCGAGGCATTGAATGAGAGTGCTGTGTTTTCTGATCTTGAATCACGATCATCTTTCGGTAGCCGCTTGGCCGGCAATTTCAAAACATCCGTCTGTAAATGTTTGATAGGTTAGGTCATTAGTTTACTAATTATTTATTAATTATAAAGGGATTTTCTTATATTTTAATACATATTATGTTAACCAGTGCTGTAAAAATTCAAACGAATCCAAAATCATCTAAATCGGTTCAGCCGTTCTCGAGTTATAAGCGAGCGTACAGACACCAACTCTCTTTTATTAATATAGATTATTGTTTCTATCTCCAGTGATAGTCTATTAGTGGCAAAACTTGAATACAATTGAATGAAAAATTCTAAATTCATACAGCCGAGAATACCCGGTTTCAAAACTTGGCATTCTGTGTGCCATTTTACTACCATTTTTATACCATTTTTCAGACATTTATACCATTTTTCTACATTGAATACTGAAGTTGTGTACTGTATTTGTGTTGAACAAGGAATAAAAAACAGAAAATAGATAGTACATATTTACAAGCAACCAAGTCACGAATTTTGGTTCATCTCTATGAATGTCATAACCTACTAATAAATAAAAGAATTTGCAATTCGAATTCAACACAATGATTAGTACTGTATTTGAGTAGAGAATTTTATGAATATGCTGTGAATTATCACTCATCTCAAAGTTACGGCCAACATCTCTTCAGGGCATACTGAAAGCCGCATGCTCGTATCCTGACTTCTCAATTTGTCTGATAATTTAAAAACTAATTCGTCGAGAGACCTTATGCTCATTCTAAAATAATTGAAAAATTTCTGCTCATCTTGAGTATGAAGTATGAGTATAAGTATGAATAAGCTAGATTTGCCACTATGGCTTGTCGACGTCTTACCACGTCCATTCTCACAACACCACTGAGAAAATAATGCATTTGTACAATTATAGCACAATCCATTTAACTTGTCAGAAATCAGCTGTGTTGGTAATAATTAAACAGTGACTTCGACCCAATAATCAAAAGGCTTAAAAGTCTTAAAGATCTTTGTAAAGAAGACCTTTCAAAGAAGACCTTTCAAAGAATAACTTTTTAAAAGAACTTTTCAATAATCTGCGAGTTTTAGCATTTGTAGGTTAAGTATTGTAATATTGCTGGTCAAAACATAATTATGTTTTCTGACAAGTTAAAAGGGACCTGCTATAGCAAAGAATATTTTGCAGCTGACAGTATTGGCGCGAAATGGAATTCGCTGCAATCTAGTGATTGTTCAATATTCTCAACTTTCAATGGAAGTACAATTATTTGCATCATCATTATATGTAATTTTCTCAGATTATTCCTATTATTTATTGTAATTATCGTAACCTATGGGGAGCCCCCTGTTTACAGTCGTAGAGTTTTTATAATGCAAAAAAAGATATTGAGAGTCATTTGTAGGCTGAGATCGAGAGACTCTTGCAAAACATATTTCAGAGACCTGAACATCCTTACACTTCCTTCTCTCTACATCTATCAATTAGTAGTTTTTGTTAAAGTAAATATTAACAAATTCCAATTTTGTGCAGACAATCATCAATATAACACTCGAAATAGGAACCTGATAGCTTTTCCAATACATAGACATGCAGCATTGGAAAGAACTCCATTCTATTCTGGAATGAGACTATTTAATAAGCTGCCAACGAACATCCGAAATATGGAATCTGTCATTTCATTTAAGCGGGCAGTCAGGAAAATGCTATTAGAGAAAAGCCTATATACTATCGCGGAATTTGACTTGATGAGAAAGTTGGTGAGCTGGTATTAATTCCTGTAACAGATACTTTGAATAAAAAATGGAGAGTAATTTTATTTTGGAATTAGATTTTTTTCATTTTTTGAGATTAGGACAAATCTAGAGATTTACTATTATGTTTTACTATAGTTAGTATTAATCTAGATGTAAATAATATTGTAATTAGATTTAAGTTAGCAATCGACAAGTCACCAGTCAAATGGGTGTAACTCAGTTTATGATGTATTGTGACAATTGAGCATTGTAGCATTATAGCCATTAGCATAAACAACCATTTTTAGCATTAATAGCCATGAGTAGGTATGCAACACACTAAATTCTTTTATCATAGATAAATATCTCACATTATTGATATTTCACTTATGAATCTTGTTAATTTTTTGGCTAAATTCTCATTTAAATGGATGAAGAAAATTTCAAATTTCATTATGAAGTTGGAAAATCGATTAGAATCAAATAATTAGCTAGCTATACTAATTTAAATGCTATAAGAAAATTTCAAACTGTTCTAGAATCAGAAGACCAAGTAGAATAAGATAGGACTTGAAAAATTTATAATATCAAAATTTTTTATCTTTTTCTATCAAAATCTATGAATAAATTTTTCTTAGCCAATTAGGCCGCATGCGTTTTATAATTGCCGGTCGAATCTTGGAAGAAGCAACTATTCTTGGAATTCTCGCTCACAATTATCTACCGC
The DNA here is from genome assembly GCA_017141395.1 of Laodelphax striatellus. Taxonomy (NCBI): domain Eukaryota; kingdom Metazoa; phylum Arthropoda; class Insecta; order Hemiptera; family Delphacidae; genus Laodelphax; species Laodelphax striatellus. The sequence goes on along the minus strand of CM029543.1, from coordinate 9,573,585 downwards.
ATGTCGAACGTACACGCTCGTGTGAACCGAGCCTAATATTATAGCATCCATGAGACAAAGAAATAATTAAGTATATAATATGATAATAATGTTTACTCATAGAAAAGTAGAAATAAATACGTTTAATACTTATTAATTAAATAAATCAATTCATTTCAAGAAAGAATCATATTCTTTCAAGTACTATTGTAATCTTGTTTTCATTACCGTACGTTTCATAATTATGTTAATTTTGATATGTGTCTTTGATTTGTTTGTGCTATCAGCTGAGACATAATATTGTAATTCGTTATTAGCAGAAACGATTAGTATTGATAAATGTTATTATTTTTTATAATTAATCATAACAAAGCTATTATTGAATAACATTAACTATTGATATTATTCTTCTCTATGTTCCTGCTTCATTTCAGGGCAAGAGCATGAATTTTCAATTCAGGAGGTAGTGAGTGAGAGGGTATGAGGTGAAAGACAGAGAAAGAGTGAGTGTGAGTTGCAAGGTGATGGATAGCACTAAAAGGAATGTGATCAGACAATGGACTGGAAACAAGTGGAATTGACACAGGGGAAGTTGCAAGGGAGAAAACAAAGGAGGCTGCTGGCCTTCTCAATATTATAATTATAAACACACACCAAACCGTTATGTTGGAATGTTCAACACTGGAACACAAAATATTCACTAGAAACACACTGCTTGCAAGCTCACACCACACCGTAGAAGAGCGAATAGATCACTTAATGTGAAATTTCATATTGAATTGAAAAAATGTATTACAGTAATGTATAAACCTTTATACAAGCAATAATGAAAAATAAATCTGGAGGGGATTGATAGCATAAATTCTATAGAATAGATTAATCACAAGACCCTATAGGGTCCTTAATAAAGTATGATTGTAGGAGTTAACTGCGATCATATTCCATAACACTATAATATAAGGTGTGTATATGCTATTACTCTAATAGTCTAATCGTCTAAAATACGGTGTAATTGATGGTAAAAATTTGATAATTAACTTATCAAGTCAAGCAAAGGGAGAACAAAATGAAATTATTATATTATTATTATATGAAGTCAGTGTATTCAGAGTATTTTACAGTATGTAATACAATTTATTAGTTTGATGAGAGCATCAGCAGTACAGCGCTCGAAATACTTTAGAAGAGTGAAAGACGTACTGATAGCTGAAAGAAAGCATTTTCAGTTAGCTGACTAGCTGAGCGTGTCCTTGTATATGTGTGTGCGCGTCAGAAAGTTGAGGATGATAAGCCGAGGTAGCCGAATGAGTTGAGTGAGTTGTGGAGGGATTACTACAACAGTGGTGGAGGGGATATGAGAGCCGTCGGGAAGAATTTGCCGAAGGTGCTGCTATCTCTTGGCGGCCGGAGAACTAAGATCTAGACACCAACGTACGATGTTAGAGCCCCATTTAGTGTAACACTAGATGTGTCCTCTGTTTCTTTCTACTTTGTGCTATTTCTAAATGATGGTCGTTAAATAAAAGAAAATGAAAATTTAAAAAGAAGCTCAAACGATTTACTTGAATCTAATTAAGAACGGTTCCATTATTTTCTTTTTCATTTGAATAATTCAAAGTGAATGACCTTATATTATATTATTATTGTATAAAATGTTTATTAACGTTTGAGAGAATTTTTGAGAACAATTATTAGAGATACCTTTTCAAATTACATTGACCTTTGAATAGGCCTAGTATTATAAATCGAATTGTTATTGATTCTTCAATCTTTATAGAGAGAAATTTTTGATAATGATAATACTATAATTGTAGGCTATTTTATTTAGAAAATTTAAAATATTTCCTAATTTAAAAATAATTGAAAATTTCTAGAGTTGAAGAATTATTCAGTAGTTAATTTTAACGGTTCTTTTAATCTTTCTATATATTTTGTTTATTGTACTTTATTATATTTTATGATAATAATAATACTATCGTATTTTATTAGAAAAAAAAATCATTTCTAATTTACAATGCAATTATTGAAAATTTCTAGAATTGAAAAGTTGAAGAATTATTCAGAAGTTAATTTTAAGCATTCTTTTGATCTTTTATAGAGAGTATAATAATACTAAATTGTATTTTATCAAGGAGATTTGAAAAAAAAATGAATTGAATATTACAAAAGTAATTGAATATTTTAATGATCGTCTATTGTTGTTGACTACTTTTAGTGTAACAATGAAATTCTGTCTTATTTAAAGTCTTATTTGAGTAGAGTTCGAGCATTTAAATATTTATATTATTATGGGTTATTAGCATATTTAGGCAGTGGAGAAACAAATGTATTAGTATAATATGTCAAAAGATCCACGAATATTATTAAATTACAAGTCTCTAGGATCAGACATTTTTTCAGCAATTTAAGAAGTTATAAAACAGACTCCATTTAAGTGTCAATGCCATATCCTGAAGAGATCCACTTAAAAAAAGTTAATTGCTATTATTTCAGCAAAGTATATTATATCAAATCCAGAATGGACAGCCAGGGTCGGCGGTCAACGTGGAGGAGGGGGAGATGTCATGAACCATAAGGTTCGACAAATCCCAAAAATTGAAATTAAATTTAAATAAAAAAAGTTAACTTTTAAACCTTTTATGAGAACGGAAGCTCACAGTTTTTGCTGAAGAATTGTCCAAAAATGCTGAGCAGTAGGAGGAGTGGGGCTAGGCTTCTAGACTCCCCTCCAGCCAGCTAGCGGAAAACCCTTCATTTTTTCTTTCAATAAAAAAGATTCTCACTCTTTCACCACCTTTCACCTGGGACAGATTCACGACTATAGACCGGACCCTTGGCAACCCTCTGGCTTTCCATTCAGATCATGGCGACTAAGGATTGATCATCAGCTGTATTTCGGTATCGTTCCAAAATTTATTTTGTTTCAATAATTGTAGTATTCTTTTTTCATTTTATCTGATTTTCAATTGAAAGGAAAATGCCATTCCAGATCGACCCCATGTTTCGAAATTATTCATAATTTGTTGAATTTTAAATGAAATTTCATATTGTTTTGAACTTTTCCTAGAATATAAACCAATAAAATATTGATAGTTGTTGCTAAATGTTTTTCTTTATTTTCTTCCAAATAGAATTCTAGAATAGTAAGATATATTATTACCTACTTGTTGCTCTACCATCAAAATGCCTTGCAACATAAACTTACAGTGTTCCCCCTTGGGAACTGGTGGCAGTGGCGGCTCGTGAGGGGAAATCTTGGTGAAGCTCATTATAGTTATGTTCAAAGGTTTACAACATACATGAGTTTGAGCGTAATATTTAAGTTGTGAATAGTCCTATGTCTAATAATAACCAACATTGGAAAAAAATTCAAAAATAGAGAACTGAAGAGAGAACTCTACTACTATATTTAGTTTCTTCAATCAAGCAAATAACAATAATGAGTGGATCAACATTCTTTCTTATCACCGTACTCCCATTTACAAAACAGTGTAAGATTACAAACCTCTTGAAGCAGTATTATAATTGATTAAATAAAATTGAACTTCATATTCAAAGACATAATATATTTTCCAAATCACCAGTACAATGCTCGAATAGGAACTAAACTTGAAATAACAAAATAAATATGAATTAAGTAAAATGATATTATATGATTGATAATTATCAGATTGAAACTTTTAGTCAAGCAGTTGTTGTATTACCAACAACTTTGTAATGGTTCAATATTTGTGACACCACAAATCTCTCCCTCCTTCGTTCTTTTTTTTCTTTTTTTATAATTATTTTTCTTCATCCTCTTTTTTAAATGCTTGTTCAGCTTTCCAGATTTCTTCAGCTGCTCATAATTGTCAACCAGCAACTCCAATAAACGTTTCTCAGATTTTTTACAGTAGAATGGTTTCTTTCCGTCTTTGACCGCCTGTTTTCGCATTTCCTTTTCTTCTTTATCCTTCAACTCTTTGAGCTGTTTCTTCTTTTCTTCTCTCTCTTTATTATCCATCCTTTGAATAAGAATTTTTATCTGTCTTTTTCTTTCTGCATCAGTTGTATCTATCAAATCTTTTTGAAGCATTTTTCTCTTCTTACGACGAATTTTGTCCAGAAACTTGTAGTTGGTTTTGAATTTCTTTTCATCGTAAACACCACAAGCATCTTCAAATCTAGGATCCCTTGCTACAATTTTATTCTTTTTTTTATTTTCCTTCAAAATCTCATCAACCTCAATTCTTCCCAATTGTATTTTTTTTTACATTCATTTTCAAATTGTCAACTTCACTCTTCATTATCTTTTTATCTTCTTCACATTTTTCTACATCTGATTTTATCTTCTTCAAATCCGATTTCACCTCTTTCATCTCTTCTCTTATCATTTTCGCCATTTTTATTTCTAAATTCTCAATACCTACTTTCATCTCTGTCATTTCTAATTTCATATTTGTTTCTAACTTGTCATTACCTACTTTCATTTCTTCTTTCATTCCTTTCATTCCTTACAAAATACTTTCAAACATTTTGCTTATGTTAACATTCTTTCTCAAATCCATTTCCATACTTTCCTCCTTATCTTTACAATTTTCCTCATTTACCAAAAACATTTCACCTTGTAAATCTATATCACTCAACACACAATTCTCTGTTTCTTCCACTTTTTTGTTTCTTACGTTTTTTGGCGGCATTGTTTACTTTTACTTCAAAAAACTTCAAATCCGAATATCGTTTAATCAATTCCAATCTTACCTTATTCACAGGTTCTCCAATAAGTCCACTGATTCTTTTTTGTTTCTCATTCCTTTTTGCTTCATTATTTTCGTGGGTTCGTTCGGGATGCCAATTTGAAGCAGTATTATAATTGATTAAATGAAATTGAACTTCATATTCAAAGACATAATATATTTTCCAAATCACCAGTACAATGCTCGAATAGGAACTAAACTTGAAATAACAAAATAAATATGAATTAAGTAAAATGATATCATATGATTGATAATTATCAGATTGAAACTTTTAGTCAAGCAGTTGTTGTATTACCAACAACTTTGTAATGGTTCAATATTTGTGACACCACACTCTGTAAGATTAGTTACAATGATAACTCTTGAAAATACCAAGACTAGAAAACACTATCCAACTTGAAAAAATGATATACTCATTGAAATTACTCACAATATTAGTTTGATGCCCGAAAAAAGTTTAAAATCAACAAAACAAAATATAAACATTACAAATCACAGCCCCACAATATCCTCAACGACCACATTCATTTCAAATCTCACTCACTCTTTGATAAAATCCTCGAAATTTCAAACTTCCCGCCCTCTAATCTCCCACTCCCTCTCCCATAAACACCCACCTACTTCCTTCCCATAACCTCAGTCTAGTTCACCTGTTTGTACACGTGTTCTGACGATGCGGCACAGCACCGCGAAATGTACATAAACACATTATTTGTGAGTATCTTGCTTTTTAAGTCTATTTAGTGTTTATAAAACAAAATAAGTGAATCTATAGCTGAATCTGAATTCGCGAACCGTTAACTGCAGGCGTTCTGAAAATCAGTCGTAGAGACAGCAGTTTTGAATTTCTGTCATTGTTTATAATGGGCTACCATACCAACGTAGGAGTGTTGCATTCGACACAGTAATGAGTGATCTGCTGGGCTTTCATGCTGAATTTTAGTATTTTACAGTTGGTAGTGTAGGTACTGGCAAGTGGCCTTTGGATTCTCCGGGACCTCATTGTATACATTCACTATATCTGTATAGAGTACCGTTGTCATGGCAACGTCTCTATTCTGTCATAGGGCATACTAGTCCTAGGCACTGGCTTCTAGAACTGAGCTTCACCGGCAGGGCCTGCTAGTACAGAGCCAGTCGCCAGAGCAGGCAATACAACACACTGGATATCCAGCAGCCAAGCGTATTCTGCTAACACAAGGCTTGTTTGGTTTCAGCTAAGTGAACAAATTATTCAGCTTGAAAAAAAATTTCATTGGGAATTTTGGTGAAGCCGAGCTTCAACTGCCTCCCCTGACGAGCCGCCACTGACTGGTGGACGCCCCCTTCATTGAAACTATAATTTCGGATGATAACTCATTTATTTACATAATAGTGAATCTTAAACATTAAACTTTTTCGTAACAAAGTTACGTACTATTACAATGCCCCTATCATTACAAATGGTGGAGCCAATAAATATAGTTTGATAATTTTCACACCATGATGAGATTTGAGGGTAATTTCCAATTCAAAAAATGAAAATTCACAGATCAGTGACACAAATCAAATGACTAGTCTACCAGACCTTAGGAGTATTGCCACTAGTAAACTCAATTTAGAATCAGCTAAAAATCTTGCAGAGCAGTATAAATTATACATACTGTGGTGCACTTTTTAATTACCAACTCGCCTGGATGGATATTCTGGGAATTCAACCTGATATACGATGATTTATTCTGAGAGATATACGATCAATATAATGAATCTATATTAATAAAAGAGAGTTGGTGTCTGTACGCTCGCTTATAACTCGAGAACGGCTGAACCGATTTAGATGATTTTGGATTCGTTTGAATTTTTAAAGCACTGGTTAACATAATATCTATTAAAATATAAGAAAATCCCTTTATAATTAATAAATAGTTATTACATTAATGACATAACCTATCAAATATTTCATAGAGCTACGTTCAAACTTGCCGGCACGAACGTGTACCTACAACGGAAAGATGATCGCAATTTAAGATCAGATTAATTAGCAAGCATATCCTAAGTCTCCGTGGCTCAGTGCAAATGTCTCTGCGTGATAACCTAGAGGTTGCGGGTTCAAACCCCGCTCTGGACCATTTCTTTTTGCTATAGGTTTTCTACTCTAATTATTTTTTACGCTACAATCATCAATTATTAAGAATGTGTTATCGTTCGTATTATGCATTTTTTATTGTTTCTAATAATAAAATTGAAGAACGGGAATAAAAAAATAAATAAAATAAAAAATTAAAAAGAAAGAAATAAATATGAAAAATTCTTTTAATTAGAATAGGACTGATAAAAATTGAAGCACGAAAATAAAAATGGAAAAAAAATAAAATAAATAAAAATGAAAAAATTAAAAATAAATAAATATGAAAAAATCTTTAATTAGAATAGGACTGATAAAAATTGAAGAACGGAAAAAAATAAAATAAAAAAAAAAAAAAAAATAAAAAAAAAAAAAAAAATTAAAATAAAAATAATAAAAAGAAAGAAATAAATAAATATGAAAAAATAATTGGTGGGAGAAGGGGGTGACATTTGATGGGAAAGAGGGGTTGACATGAAGAGGGATATGTGGGGTGACATTTGAGGGGAATGGAGGGCATTTGTGGGATGACATTTTGGGGATGGCATGAAGGGGACATTGTGGGAGAAGAGGACATTGGGGGACATTTGGAGAGAGGAAGATTCGCCGGGATTGTAAATAAATAATAGTAAAAAAGACACAGGAGTCTATGCCGGGTGGATGATGTTCGGAATGTTTCAACATTTGCTGATTAAAACCTCTATAGTCCCATCCATCCGGGATAAACCCATACTACTGAATAAAATTATTAATAATAAATCGTCAGATTTACTGATATTGAAGTAAATCTCCTGATTCTTCTCAACAACGGTTGAGGAAGAACAGCAGAATAATGAGAAATGAGTCCTGCGACAAAGGTCGAGGAATGTGTTGAATTTATATGCGTCATGATCACGATAACTGCACAAAAATAAATTCTGAAATGATTCAGATAAATAAATCGCAACCAGGATTGAGCACGGTTTTTGAATAAAATAGAAATTGGAAAATATTGGCATTTATTACATGAGAAGAATAATATAGACAATGAAATATTTAATAACGGAATCAAAGAAATTTGAATAATTAAAATGTTCGAGTGAAAAGAGATTTCATGAATTAATTAGAATGAATTGAAATTAATTTAGACAGTCTTTCAATTGAAGATAGATTTTTCAAATCTCCGACTACACTAACTTCCTTAGTAAAAACAGCGTCTCGATTACCAAAATTGAGAAAATGCAGAAGCACATCAGCTGTTCCTATTTCCTTCTGGATTCAAATTCATCAATTAAAAATTAAAAGAGATTAAAATCATTAAAATAAAAAGGAATTAAAATCATTAAAATTAAAAGGAATTGAAAACATTGAAAATATTTTATATTATAGCCTATCATTATTATTTCCATTTAAAGCAAAATTGAGCTATGTTATCAGCTGTACAACAATGTGATGCATCAGATTGTTAACTTAGCAACACTTTTCTCAATTTGAAACAAATCATCTCAAATATTCTCAGAACCATTGCATGGAAGAAGTTTTGTTCTATTCTAAAGATGAAAAATTGATTCAATCATATAATTTTTATGATTTTTGCCTCAATTTTATTTGCACTTGAATTCGTGAACTGAATTTCTACTTCTATCTTACGTGTGCATGAACCATAATTTTAAGTTCTGAATCACAGATATAAGAAAAGACTAACTTCGCTATTGGTGAGTGAATACTGTATCAAGTTATAATAATTGAATCCAATTATTTTTCTATTGATCTACTGTAGATAGATAGATAGATAGATTGATGAAAAATCACATTGTTCACTTCAAGCAATAAAACTCGAAATAATTCAAAAACAAGGCAGTTCATTTTCAATCAATACAATTAATTAGGATACAAACAAAAATTCTTGATATACTGTATAAGATGTTGGAAATTTCTAAAAAAAATAATTCAAGATTCTAAATTAATAGGAATAGATACATTACATTATACTACATTTTAGTGTTGAATTCGTCTTAACCCTGAAATTATTCTTCATAATATATTTCAAGTTACTTAGTTGAATCGTAGTGCTGTATCGTGACCAGTAAATGAGTCATTAATATCAGAACCGTTTTGAAATTTAGATACCATGAACATTGAATTTTATTACACCGAATTCGAAAACATAAGCTCCTATTCCCCTTTTTATTTCTGATTCTTATTTATCTATAGAAAATTAAAAGGAATTGGAAATTTTGAAAATATTCTATATTGTACTGTATTGTTATTTTTAAATTTGAGGCATGAAGTTAGCCATGTGATCTGTTTTTATTTATTTGAGAAAAATCGTCGAGAGTTTATCAAAACAGCTGAGCTAAAAATAGTTATCAACCCATTTTATTATTTCTATGAAGCAAAATTTTACCACAAGTGCGATTTTTCAAATGATATTCATTCAAACTCGATTATTCATAATATTTCGAAAGCCGAGATTAATTTTTTTATAGTGCAATGATGATTCAGTGCATAAGACTGATGGCTGTACTTGAAAAATTGTTTAATAATTTCATTCCTTTTTTCCTTCAAAATTTTCATTCCTGTGCCTTTGTAGGCCTACCCCCGAGCAGAGCTCGGTACCCCGATATTATAATCTAACTGGAGGTAGCAGTGGCTAGGACTGCTATTCGCTGTGTGCACGTAGGTGGTGGGGATAATAAAATCGACACCTGCGCTCACGCGGAATTTTAGTGAACGAAAAAGATTAGTTTAACATGAGAAAGGATAGGGAATAAGCATTCACAATGCATTTGAAGTATTGTCGTATTCCTAATTGTATAAATACCGTTCACAATAGTAATTGCGGCTTCTATTCCTTCCATATTTCCAAACATAAAGTGATTCAACAAAGAAATCGGATCTCAGTTTTGAATTAATCGAGTGAAAAATCCAGTTCAAAAGCATATTATGATTGATTTGAAGTCTCGCGCCCATAATGCAATTTGAAATGATAACCAATGGAAATGAACTCAGCTGTGGATAAACTACATCGTCTGCTCCATGAGCTTCGAACATAACCTTTAAAGTTGATTTGAAAATTAGAATTGAAGATTATAATAATGTTTTAGAACATGCGATATGTTAATTTTATTATTCTAAATATAATTCCACAATCGATAAGTAGGAAAAATAGCGACAGGGAATTCTATTTCAATTATAAACTAATTTTTACGTACATAAGCCTATCCTTGCCCATGTTAATCTACCCTCGTAGATTCATACGATTATACGCCAGAGCACAACACGGTAGATGCACACAGCGAATACGAGACCCATGTTCCACCTACTTTTTTATCATGCCCTTATCATTTTATGATTAGGCAACATATGATAGAAGTTAACCTAACAAAATTAGGTGGACGGGTTCCACCTAATTTTGTTAGGTTGGCAGTACAGTGGGGCATGATAAAAAAAATAGTAGGAACCCAGCTTGTTCATTCATTGCTACCTCCAGTTAGATAATATTTAGCTCAGTGGTCTCACTCTTTCTCATCATCAACAGACGACGGTTTCGATCTGTTTCTTTTGCATATCTCTATGTTTTCTTTCATCCAAGATCGTACTTTAAACATATGGTAGGCTATTATGGAATACCTATCCCATTTCATCTGTCGGGTATCCATATATTTTATGTTTTTTCATCCAAGATCATTAAACATAATTATGCTACAGAGCGTGCCATCCAAATTGGCGTCTCACTGGAGCATACGCGTTGATCGCTTTCTCCCACTACAGTGCCTGCTGACTCGCGGTACAGTAAATTTCAAAAGTTCATTCAGCTGACAAACTCAGCTTTATAAAATAATTCATATTTGCTTAGGTTACCTAGCAGTTCTATGATGTTATTTGCTTCACTGACTGTACTAGCCTTAGCGGCTGGAGGAGAAGCGTGGTGTGAGAGATTATCCATCTCTCTCGCACACCCTCCCCTAGACGCCAATTTGGATGGCACGCTCTGTACTAATAGTTCTGTGAACAGTAGACCTCGCGAAAAAGCCATGCTAGTCTTGCGCATCCCAAAAGTTCCGAATACACTAACGGTACTAAAGTGATGAAGAACTTTTCTCAAATAAATAATAATAAAATAAATAAGAAAAGAAAAGTGGATAAGTGGGAAATTCTCTCAGAGCTACGCCCTAAACCATACAGACCATTATGGAGTGAAGAAAGGAAGCAGCGGTTTTCGCAAAGGATGAAGGAATACTGGGCAAAGAAGAAAAAATGAATACCATTCACCACGAATCATAAATACTTAGCGTCTTCCTCTAGGGAGTTCTATCGCCAATAATAATAATAATAATAAAATAAATAAATAACCCTTTTATTGCTCTTTTAAATTCATTTACAACATTTTCAAAATAAAAATTATACATTCATGCAATAATCAGCAGCTGCTGGGGTAGATTATTCTTATTATTAAGAATAATGTGGATGAATGCTGTTGTAGACGTTTTTACCATACCTCCTTGTAGACGTTTTTCATTCTCTCCCATTCCTTCCTCTCTCGTGCAACTCTCTGCCATGTCGCTCCACCGCATATTTTTCTGAACTCTTCGTCCCATCTGCTTCTTGTCCACGCGCGTGGTTGCAAGTCAATTATCCTTTTGGTCCATCTTCCATCCGATGTCCGTGCAATATGGCCAGCCCAATTCCATTTCCTCTCTATTACCATTCTGCCTACATCTTCAATTTTCGTTTCATTTCTTAACCACACTTTTGTTTTCTTGTCTTTTCTTTTCACTCCTATCATTATTCTCTCCATCGACCTCACACTAGTTCTCAGTTTCTTGATTGTCTCCTCGTTGAGAGTCCATGTTTCGCATCCGTACAAAATTGCTGGTAGAACACACATTTGTAATAACCTTTTTTTGTTATCCATCAAAATGTTAGATCTGAAGAGATAACTGTACTTCTTGAAAACTGACCAGCCTATTGCTACTCTTCTAGTAATTTCTCCCCATTGTCCGTCTCTCCCTAGGCTATTTTATGTCCAAGGTAAATGAAGTGTTCTACTTTCTCTATCTTTCCGTCCTCAGTCTCCAGTACTCTCTCGTTTTCTCTACTATTATTTATCATCACTTTCGATTTATCAAAATTTACTTTCATTCCTATCTGTTTGGTTACTTCGATCATATCCTTCATCATACAGCATACTTCTTCTGTACTACTTCCGATAATAACAATATCATCAGCAAATTTCAAGTTATTCAATTTCACACCGTTGATATTGATGTCTCTGTCTTGCCATTGTAACTTCATTTAAGATTTTTCTAGGACTGCGTTGAATATTTTCGCTGATGGTATATCTCCCTGTCTTAAACCTCTATTGCTCTATTCACTTGCACCATTCTATGTCTTCCTCTCAGGTTGAACTGAATTTTCATATTTCCATAGATGAATCTAAATATTTCCAGGTACTTATTGTTTATTCCTAGGTCTTCAAGTGTCTGTAATACAGATATTGTGCTGATTTTGTCGAAAGCTTTCTAAAAATCTATGAATAGTAGCACAAATTATTATTCCTTGGGATTTTCTGATAAAAACGATGTATGATACTTTATGTTATATGTGATTTGGATGTTGGATACGCGGTTCGTATCGGTTTGAATTTCCCCGGTCATCTTTGTGAACGAGCACTGGTCAGTGCTGCGCTCTTGTTGCGAATTCTGTAGTCGACTGGTCACGTGGGCTGCTACGTCATCAGTTAGCAAGTTGTTTTTGCTTTACAATAGGGATGGGTATCGGTCGAGGACTTATCGATATATCGGTTATCGATATATTTTTGCTTCAGTTATCGATATCCGATAAATATCGGTAGAGAACTATCGATATATTGGTAGAAATCTATCGATATATCGATGCTCAATGTGATGCTGAAAGTGGAGAGCAAAATTTGCTGCCAACCTGCCATTACCTAACTTACCCATTTTAGATTTAATTAAAAATCATTTTAATCATTTAATTGAAAATTAAAAACATCACACATGATCGCGGCTATTCCATTGATATCAATGGAATATAATATATTTATATCAATGGGCTATTCACCCTGAACAACTGATCCTGATCCTACAGAAATCAGAGTATCTTGATACACAGGAAATGGGTAGCTAGGTAGCGGTTTGGTCTCCGCATATTTAATTTAAATGGAGCTTTTAGAAGGTTTTGTTGGAGATCCTGTTTGAAATGAAAAATAAAATTACGTTGTTTCAACATCTATTTTACATTTAATAGTTTAAGGAATATTCCAACCTTGCTACTCATCTTCTGTTGCTTGTGAATAAACAATAATCAAACATAAAATTCTAAACATTTCAAGAAAGAGTTGAAAGAGCTGTCACTTGTTTTCAAATAGCAATGTTCATACCTACAAAATATTATTGCATCCTAATAATGAAAAACACAGATTTAGACCATATGGTCACTAAACCAGGATTGTTATAAATAAAATTTGTGTAGAAATTGACAAGATCTGTATTTTACATTATTATGGAACGTTTCTACAATATTAACTCTAGTTCAGTTAGATTATTGCATCCAATATTTATCATCCGCCTCATGTAGGAAGAGGAGTTTTGAAGCCATGTCCTCTGTGAGTCGATTCCTTAAACTATTTAAAATCACTCCAGCTTCAGAGAATAATCTCTCTGATGGAACAGAGGTTGCCACAGCAGGTACGTACTTAAAGAAAACCTCAGATATAACATAATCTAAACTCATAAACTCAGTAACTCACTGCAATTCTATAGCGTCTTGTTCTTTCTTCATCAAAACAAAAAAGAAAAAACAAAATGGATGCCCCAAAAGCAAAAGTATTTATCGATATATCGATGAGCAAAATATCGATAACCGATAAATATCGGAAGGAACTTATCGATAATTATTTATCGATATTTTTCCCGAAATATCGATATATCGATGTTATCGATACCCATCCCTACTTTACAACTCAATCCGTAATATATTCGAGTTTGAATTCGTTCGTGAATGCAGAAAAACTGTTGGTGGAGTTTTTCGATCGTGCTTAAATTAATTAATTTTTGAATTTAATGCAGGACACGGTGGCTATGGCCCGATGGTGCATTTTTATTTGATATTTAAATCTAATAATTATAAAACCTCGGTGGTACTTATAATTCAGTTATTATTCCGTCTTGATTAATGAGTGATCGTGGACTCAACTTCTTTTATATTCAAATTGTGAAGTGCAAACCCATAGCAATTAATAATTGTACAAAGTAATTAATATTCCCGGATTTGACATAAATATTCATCTCACTGAAAGGCCGGACACTGGAGGAGCAGATACAAGGTGTAAGCAGTTCATCTGAGTGGTTGACAATACTGACAAAATAACCTTCCGAATCCTAATCAAATTTTCTGTCCTTAATTCTCCTTAAAACCCAGAGATCAGTTTGTCAGATTCAACAAGGAGCTTCCAAGTGGTGAGTCCAATTATATTCAATTTCTTCTGTGTACATTGTTTTTCGAGTGAGTTGAATTGTCCCATCATTATTACTAAATTAATAGATAATTATTCAAATTAAAGAGATACAGTCCGCTTCTCGCCTATTTCTGGCGTTTCCATTTTTGGTCCTACCTGGGCTCGGCGATATTTGAGCTTGAAAATTTGTTCATATTTTATAAATTTGAATGCTGTTTGCACTTCACATAATATTTGAATTAGGTTATGTGGTAACGTGTTTTATTGCAATCTTACTGAGCTATTGTATTGGCAAGCGGGTAAGCAAGTTGATAAGCTTATCTGTTTGCTCGCTCATCGTAATTGAAAAACAAGTTTCTATCGTCATTCTCTGTTACATTGTGAATAAAAATTTTCACAATGTCAGGTCAGGAAACTGAGAATCCACCAAAGCTGTCATCATCAGATGAAGCTTCATTACGAATAAATAGAGCCAAATTAGAGACTCTGTTTATTCGTATTCAAAGAACGTTTGATTTGATTAAAGATATTTCTAACCCTAAAATTGCTAAACAATTTCTGATTTTGCAAAGACTTATCCTAGATACAGTTGGTCAATATAAAAAAATTGAGATGATTTGTCATGAACTGGAATTGAGGAAGAATCCTCAATATAATCCGAAATTTAATGATAGTTATTTGGGTAGACTATAGCCAAGATTACTAGACAAAAGGTTAAGCCATCGTAGGTATAAGACGCAAAGTGGAGGGGGAACGCCAGCGTGACGTCACTTGAATCACAAAATCTAGACAGTAACTTGACTTCGTATACCGTTCACTCAACTCTGCTTTGAATAAATCGTCGTTTAACCCTCTTAGAATTGAGTTAGAATTTTCAAATTCACAGTACTTGAAGCGAATGAATCACTGATTCTAATGGTGTAATTAAATATACCGATTTCAAGTTTATTCAACTCCTATGAGAAGAAAAAGTAAACAGATTTTCACACATCTGAAAACGTGACATGAAAAAGTTAGTAAGCGAGGAATTTTTACATTTTTATGGTAGGCAAGTTTTGTAAGCGGGAAAGTTGTAGATAAAAAGATGAATTTCATTTTTCATTTGAACATTTTTTCTCTACGACCAGCCGTTCTCCTGATATTGTCGGCGGAACGTAGGCGAAACCACCAAAGGCAAACCATCGATTTGCTACTATACATGGTCATAATTTACTCAAAGTAGCCTAATCATATATATGGTACTCACAAAGAACGAAGAAGTAAGCATTGATGATTAATCAAAATATAATTGATTGAATAATGATTTCATGATTAATTTATCCACAGTGAATTAAGTCTTATAAATACAATTATTATTAAACTACCGTAATAATAAGATGGTATATTAACTGACAATCGGAAGGACTTACAAAGTAGTTAAGTAGAAGTAGAAGTAAAATTATATTTGACTTCTATTTCGATCACTGGTAATCGATTTCGGTAGCACAAAAGATAGTATCATGATATCTAAACCTACGTGAAATAATAATGTGTTCATCATTTAAGTTACATAACTAAGTTACATCTGAAAAAAGTCTGCATATCATAATATAGTAAACTTATAAATTCTAGTGACACACTCACTCACTGACTGACTGACAAAAACTCACAGCCAAAACTGCTGATCGGAGAGAAAAACTGAGCTCACCATTAGATAGGGGACTAAGAGTAGGTACAGGGAAAACTCCAAAACCTTGAAAACTTCCCCCCCTTAGGGGGGTTCAGGGCCCCCAAAGATTTTCTGCAATGCTAACCACTCATCGCACAGCAAAGTCATGAGGAACTTTTTTGTTCAGCACCCGGGGATACCCCGATTTCAATAATAAAATTTCAACCGGGTTCACAAGGGGGCCCAAGGGGGGCATTTGAAAAAAAATTTTCTCAATTTTTTCATCAAAAAATTCACAGCCAAAATCGCTGATCGCAGAGAAAAACTGGGGTCACTGTCAGATAGAGGGCTGAGAGGAGGTACAGTGAAATCTCCAAAACCTTTGAAAAGTCCCCCCCTCAGGGGGTATGTGGCCCCCCAAAGTTTTTCTGCAAATTCAAATACACATTTTACAGCAAAATGGTAGAGGAAAAACTTGTTCAGATTGTGGAAAAACATCGAAATATGTGAAAAAATTCGAACCGGGTCGGCAAGGGGGACCAGGGGGGGCAATTTTCATTTTTGGCCATGTTTGCCGGTTTGGCCAGATTTTGATGAGTCAATTTTCAATAGTTCTAGATTTTTTAGCGCAGGTTTTGGGCTAAGAATGTTGTTTCTTGGACCCAAAGACCTCATAAAAATGTCATCTGCCCAAAAAAAATATTCAGGGGGGCACTGGGGGACCTATGTCAAATTTGGCAAATTTTGGGACGGCTGTATTTCTCTTATTTGGATACCGGGTATTATTGTGCCATACATCATTGAACTCAGCTCATCAAGGCCATTCAGAAACATATGCTATATGCCCAAATCAAATAAATTTTTTGGACCTCAAATTTGAAAATTTTCAAATTCCCCCACTTTATGAAGATCACAGCGGAGAGGTAACCACTGAAGTACATTCTAAGCAACTCCCAGCATAGGTGAAACAATTATTTTGTTTTCATGAGTACCCGAAATCATTGAGAAAACTCCAAAACTATGACATTTTTTGGTCAGGGGGGCCACAAGCCCCCCTCAATTTTTTCAACTTTTCCATTTCACTATTTAGAGCAAAAGTGAAGAGGACCTTTTTTGTTCAGAACCTCGATATGCTTCGATTCCAATAATAAAATTTGTACCAGGTCAGCAAGGGGGATCAGGGGGCGCAATTATATTTTTTGGTAATTTTTGCCAATTTTTCAAAAAACATTTGGGGTACATTCTCTATGGTTCCTGACATAGAAGTGAAGTTTTCGATGTCTGAATAATGTTCCATGGGCCTGAAAAGCTGATAAAAATAACACCTTCACCCAAAAAAATATTCAGAGGTGGAAGTGGGGGGACATGTCAAATTTGGCTAATTATCATACTCCTGTATTTCTCATATTTGCATACCAGGTATTATGCTACATGCCCAAATCAAATAACTTCTTTGGAATAACTTTTTTGGAACCCAATTTCAAAATCATGGAGATCATGGAGTGGCAATTTCAAAATCATAGGAGATATGGGGTGAATTACTTACCCATTGAATTACTTACACTGAATTCTTCTAACCCAGAAAATCTTTAACCAGAAAAATTACTAACCCAAAAAATTTCCAACACAAGAAAATTTACATTCACAAGTCGATAATTGGGGGGGGCGAAGCCCCCAGGGGAGTGCAGGGGGGCGAAGCCCCCTGCCGAGCACGAAGTGCGAGTTTATACTATAGTAAACTTATAAATTCTAGTGACACACTCACTCACTCACTGACTCACTGATTGACAAAAACTCACAGCCAAAACCGCTGATCGGAGAGAAAATCTGGGGTAACCTTTAGAAAGGGGGCCGAGAGTAGGTACAGGGAAAACTCTGAAACTTTGGAAAAGTCCCCCCCTCAGGGGGGTTCAGGCCCCCCAAAGATTTTCTGCAAAGCTAACCGCTTATCGCACAGCAAAGTCATGAGGAACTTTTTTGTTCAGCACCCGGAGATACCCCGATTTCAATAATAAAATTCCAACCGGGTTCACAAGGTGGCTCAAGGGGGGCATTTGAAATTTTTATTTTTATTTTTTTTCTTCAAAAAATTCACAGCCAAAACCGCTAATCGCAGAGAAAAACTGGGGTCACCATCAGATAGAGGGCTGAGAGTAGGTACAGGGAAAACTCCAAAACTTCCGAAAAGTTCCCCCCTCAGGGGGGATGTGGCCCCCCAAAGTTTTTCTGCCAATTCAAATACACATTTTACAGCAAAATGGTAGAGGAAAAACTTGTTCAGATTGTGGAAAAACATTGAAATATGTGATAAAATTCGAACCGGGTCGACAAGGGGGACCAGGGGGGGCAATTTTCATTTTTGGCCATTTTTGCCGCCTTGGCCAGATTTTGATGGGTCAATTTTCAATATTTCTAGATTTTTTAGCGCAGGTTTTGGGCTCAGAATGTTGTTTCTTGGACCCAAAGACCTCATAAAAATGTCATCTGCTCAAAAAAAAATATTCAGGGGGGCACCAGGGGACCTATGTCAAATTTGGCAAATTTTGGGACGGCTGTATTTCTCTTATTTGGATACCGGGTATTATTGTGTCATACATCATTGAACTCAGCTCATCAAGACGATTCAGAAACATATGCTATATGCCCAAATCAAATGATTTTTTTGGATCTCAAATTTGAAAAATTTCAAATTCCCCCACTTTATGAAGATTACAGTGGAAAGGTACCCACTGAAATACATTTTTCACCACTCCAGCCTAGGTAGAACAGTAGGAATGAATATTTTGTTCTCATGAGTACCCAAAACCATCAAGAAAACTCCAAAACTATGACATTTTCTCATTAGGGGGGCACCAGGTCCCCCTCATTTTTTTCAACTTCTCTATTTGACTATTTAGAGCAAAAGTGAAAAGGACCTTTTTTGTTAAGCACCTTTTTATGCTTCGATCTCAATGATAAAATTTGTACCAGGTCAGCAAGGGGGTTCAGGGGGCGTAATTGTATTTTTTGGTCATTTTTGCCAATTTTTGGAAATTTATTTAGGGTCTATTTTCAATGGTTCTTTATATTGTAGTACAGTTTCTGAGGTCGAAATGTGGTTTTTGGACTCAGAGACCTCATACAATTATCATCTGCTAAAAAAATATTCAGGGTGGCATTGGGGGGACATAATGTCAAATTTGGCAAATTTTGGGACGGATGTATTTCTCTTATTTGGATACCGGGTATTATTGTGCCATACATTATTGAACTCAGCTCATCAAGGCGATTCAGAAACATATGCTATATACCCAAATCAAATAAATGTTTTGGAACTCAAATTTGAAAATTTTCAAATTCCCCCACTTTATGAAGATCACAGTGGAGAGGTACCCACTGAAATACATTCTAAGCCACTCCCAGCATAGGTGGAACAGTAGAAACAATTATTTTGTTCTCATGAGTACCCAAAACCTTTGAGAAAACTCCAAAACAATTAAATTTCCCCATCAGGAGGGCACCAGGTCCCCCTCAATTTTTTCAACTTTTCTATTTGACTATTTAGAGCAAAAGTGAAAAGGACCTTTTTTGTTAAGCACCTTGATATGCTTCGATTTCGATAATAAAATTTGTAACAGGTCAGCAAGGGGGATCAGGGGGCGCAATTGTATTTTTTGGTCATTTTTGCCAATTTTTCAAAAAATATTTGGGGTACATTTTCTATGGTTCCTGACATAGAAGTGAAGTTTTCGATGTCTGAATAATGTTCCTCGGGCCTGAGAAGCTTATAAAAATAACACCTACACCCAAAAAAATATTCAGAGGTGAAATTGGGGGGACATGTCAAATTTGGCTAATTATCAGACTCCTGTATTTCTCATATTTGTATACCAGGTATTATGCTACATGTCCAAATCAAATAACATCTTTGGAATAACTTTTTTGGAACCCAAATGCAAAAATTCAAAAAGTCCCCCAGGAGATCATAGGGGGGCGAAGCCCCCAGGGGGGTGCAGGGGGGCGAAGCCCCCTGCCGAGCACGAAGTGCGAGTCTTTATATAGTAAACTTATAGATTCTAGTGACACACTCACTGACTGACTGACTGACAAAAACTCACAGCCAAAACCGCTGGTTGCAGAGAAAAACTCGGGTCACCATTAGAAAGGGGGCCACGGGTAGGTACAGGGAAAACTCCAAAACTTCGGAAAAGTCCCCCCCTCAGGGGGGTTCAGGCCCCCCAAAGATTTTCTGCAAAGCTAACCACTTATCGCACAGCAAAGTCATGGGGAACTTTTTTGTTCAGCACCCGGAGATACCCCGATTTCAATAATAAAATTTCAACCGGATTCACAAGGGGGCCCAAGGGGGGCATTTGAAAATTTTTTTTCTCAATTTTTTCTTCAAAAAATTCACAGCCAAAACCGCTGATCGCAGAGGAAATCTGGGGTCACCATCAGATAGAGGGCAAAGAGAAGGTACGGGGAAAACTCCAAAACCTTCAAAAAGTCCCCCCTCAGGGGGGATGTGGCCCCCCAAAGTTTTTCTGCCAATCCAAATACACATTTTACAGCAAAATGGTAGACGAAAAACTTGTTCAGATTGTGGAAAAACATCGGAATATGTGAAAAAATTCTAACCGGGTTGGTAAGGGGGACCAGGGGGGGCAATTTTCATTTTTGGCCATTTTTGCGGGTTTGGCCAGATTTTGATGGGTCAATTTTCAATGGTTCTAGATTTTTTAGCGCAGGTTTTGGGCTTAGAATGTTGTTCCTTGGACCCAAAGACCTCATAAAAATGTCATTTGCCCAAAAAAAAATATTCAGGGGGGCACCGGGGGACATATGTCAAATTTGGCAAATTTTGGGACGGCTGTATTTCTCTTATTTGGATACCGGGTATTATTGTGCCATACATCATTGAACTCAGCTCATCAAGGCGATTCAGAAACATATGCTATATGCCCAAATCAAATGAATTTTTTGGAACTCAAATTTGAAAATTTTCAAATTCCCCCACTTTATGAAGATCACAGTGGAGAGGTACCCACTAAAGTACATTCTAAGCTACTCCCAACATAGGTGGAAACGATTATTTTGTTCTCATGAGTACCTAAAACCATCGAGAAATTTCCAAAACTATGACATTTTTCCATTAAGGGGGCACCAGGTCCCCCTCAATTTTTTCAACTTTTCTATTTGACTATTTAGAGCAAAAGTGAAAAAGACCTTTTTTTCAAGCACCTCGATATGCTTCGATTTCAATAATAAAATTTGTACCAGGTCAGCAAGGGGGATCAGGGGGCGCAATTGTATTTTTTGGTCATTTTTGCCAATTTTTGGAAATTTATTTAGGGTCTATTTTCAATGGTTCTTGATATTGTAGTGCAGTTTTTGGAATCGGAATGTTGTTTTTGGACCCAGAGACCTCATACAATTGTCATCTGACAAAAAAAAATATTCAGGGGGGCACTGGGGTATGTATATGTCAAATTCGGCTAATTTTGGGATGACTGTATTTCCCAGATTTGGATACCGGGTATTATCATGCTATACATCATTGAACTCAGCTCATCAAGGCGATTCAGGAACATTATGTTATATGCCCAAATTGAATGAAGTTTTTAGAACCCAAATTTGAAAATTTTTAATCCCCCACTTTATGAAGATTACAGTGGAGAGGTACCCACTGACATAAATTCTAAGCCTCTCCCAGCATAGGTGGAACAGTACAAACAATTATTTTGTTTTCATGAGTACCCAAATTTTTTGAGAACTCCAAAACAATTAAATTTTCCCATCAGGGGGCACCAGGTCCCTCTCAATTTTTTAAACTTTTTTATTTGACTATTTAGAGCAAGAGTGAAAAGGACCTTTTTTCTTCAGCACCTTGATATGCTCTGATTTCGAGAATGAAATTTGTACTGGGTCAGCAAGGGGGATCAGGGGGGGCAACTGTATTTTTTGGTCATTTTTGCCAATTGGACACATTGCCAAAACCTACAAACTACTGTCTAACCTACAAAATAGATCACCCGGGAAATTCTTAAATTGAACACAGGAGACCATGGGGGGCGAAGCCCCCAAGGGGGTGCAGGGGGGCGAAGCCCCCTGCCGAGCACGAAGTGCGAGTTTATATTTAAAGCTTTGATGAATTTGAAAACTGAATTTTTTCCTCTTGTTTCTTCGTTCTTCACTTTCCATTCTTTGTTTCTCATTCATGTAATTAAGTCTAATTTAATATTCTCGTA
Source organism: Laodelphax striatellus (assembly GCA_017141395.1). Taxonomy (NCBI): domain Eukaryota; kingdom Metazoa; phylum Arthropoda; class Insecta; order Hemiptera; family Delphacidae; genus Laodelphax; species Laodelphax striatellus. The sequence goes on along the minus strand of CM029543.1, from coordinate 9,551,429 downwards.
CGAGCAAATTTCTTCTGTCATTCACTTGGGGGAATGTTTTCTTACGAATTTTCAAATAGCTTCTAATCACCCTACTGTTGTTTGAAACTGTATTCCCATGAATCCTCATGAATATGTCATTCGCTTGATGTATTATTCTCGAAAATTCATCAGTAGGACATGTTAAACCCCCTTCTACTCAGAGATTCAATCCAATCACTGTTGAAGTACATAGATTCTTTGAACTGGGCATCAGTCTCTTTATGAATAAAAATTAAAAAAGTCTCTTTATAAAATAAAAATATCCTGCAACATATTTTAGGGCTTCTTCTTCTTCTTCTTCTTCTCGATAAAACCGATGAATTGCAATCATAAACCGATGAATAGCAATCATAATTTGCACTGAGCACATGCTGGACTGGGGCATTTGGACTGAAGTTGTGATTCAGCGTACGTCATCGATGCAGTCCCCCCACTCCAACGGCTTGTGGACAGAAATAGCATAGGCGATGGTTGAACCTTTTGTCTAGTAATCTTGGACTATAGCAAGGTTTGTAGAGACCTAAGGTTGGCCAATCCCCATAAGAGCCCAGCAGTCCAATTTTCCCCGATTAGTCTTGCTATAATGACGTCAAGAAGTGACCCAGTTAACATATGCCCTATATCTATATTCAAGATTCATCACGTATCTAGTATTCAAATCTTTCCAGATGGTTTTTGGAAAAATGAAAATTTTCAAATTTCTATCTTATAGATTGTGAGATAATAATAAATTAAAATGATGCAATACAAATAATTTTACTGTGATCAAATATCAATAATAATAATAAGAAATCGTTTAATATAATTGTAATATCTCGCTTCGCTTGCCAAACAGTCAACTACAACTATTCAGATTTTCCAGCTGATTTCTAAGAATTTGAAATTATCGCAAATCTCTAGCTCAACATGGAAATTTTAGTAAAAGTTGATGTTGATTATCGATAAATTCATAATTTGATTCGATTTTACTAAATTTAAACTACAGTAATTATTTATTTAGTATTTTAGAATAATTGATATTCAACAGAAGGTACAACAGGCTTACGCCGAAAACTGTACCTTTTTAATTTACATTAGCTATGAAAACAATCCAAATCTAGGTTATTATACATTTTTCACAAAGAAAACACTGAAGGAATTTCTAATATTTTGAATGGTAGGCCTAATATGAAAGCTCTGAACCAAAAATAGCCAACATATCAGTAATCGAAATTGTTTGTAAATTTTAATTATGATACAATTCATCAAAAAAGAGATAATCAATTACAAGTCACAATAGTGAAGTATTATTTTGTTTTTCTAATCAACTGGGTAACCTCTGAATAAGTTTAAAAACACATTTCCTATTTTGCCCTGCAGAGTGCATTACTGGTGGGTCACTCGTTGACGTATTTACTCGTCACGGCCGGTCGACCTCAAAAACGACATAATTGGCCTACCTTGGAACTCTACATACCTTGGACTATAGTATCTGCTCCATCATACTATCGATATAAAAAATTGATAGTATCGAATAAAAATATCAAACCATCCAACTGTTCAATATATATTTTTTGTAATCATATGACTTATCAACATTTGAATTTCAGTTATTGATTAAGATTTTGAAAATTATTTCAACATGTGGGTGCCAAATCGTTTTATCAATTTCCGTTATTTTAGTCACAAAGTTTTAAGCTCGAATGAAAAATATTAATTATTTATTCAAGAATGTGGGTTGATTCTTATAAACCCTGCTTGTAATGTTTGTGGTGCGAATACTAAAACCCAGATAAGAGGTGATAACTGTGTGATGTATCGATGCCTTAAAAAACACACGATGTTCAAATTAATGCTTTTCAAAATTCATTCTTCGTTAATTCAAAGTTTGGGGTAAGAATTATTTTAACTATTGTTTATTATTTTTTGATTGGATCAGTGGGGTATGATTTTTTGATAAGGTAGACTAGCTCCCCAACAGTAAAAACAAGTAGGTTATGTAAATGTTCTCTCGTTGAACAGCTGGTTGTTATTTTGGAAATTCTGAAACCATGTGGTTTCAATAAAAAAATATCGAACAGTTGGATGGTTCGATATTATTCTATACTATCGATTTTTAATATCGATAGTACGATGGAGCAGCTTCTATAGTCTCCCCAACAAATTGAATGGTCAGTATTTTATGAATTATTTAGATCACTTGTTCATGAAAATCGATCGCTGTCAGAACAGCAGAAAATTCAGATTTTAACCTCAAAACTCACAGGAGATGCAGCTAATATTGCTAGGCACTTACCTGCAGTAGCGGATAATTATAGCATCATATGGGATGCTCTAGTTAACCGATATAACAATGCATTTTTAAAGTATTGTCGTATTCCCAATTGTATAAATACCGTTCACAGTAGTAATTACGTCTTCTATTCCTTCCATATAAATATTCAGCAAAGAAATCGGATCTCAGTTTTGAATTAATCGAGTGAAAAATCCAGTTCAAAAGCATATGATTGATTTGAAGTCTCGCGCCCATAATCCATTTCGAAATAATAACCAATGGGAATGAACTCAGCTGTGGATAAACTACTTCGTCTGCTCAGTCTGCTTGAAACATAACCTTCAAAGTTGATTTTAAAACTTGAATTGAAGATTATAATAATGATTAAGAACATGCGATATGTTCATTTTATCATTTTAAATATAATTCCACAATCGATAAGTCGGAAAAATAGCGACAGGGAATTATATTTCAATTATAAACTAACTTTCACGTACATAAGCCTATCCTTTCCCATGCTAATCTCGGAGATATTCATACGATTATCCGGCAGAGCGCAACACCGTAGATGCTCACAGCGAATAGAGTCACCAACCTATCAAAATTTTGTGAGTTTTATTGAAAAACAACTCAGATCGTTTCCCATGGATAAGAGTAAAAGTGATATTAGTAGCTCTCAGTTTCATAGTGTAAAACAGGGAAAGAGCCCATCAAATTTTGCAATTCAATCAAGAGCTAAAGTCAGTGATAATTATGAGAAATCTCAGTGCCTCTCTCAGCTTGTGACAAAGGTAAACATAAATTGACAGATTGTGAGTCATTTTTAAAACTATCTCCGTGGGATAGATTTCGATTAGTGAAGGACAAGTCCTATTGTTTGAAATGCTTACTGAAAAATCATTCAGCGCGTGATTGTAAGAGTAGTGTGACCTGCACACAGTGTCAAAAGCCCCACCATGCCCTGCTGAATTTTGATTTTCAGAAAAAAAACCACTCCAGACGGCGGTGTCAGTTGTTTTTCTAAATCGAATGTGAATGAACCTGAGAATCGTGCTACGACGGTATTGTTGTCTACTGCTATTGTTATTAATACGTAGGCGCGATCAAGAGTGTCGTTTGCGTGTATTGTTGGATTCTGGAAGTGAGAAGAATTTTGTAACGGTGCGCGCTTGTAAGCGTGTGGGTCTGTGTGTGTGAGACCTTTGTTTACGTCTGTCACTGGGTTTGGCGATAATTATACAGGGTTGGTGAAAATTATGGAAACGGCTTAATATTTCTTATACGAAGGTAATTTGACGGTAGGTAACATTGGGGATCGCACTAAAATTGAAAATACTACTTTACTGTGACTTCAAAAATCTGGTCCGCCATCTTGGATCCGTCATATTGAATCTAACTTCATTTTTTAAATGGTAAGGTGGTTATGTTGTACATGATTTCGATACAGAATTTCGAGAGAAAATGAATGGCGAAAACCGCACATCGATATGTCAAACGGTTTTGAAAATATTTCAATTATTAATCAGACATTTTTACTGTAAATCAGTTAATATCTCAAAAACGGTTTGACATATCGATGTGCGGTTTTCACCATTTACTTTGCCTTAAAATTCCGTATTGAAGTCATGTATCGCATCACCACCTCATCATTTGAAAAATAATGGCAAATCCAAGATGGCGGACTAAATTTGAAAAAGTCACTGTAAAGTGGTATTTTTGATTTGAGTAGGATCATCAATCACTCCAACCATCAAATTACCTTTGTTTTATGAGATATCAAGCCGTTCTAATATTTGTTTCTCCAATACTTACGACTCTGACAATGTAAATATGTCTGATTAATAATTGAAATATCTTTAAAACTGTTTGACATATCGATGTGCGATTTTTGTCATTAATTTTCTCTCGAAATTATGTATAACACAACCAAAGGTGGTCTTGCCATTAAAAAAAATTAAGCTAGTTTCAATATGGCGGATCCAAGATGGCGGACCAGATTTTTGAAGTCACAGTAAAGTAGTATTTTCGATTTTAGTAAGATCCCCAATGTCACCTACCGTCAAATTGCCTTCATACAAGAAATATTGAGCCGTTTCCATAATTTTCACCAATCCTGTATAATCTGATTGAGAGATGCTCGGACTGTCAGCGTTTGTTGCGTGTAATGGTTTTGGTATTGAAAATGGTGCAAATTCTGCCGAAGGCAGGTGAAGTGGACTTAGATGTGGCGGAAAAGTATTTGTGTCGAGTTGTCCAAAGAAATCGTTTTTCGCATGAGTTTGGCGAATTGGAAAAGGGGAAAGATTGTACCCCCAAATTTCAGCGTCTGTCACCATTTCTGGATGATAATTGGATTCGAGTTGGTGGTCGTCTAAAGAATTCAGAATTGGATTTTCACAGCTGTCACCCAATTATCTTGCCAACTATAGCACGATTCATTTAACTTGTCAGAAATCAGCTGTTTTGGTAATAATTAAACAGTGACTTCGACACAATAATCAAAAGACTAAGGGCCGGTTCATGAGCTCGGGATTTAGCCAAGTCCTAGACTAAAACGGGTGGCTACCATAGCATCGACAAACGTTTGTCTCGACTGGTTAGTGGGTTAGCAGCATAGAGAGCCCTTAGTACATTGTGTCGATGCTACGATGGCCACCCGTTTTAGTCTAGGACTTGGCTAAATCCCGAGCTCATGAACCGGCCCTTAAAGTCTCAAAGACCTTTAAAGTCTTTAAAATACCTTTTTAAAGAAGACCGTTCAAAGAATAACTTTTCAAAAGACCTTTTCAATAATCTGCGAGATTCAGCATTTGTAGGTCAAGTATTGTGATCATATGCTTGTTGATCATATGTTTTCTGACAAATTGAAAGGATCCTGCTATAGTGATCCCTTCGTCACACTTCTCATTGATTACTATCATAAAAAGAATTGTCACGCTGGTCCTCGCTTACTGACATCATTGATAAGGCAGAAATTTTGGATTTTTTCTGCTCGTGTTGTTGTTCGAGGTCGTATTCGAAAGTGCAACAGGTGTTTCCGATCAAATCAAATATCTTTATTGCCATAAAACAAAGAAGTACAGTTTATTTATTTATTTACTAGCTGTCCCGGCGAACTTCGTATCACCCTCTCCCCCCCAAATGTCCCCTCTTCACCCCACAAATGTTCCCCCTTCATGCCACCCCAAAATGACATCCCCAAATGCCCTTCATTCCCCACAAGTCCTCTTCATGTCAACCCTCTTTCCCACCAAATTCCACCCCTCTTCCTCCAATTGGCCCCTTCATGTAACCCCCAAATGTCCCTTTCATGTCACCCTCAAATAACCCCTTCATGTCACTCCCTCAAATAACCCCTTCATGTCACCCACCTCTCCCCCCCAAATGACTCCTTCATATCACCCCCCTCGAAAAAATGTCACGAAGTAAAAAAATCTATATCCACTCGCTTTATTGATGGAAAATTGAAAGAAACCTGCAATATACTAATTTTTATAAAGCGAGTGGATAAAAATCAATATTAATCAATGCTGAAAGTTGCTAAAAAAATTTCACCCGTCTCGGAATCGAACCCGAGAATTCTGCGTGGAAGGCAGAGTCGCTACCCAATAGACCACCGAGGTCATCTTTGGGAAGACCTATATTGTAGCATCTTCAACTACACATTGATTTCATAGGAGCATTATTGTTTGGACTGGATCAAAATGGATGTCGTGTTTGATAGGTTAGGTCATTAATTTACTAATTATTTATTAATAAAGAGATATTCTTATATTTTAATACATATTATGTTAACCAGTGCTTTAAAAATTCAAACGAATCCAAAATCATCTAAATCGGTTCAGCCGTTCTCGAGTTATAAGCGAGCGTACAGACACCAACTCTCTTTTATTAATATAGATTTATTCAGTAATGTACACATAATACTTGATGAAAGGTTCAACAGGCTTAAGCCCAAAACTGTCCCTCTTCAAATTTAGAAAAAAGTCCAAAATTTAGGTTATGATGATCCATATCTTTGTAAGTCACAATTTTTCACTCAAAAACGAAACACTTGAAAAATTTTGAATATTGCAGCAAATAATATGAAAGTTTCGAACCGAAAATTGCCAAATTATTGAAAATTTAAATTCTTTGAATATTTAAATTACAACATTAAAAAATTTCAGTTAAAGAAAATTTTACAGTTCAAGAAGTACAGTGAAAATCTATAATCATACAATAAATATTCCTTAAATCTAGAATAAAAATTTCACAAATACAGAATAATAAATATAGCCTACAGAATACTTTATGGCACCACCAGCAAAAGTAAAACTTGCTCGCTGGTAGGAGTCTTTATGCTAATACTAGGTTAAAGAGTTGGAGATTTACTGCAAATAAACGAAAAAATAATAACTTGAGCGACTTGCCAAGAAGAAAAATTTTTGAAAAAATGATTATCATAAAGTACAGCCTACGAACAGAAGGACAAAGGAAAATCCCTACATTTTTAACTTTGAAGCTTCGATTCACAGGAAACTTAATTCCTGAAAATAATTACTACAAATCCATTTGTTCAATATTTCATTTTTCAGACAACGATTCAGTATGAAGTTTTCAGGTATCACATTAATAAATCTGGAGCTAACAAGCACAAGCTGTCTACGTATTACACTCAAACCACTGTGAAACACTTTGTATTTTTTTACAGTATTAGGTCTAAAAGAATAAGACGGCCAATTAGCCTCCTGAAAGTGTTGTCTGTAATTATGAATGTACAAGCTGTCCCGGCGAACTTCGTATCGCACTCTTCCCCCCCCAATGTCCACCCCTCTTCTCCCCACAAATGTCCCCCTTTCATGCCACCCCTCATAAAATGTCATTCCCCAAATGCCCCCCCGTTCATCCCCCCCAAATGTCACCCGAACATATCCCTCTTCATGTCAACCCCCTCTTTCCCATCAAATGTCACCCCCCTCTTCCCACCATTTTTTTTTAATTTCTTCTATTTTGTATTTTATTTTCATTTATTTATTTCTTTTTAATTTTTTTTTCCGTTTATTCTTCAATTTTATCATTTGAAACGATAGAACATGTATTATACGAACGATAACTCATTCTTAATTGATGATTCTAACGTAAAAAATAATTAGAGCAGAAAACCTAGTGCAAAAAGAAATGGTTCGGAGCGGGAATTGAACCCCCAACCTCTAGGTTGATAGACCGAAGCCCTATCCACTGAGCTACTGGAGCTTGAGATAATACCCTAATTTTTCTGTTCTTGAATCACGATCATCTTTCCGTTCTTCGGTAGCCGGCAAGTTCAAAACATAGGTCTCTAAAATTTTTGATAGGTTAGGTCATCCCCCTCGACCGCTTACGCTTACGCTTATCTCGTAATTAATGTACTAATTATTTATCAATTATAAAGGGATTTTCTTATATTTTAATACATATTATGTTAACCAGTGCTGTAACAATTCAAACTAATCCAAAACCATCTAAATCGGTTCAGCCGTTCTCGAGTTATAAGCGAGTGTACAGACACCAACTCTCTTTTATTAATATAGATTTTGTTAATATTTTCAAATACAATTACCTCCTAGGCTCGATGTAGTCCTAGTGTAGCACCCCCTAAAATGGGTGACTTGCCGCCGTGTAGGGTGTCACAGTGCAAACCGTTTGAGTCGATTACGGTGGTCCGGTGCGTATTACAATGGCCCGACGCCGAAATCCACTAATTCTCATTTTCTCAAGGCATACATCTGTTTGTTCGTCTGTATGTCCACAAAGGCTGTCCATATACAGTTGGTTTTCGATTTGTCCACGCCTATGTTTTTGTCCGCTTTTCGTCGTTCCTTATCTCGCCGCGGACCTTGTCGCGTTATTTATTCAGACAATGGAACAAATTTTGTTGGTGCTCATACCCAGCTGATACAACAGTCAAACATAAAATCTGTAAAATCACACTTGATCAAAGTGATTGGCACTCAATTATTGACGTATAAAGAGATACAGTCCGCTTCTCGCCTATTTCTGGCGTTTTTGTTTGTCAATGGCTCAACAGCCCTATGTGGGCTTAGGCCTACCAGCTGGTTGCCAGTTTCACATCCACTTGACGAATCATCAGAGGTGAATGATCATTAACCAGAAAATGAGAAAATCTTGTTTTTTCAACGAGATATGATTAAAAATATTAAAAACACAAAATGGCGGATTACAGGTAAACTAAGGAGAAATCAGCATTTTGCCAACGACATTTTCTGTTTGTTTTGACTTTTAGAATACCGTGGTAGTAATGGAGTCACTATTTTTCGGGACACCCTGTATATTATGTAAGAGAGCATTGTTTGTTTCAATTTTTTGGCAATAAAGTGAATTGAAATTGAATTGAAATTTCTGTATCATTTTGTCATAGTTGTGTATCATTTCGAGCGTGTTCTGTATCACAGGTGTTGACGACAGCGTTGCAAGGGAGCTGTACGACAAGGTGCGCGTTGTTTGCTGGGTTATGACGTCACCGAAAAACCATCAGAAAAAAGCCAGACACGTGAAGGCCACTTGGGGCAAACGCTGTAACACGCTGCTATTTATGAGCTCGGAAAATGGTGAGTCAGCACTAAAATATCACTCCTGATACACGTTTTACAGGTCATTTCATTTCATACAGACCCCTGGCCAGCTTAGTAACTATTCCAATCGGAATGCCGGGCAAAGTTGTCGTATTGTGTGCACGCTTGCTTCATGAGAATTTTATCAAGATTGGTCTTGGTCGTGCTGCCGTAAATGCAAAGACCATAGGCCAAATGCGAGTGTATTAATGATTGGTATTCGCTGTGAGCATCTACGGTGTTGCGCTCTGGCGGATAATCGTATGAATCTTTCAGAGAAGATTAACATGGGAAAGGATAGGCTTATGTACGTAAAAATTAGTTTATAATTGAAATAGAATTCCCTGTCGCTATTTTCTTATATCGCATGTTCTTAATCATTATTATAATCTTCAATTCAAGTTTCAAAATCAACTTTGAAGGTTATGTTTCAAGCAGACTGAGAAGACGAAGTAGTTTATCCACAGCTGAGTTCATTCCCATTGGTCAATATTCCGAAATGGATTATGGGCGCGAGACTTCAAATCAATCATATGCTTTAAACTGGATTTTTCACTCGATTAATTAAAAACTGAGATCCAATTTCTTTGTTGAATCACTGTACGTTTGGAAATATGGAAGGAATAGAAGCCGCAATTACTATTGTGAACGGTATTTATACAATTAGGAATACTAAATACTTTAAATGCATTGTAAATGCTTATTCCCTATCCTTTCTCATGTTAAACTACCTGGTTTCGTTCACTAAAATTCCGCGTGAGCGCAGGTGTCGATTTTATTATCCCCACCACCTACCTACCTGCACACAGCGAATACGAGATTAAGTTTTGAATAACTTGTATGACGTTAGTGGTTTTAATTTGCATGAAGTGAGTGGTAAAATTTGAATCAGTAAAATACTGGGTGATTCAAAAAGAATACCACAACTTCAAAAATTTGTATGTTATGAAAGAAACATCATAGAACTTTCTGTTATACATCTTTACAAAGAGTATTTAAATAAGTTTTTTTCACTCACAAACAAGTTCAGAGATGTTCCATATGACCCCTCCAGACACTCGAGCAATATCAATCCAAAACCTCCCTCAAACTTGTTACACACTATCTGTAGCATGTCAGGCGTAACAGTTTGGATGGCTGCTCATATTATTTTCTTGTTTTAAATCATCAATGGTGGATGGATATTGATGATTCGAAACAAGAAATAACAGCAGATTATCAAACTGTTACGCCTGATATGCTACAGTGAGAGTGGAACGATTTTGAGGGAGGTTTTGGGTTGATATTGCTCGAGTGTCTGGAGGGGTCATATTGAACATCTCTGAACTCCTTTGTGAGTGAAAAAATAACTTCTTTAATTACTCTTTGAAATGATTTATAACAGAAGGTTCTATTATATTTCTTTCATTAAATACAAAGTTTTAAAGTTGTGGTATTCTTTTTGAATCACTCTGTATATTAACGAGTAATAATATATTATTATTATTATTATTATTATTATTATTATTATTATTATTAACTTTAATAAATAACACACAGCATACATTTTTACTAATTTTAATGAGAGCTGTGCTTTGCGCTGCACGGGAAACTCGTCTGCCTTATTTCTAATTATGTTTTGTATGTTTTTTCAGGTATGTAATAGTGGAGAATCTACGGTTTATGTTGGCTGAACATAATGCTTCCGATCCTATGTACTTCGGGTGTCGGTTCAGGCCCTACGTGAAGCAGGGCTATATGAGCGGAGGGGCCGGTAAGATTTTAAAGGTTTTCTACCATTTTTACAACTATTTCTACAGCTATTATACAGGGTTGGTGAAAATTATGGAAACGGCTTAATATTTCTTAAACGAAGATAATTTGACGGTAGGTGACATTGGGAATCGTAATAAAATTGAAAATACTACTATACTGTGACTTCAAAAATCTGGTCAGCCATATTGAATCTAACTTCATTTTTTTAAATAGCAAGGTGGTCATGTTATACATGAATTCGATACATAATTTCAAGAGAAAATGAATGGCGAAAACCGCACATCGATATGTCAAACCGTTTTTTAAGATATTTTGATTATTAATCAGACATATTTTCTCTAAATCAGTTAATATCTCAAAAACGGTTTGAAATATGGAAGTGCGATTTTCGCCATTCACTTTGATTGAAAATTCCGTATTGAAATCATGTATCGCATCACCACCTCATAATTTGAAAAATAATGACAAATCCAAGATGGCGGAGTAAATTTGAAAAAGTCACTGTAAAGTAGTATTTTTTATTTTAGAGGATCCTCAATCTCCCTACCATCTAATTACCTTTGTATTATAAGATTTCAAGCCGTTCTAATACCTTTAATCCACTCTGACAATGTGAATATAATTGATTAGTAATTGAAATATCTAAAAACGGTTCGACATATCGATGTACGGTTTTCGCCATTCATTTTCTCTTGAAATTCTGTATCGAAATCATAATTATATAACATGACCACCTTGCTATTTAAAAAAATGAAGTTAGATTCAATTTGGCGGAGCAGATTTTTGAAGTCACAATGAAGTAGTACTTTTAATTTAAGTACGATCCCCAATGTCACCTACCGTCAAATTACCTTCGTATGGGAAATATTAAGCCGTTTCCATAATTTTCACCAACTCTGTATGTACCTTATATCAGTGTTTAAGTACTGGGTGGCGCAAAAAGAACGGATGGATTTGAGTAGGATAGTATCAGTGGACTAGAGCTGTCTGTGACCGCAGAGCGACACCATTTTGTAGGTTGAAGTATCCAGTTTTAGTATCAATGGCGCAATTGACCTTGCAAAATCGCGTATTTGCTGTTGAACATTATGTCCAATAGAATGAATCTGCAATCGTCGTTCAACGGAGCTTCAGCAGAAAGTTTCAAGTCGAGCTTATTGGTATGAGATTCTTCTTTACTTGAAAATCAAGTTTACTATTGTAAATATCGTTACGTTGAAGATATGAATACTGCAATACAT
>CM029543.1:9514066-9539448 GCA_017141395.1 Laodelphax striatellus | reverse complement strand
GCCAGCTCGCCAAGGTGGTCTTCAATCTGGTGATTGGAGACCTGAACATTGCCTATGAGGAATTGAAGGAGTGGGTCGAAATGATTACCCCATCAGCGGTGCAGGTCTCCACAAGGGCCACACGACATCGACGCCAAAGGCGTCCACAAGAACACCAGCAGCAGCGAATCCAGCAGAGGAGAGGAAGGCCCAACCGCGCCAAGAGGAGGGCCGCGTTGTATGCGGCCGTCCAGGAGGCGTGGAAAGCAGCCCGTTCCAGGACAGCAAAGGCGGTGCTCTCTGGTGAAGAGGCACTGCTCAATGCTGTCTTGCCCGCCGAGGCACCAACACCCCCCTTCACCTCTCGCCAGATGTTCAACTTCTGGGAGCCACTTTTCACAGCACGTTCATGTGAGGTGGACCCCTGGGAGAAGAAGGACACACCTGCTGCGCTGTGGTCATTGTGGTGGCCTGTAACGCTGACTGAGGTGAAATCATCCCGGGTGGCCAACACATCTGCGGCAGGTCCTGACCGTATCCCCCCACGTATGTGGGCGGCCTGCCCGTCATTGGTCAAGCTGGCACTTTTTAACATCCTGCTGTACCTGCAGGCAGTCCCTGTACAACTGGCAGGGGCGTATACCATTTTCATTCCTAAAGGTGACGCACCAGAGGACCCCTCTCAATACAGGCCAATCACTGTGTCGAGCATTATATTGAGGCATTTTCACAAGGTGTTGGCTGCAAGGCTTCGGAGTGTGGGCATTGTAAGTGAGCTCCAGCGGGCGTTTGAGGACGGCTGCCTGGAGAACACCAGCTCACTTGCTGCCACCCTCCATCATGCCCGCTCTCGTTTTAAGCAGCTACACATCGCGAGCCTCGATATTGCCAAAGCCTTCGACACAGTGTCCCATCAGGCCTTAATGGCAGCGCTTGAGGAAATAGGGGTTCCTCCACCATTTGTGCGTTATCTTTCCAATGTATATGCCCTGTCCACTACCACCCTTCGTTTCGGCCGACATCGATCCTTGTTTTGTGAGGATTGAGCGACGCGGTGAATCGAATTTAAAGAGGCTGTAATTCATAGGGAAAATGGAGGACCTGAGGTTGTAATATTTTAAAAATAAAATAAATGATAGAAATACCTTGATTTGTCCAATCACCGTACACTTGAAGATCTTGCAGCATGTGCGCACATGGAACGGGAACTGCCGATGAAGAAGCGTAGCACTTTGGGGTGTTTCACTGATTACGGGTAAAGTAAATTTGATATGATGAAGTATTTTATGTATGAGGTTTTTGAAAGGGGTAATTTGAACTATTTGAGGTTTTGAACAAAAATTAATAATGAGGGTTTAACGAGAGGTTGCGGTTGATGTGCATTCGAGACAGTACACAACACGAGAGAGGCTTGAACAAGAAGAACAAAAGGTGGTTGTAATGAACAGACAATAAACCGCGCATGCGTACTAGCATAAAGTGATTAGAAGAGGAAGAGTAAGCAGCTGGGTTTGTGGCGGTAATATTTGAATACTCTGTTGAGCTGAGACAAGTAGTAACAATAAAATTATTCTTAAAACTAAACTAGAATACGAAACATAGCGGGGGCCTTGAATCCACCTGGATTCAACAAGAATAGTAAAAAATAATAACTAATAAAAATAAAGTTCACAACTAGTGAATGACAATAAAGTTCATAATACTATTTACAAGATTGCCAAGAATGGCTGTAGATATGTGACAATGTTTAAGACGTCCTCCCACTCGAAGCAGACCATCTGGTCATCAAGAAATGGAGAGAGGCGGCGAAGTGAGTTGGATGCAGTGGAGTTTTCATTGATTCTCAGCATGGCAATGTCTTCCTGAAATGCTGAGTCTTGAACTTGTTTGAAAATTGTGTGTTTGGCATTATTCAATTCCTGGGTGGAGAGATGTCCAGTCTTCTTTTGCGGGTGTTGAGTATTGAAGACAAAGCGGAGGATGTAGGCCATAACACGCTGAAGTTTACTGAAGTGAGAAAATTTATGGAGGAGATCCCATTCAAGCGGTGCAGTAGCAGCAAGAGTGATGGGCGACAGAGGTTTGCTCTCATCAGTATCAGCAAGTTCCACAGGAGTGAATGCAGATATAGGCCAGAGGTTGGTGGGCATCTGTAACCAGGATGGGCCGGTCCACCACAAGTTGTGAGCAGGAAGGTCAGCTGGCATTATACCACGTGAAGCACAGTCTGCAGGGTTTTGTTCACCAGAAATGTGTCTCCAGCTGTCTGTGGGTACCAGTTCCTGAGTTTGAGCAACCCGATTTGCTACAAAAGTTTTGAGACGATGTGGAGGAGTCTGTAACCAAGTCAGGGTTACAGTAGAGTCACACCATAATGTGATAGAAGAAAAGTCCAGCCTTTTGTGAAAAGTTGAGATCACATATGAGGTCAATTGAGCAAGCAAGTGAGCAGCACACAATTCCAGTCGTGGTAAAGTGAGTTTTTTCAGAGGGGCCACTCTGGTTTTGGAGATGAGTAACTGGACAGTAGCAGGTGTCAGTTTGTGGTGTCCTGAGGTATATCACTGCAGCAAATCCACGTTCAGAAGCATCTGCGAAGCCATGTAGTTCAATAAGGCCTGAGTGCAACACTTGTAGAGCTCGTGGTATGGAAATATCCTTGAGTGTGGCTGAGGTGTCAACAAAGCCTTGCCACATTGCAAGCAGTTCAGAAGGCAGAGGTTGGTCCCAATCTAGGCCCTTTGTCCATAGTAGTTGCATGAAACTTTTAGCCCACAGAACCACTGGTGAGAGAAATCCACAGGGATCATAGATCTTGGCTATAACACTCAGTACTTCACGCTTGGTTGTAGCATCATGAGGTAGGTTGAGGTTGTAGGCAAAGCAATCATTTGCTGCTGACCATTGGATACCAAGGATTGTGAAATGAGGTTGTTGATCATCCTGAAGAAATGCGGGTGTCTCTAGGTGACCCTCAGGAAGAGTAGAGAGAAGTGTTTTGGAGTTTGAGGTCCATTTTCGTAATTGAAAGCCACCACATTGTAGTAGAGATTAATTGTTGTTGTAGCCTTGAAGCCTCTTCTTCGGAGTTGGCACCAGCAATGATGTCATCAACAAAGGTTTGAGAGCGTAGAATTTCAGCTGCTTCTGGGTAGGAATTTCCTTCCTCAGTGGCAAGTTGATGAAGAGTTCGAATAGCAAGATATGGAGAACAACTCATGCCATATGTTACAGTGGTCAATCTGAAGACAGAAGCAGGCTGAGTAGCATCAGTACGCCATAAAATCAATTGATAGCACTGGTCATCAGGGTGAATGTTAATTTGCCTATACATTTGACGTATATCACAAGAAAAACAATCTTGTGCAATCGAAATATCAGCAACAAATCACAAATGTTGGTCTGCATTTTCTTTCCAGTGAGGAGAATCTCGTTCAAGGAAACACCAGTTGAGGTTTTAGAACTAGCATCAAATACAGTGCGTAGACGTGTAGTACTGCTAGATTCTTTGAGGACGCCATGATGAGGTAGAAAATAATGCAGAGTAGATAGATCAATGGCGCTAGTCATTTCCATATGACCTAATGTCAAATATTCTGACATAAAATCAGTGTACAAAGACTGAAATTGAGGTTGAGCCTTGAATTTTCTTTCTATTGAATTCAATCTGTGTTCAGCGTTGGCTTTGGACTGACCCAAAGGGGTGGTTGGCCTTGAATGGCAGTCTGACACAAAATCGTCCAGATTCATCACGTGAATAGGTTGAGAGGAAATGTTCATCACACAATTTTTCTTCTTCAGATTTTTAGACGCCAGTGGAGGCTCTTCTTGTTGCCAAAAACGTTGAGAGAGTTATGTAGTTCCAAATTGTTGATAGCCAAGAGTGTGGTTGATGCTTGCAGAGTGATGGATGAATCAGCTTTAGGCTTGCATGGAGTCTCTCCCATGACCATAAAACCAAGATGAGTCCCAATAAACTAGGCAAACCAGGACCAAGATGATGGACGATCTGGTTGAGCAGAAGAGGAAAAACAGAACCACCAAGCAGAATGTCAATGCCTCCAGCTAGATGAAATGTAGGGTCAGCCAGAATATATGGTCGCACCTTTTCCAATACCTCAGAAGCAATTTCCATATGAGGTAGATCAACACAAATTTTATCAATAATCAAGAACTCTTGATTGAGTGAAATCACTTTTCCACCCAGAGTTTCAATAGACAAAGAAGTGAGGCCCTTAGAACGGATGGGGGCTTGAGAAAATCCAACAACGCTGTGGTTGCTCTTAGTACGAGGTGCGCACAATAAGTTTGCAGCATGTTCATTGATCAAGGATGAATGAATACCCGAATCAGCGAGTGCGCGGAAAACATAACTGTTTCCATGAGGAGAGTGTAATTTTAACAAGTAGCGTTCCCAATAGCACTGTAGATTTTGATGAACAATGAGAGGGTTGATTATTATCAGTAGTGGTCAATACTACTGAATGAGGTGTCATGTTGACTTGAGGTTGACCAACGGAAGCTGCATGGCTGCTGGGTTGAAGAGGTGTCATGTTGACAGTTGAATTGTTATTTTCGAAATGCAACAGACTGTGGTGCCGTTTATGACATGTGAAACAGTTTGATTTCGATTTACACTTTTCACGAGTATGATTTCCTAAACAAGAAATGCATCTTTTATTTTCTTTGACAATTTGAAAACGTGCTTTGGGTGCTTTGGTTTTGAACACAGGACATGAATAAATCTTATGTTCATTGTTGTGGCAAACAAAACAATCAAAAGGTTTTGTATCATTTTTAGATTCATCATAAGTAGTAACCAATGCTACCTTATTTGTAGAGGTACTCCTATTGATTTTAGGAAAGTATTTATTTTCATTTACTGAAGTAGACATTGTAGCGGTTTTAGAGGTAGAAGTAGAGTGGAGATTTGAATTTTCAATTTCATTGCACTCCTGAGTTAGAAAAGTAATTATTTCTTGTGATTCAGTAAGTACAGATTCGCTAGATTTGTTCAAAGAACGAAAATGTTCAAACTTTTTTCGGAGGTTATTGTCCATTTTACGCATTAACATAGCACACAGTAAAGGGTTATTAGCGGTTATATCAATTTTTAAACCCTTTAAAGCTTGGGTGTTTTCATTGTAAGAGTTCAGAAATTTACGCATTTGAGCCGGTTGATGAGTAATATTGGATAAATCGAGAATTTTATTGAGATGCAATGTTATCAAACGGCGAGGTGAGTTGTAACGTTCATAAAGCAAGTCATACGCAACCTGATAGTTACTCTCAGTTATTGGCAATGATTTAATAAAATCGAGGGAGTTCTCCTGAGACAGAGCTCAACAGGTATTGAAGCTTAGTTACACCTGACAAGGTAGAATTTGAATGAATGCTTGAATTGTATAAATTAATGAATGAAATCTAATCAAGAGGGTTTCAGAAAATTGTTTCAAATCAAGCTTTAGGTAAGCGAACTGGCTGTTCATTTTTAGCTTTTGACTGATTCAATTTAATTTCTAAGTTGTGTAACGTTAGATTAATATAGTCGATCATTTCATCTGCACTATTTAGCGGTGCATAACTGGGTTGGAAATCTTTGTCTACTTCCAATTGTAATTCATGATAAGAATCAAGTGAGTCTAATAAGTCTGATCTTAATTTGTTCAAAGATTTTGAACGAGCAAGTAACTTCTGATAAATATCCTTATCAGAGATCTTTTTTGACATATCATATAAGATTTGAATTTGTTCAAATGCATTATTTTTCTTAGCGGTGATCACTGCTAAAGATCTAGCCATTATAGAGGTTTAATTACGTACTGAAAAGAGGAAAATATTTTGAAAAGGATGAAGTCGCGCCAAGAGGGCTGACGTGGCGTCTTAGGTGAAGGAGGCCCCTGAAGAGAATGAAGGGAAAAGGAAGGTGAATGATTTAGATTCAGCAGGAAATTGAAGTACGAAGAAATAATATTATTTTTTGAATAATGACTCATGAAGTGATATTGAAACGCTAGAAATTATCTTAACTTTCATTAGAAACAAGCGGGGGACGATAAGCATTCATTGGCAGCTTAATCACAACGATAATAACTAAATAAGTTACTGGATTATAGTACGATAGTATCACAAGTATTGAAGTTGACAATATAATAACGTGAGGTACAATATCTAATTGAAAAATGCACTAATAATAGTGATAATAAGCTGATAAAATGACTTGACACACTGTGGTAGAAATTGCGATTACAAATTGAGTGATAATTGGCAAGCATTCACAAATGGAATCGAATAATAAAACAAATTAATGCGGTTTTACAATAAGCATGAATATACTGAGAATTCAAATGAATTAAACAGTTCTGAGTTGAATTCATTCAAAGGTTACAAATTAAATACAAAGTAACCTTGAACAACCGAGGTATAATACGAATAAATTGAATAATATTTCAATTTTGTAATAAGTAATGTAGTTTTAAACAATTGAATACAATATTATCAATTGAGTTCACAAAATAACATTGAGTATTTATTTCAATTAGAAATACGCCACCAAACCATCAGCAGTTATTCTATTTTGATTTGAAAGCATAACCTAGTGAAAGTTTTTCAAGTTCAATGTAAACAAAGTTGACCGTGACAAAATACACAGCTGTAATGTCAACCTGAGCACTACGAATACCGTTATAATCACGACACAACAGAACAATGAGTTGTTTATGCCAAACGAGCACAATACAATCTACAACTTGCATAGCATTGATAAGGAAATCGTTAGAACGATGTACTTTATAAGTTTTAAAAAATTGAATAGAATTGAAATTGAACAAAATTGATAGCTTTTATTATTGAGCAGTAAATATGTATTTCCATAAGGTGAAAAAATAATTAATTGATTCAAAAATCCGGTCTCGGACGGCCAAATGTTTTGTGAGGATTGAGCGACGCGGTGAATCGAATTTAAAGAGGCTGTAATTCATAGGGAAAATGGAGGACCTGAGGTTGTAATATTTTAAAAATAAAATAAATGATAGAAATACCTTGATTTGTCCAATCACCAGTACAACTTGAAGATCTTGCAGCATGTGCGCACATGGAACGGGAACTGCCGATGAAGAAGCGTAGCACTTTGGGGTGTTTCACTGATTACGGGTAAAGTAAATTTGATATGATGAAGTATTTTATGTATGAGGTTTTTGAAAGGGGTAATTTGAACTATTTGAGGTTTTGAACAAAAATTAATAATGAGGGTTTAACGAGAGGTTGCGGTTGATGTGCATTCGAGACAGTACACAACACGAGAGAGGCTTGAACGACAAGGGGTGGTTGTTATGAACAGACAATAAACCGCGCATGCGTACTAGCATAAAGTGATAAGAAGAGGAAGGGTAAGCGGCTGGGTTTGTGGCGGTAATATTTAAATACTCTGTTGAGCTGAGACAAGTAGTAACAATAAAATTATTCTTAAACCTAAACTAGAATACGAAACAATCCTCATTGTTGTCGGTTGGGCGAGGTGTGAGACAAGGCGACCCCCTGTCCTCCTTCCTTTTCTGCCTCGTCATTGACAGGGTTCTACGTACCCTCCCACCAGCTGTGGGATACCCCCTGACGTCCACCACCAAACTGCAGCACCTTGCGTACGCAGACGATGTCTTGCTGTTTGGTTCATCTGTGCCGGGTCTTCAGATGACAATCTCCGCCTTTGCCACCTTGGCGGAGGGAGTAGGGCTCAAACTTAATCCAAAAAAGAGTTTGACCCTCTCCATTGTCCCCAGTGGTAGGGACAAAAAGTCCAAAATTGTCACTGAAGCTCTGTTCAGGCTGCCTGATGGCCACCTTATGCAGGCAGCGTCCACCACCACAGTCTTTAAATACTTGGGCGTATTTTTCTCCCCAATTGGAGCAAAGACTTGTGGTGTGGACCTAAAAGACCTTCTGAGCAGAGTGACCCGGGCACCTCTAAAACCACAGCAAAGACTCTACATCGTCAGACACCATCTGATCCCGTCCCTCTTCCATCAACTTATATTGGGACGGGTCAACTCCAAGGTCCTGCGTGACATGGACGTCACAGTTCGAGGGGCAATTCGTCAATGGCTGAGGCTGCCACATGATGTTCCTCTCGGCTTTTTCCATGCCTCCTGTCAGCATGGGGGGCTGGGAGTGCCTTCACTGGCTGCTACTATACCTGCACTCATCTACCACCGAGTGCAGAAGTTGGCTGTCTCCCGTGTCCCTGTTTTCCGGGCTATTTTCGGGACAGCCCTGATGCAGAGGCGGTTAGTGTGGGCACCTGCTACCCCGGTTCTGATTTCGTGGGGTACGTACATGTGCTCATCAATGCGTTACCTTCGCGAGTCAGAACCACTCAGGGCTGCCCAAATGCCAACATCAGATGTCGGGCAGGCTGTAACCAGGCTGAGACAACTGCGCACTGTGTGCAGCTTTGCCATTGGACGCATGGAGGACGGGTCCTGAGACACGATGCTATTGTGAAGACTGTCGCATCCCACATTCAGCGGCAGGGTCATCGTGTCGTCCGGGAGCAAGTCATCAACACCGCGGAGGGGCGCCTCAAGCCAGACATTCTTGCGGGCAGAGAGGGCGAATATGCATTTGTCCTTGATGCCCAAGTTGTGTTTGGTGCAAGGCCATTAGTGCGGTCGTATGATGATAAGAGGAGGAAGTATGCTGGCGAGGGGGTTGCGAGGAGGATACGAGAGGACTTCAATCTCCGGCCAGACCAAAAGATCCCAGTGCGCCCACTCACCATCTCGTGGAGAGGCATATGGGAGAAACGGTCAGCCCAAACCCTACTTGATCTTGGGTTCAACAAGCGGGGACTGACTAGCCTCTCCACCAGGGTCCTGCTGGGATCTTTACTTAATTTCCGGCGGTGGTTCAACCAAAGCACGAGCCAGCGGTTTGACGGCAGAAGGCCAATTCCTTGTGCGGGGATTGGCTAGGGGATGTGACGTTTCCGTCCCTGGTCAGGGTCCCCTTCCTTTGAGACCTTGATTTTTTTAAGGATGCACCGTGGTCATCTGATCTTTATCTTCAACATTTACATCTATCTTTTCTTCGATTGGGAGTGGAATAAGTGGAGCCCGTGATATTATTACTTATTATTGGATATTACTTAACATAATATTTCATTGCTATTTTTCATTTTATAACATAAATATACATATTCTTTTAAAAATAATTTCCATAAATTGGGTAACGCTCGGTCGGGTGATGCATGACAGCATTCACTTACTTTATTTTCTTAGAAAACGTTTCATTTTTATTTTTCAATATGACTAGTACTCATGGTTATTTTTATTTTCTGTATTATATCGTAAAATATTGTTTATGAATTCTTGAACTTGTCTATGCTATTAGCTGATATATGAGTTGTTTTTATCGAGTAATATTAGTTTTTGGTTATTTTTATTTTTTTATCTTTTCAAATAACAAAGATAAAACTGAGGCAGTTGAGCAGGCGGAGCTAATTGATGACTATGGCCTGAATGAATAGGCATGAAGAAGAATTGGAAAATTTGAATTTGATCACTTGCAAAGAGTTTGATACATTTGATTCTTTTAATAATTTTTGTAATACAAATGGAAGTAGCTTGAAATTAATACACATGAATATTAGGAGTTATAATGAGAATTTTGATAATTTGTTAGTAGGGCTCCAATTCATTAAATTGTGAAATTGATGTTATCGTTTTAAGTGAGACCTGGATTGAGGTGGATAATAACACACAGTTGGACGGCTACACTTCGTCTCAGAACAAATATAAATGCAATAGAAACGACGGAGTGCTGGTGTTTATCAGGAACTCCTTATCAGCAGTTGGCAGAAGCCTCAATATAGGAGGGTCTAATACTTTAGAGATTACATTCCAATACGATAGAAAAGATTATTGTCTCTTAGCTATCTATAGAAATCATGAGTCTCATATTCCTCATTTTATTGATGAGCTCAATAACTATTACTATAATAATTCAAATAGAGGCAGAACAAATAATATTAGTAGGAGACATTAACATCAATATCTTAAACAATGACTTACAAACTGACTCATATTTAAATGTTCTTTACGAGTATGGTTTTGTTAACTGCATTGACAAACCTACTAGAGAACAGAGAAACAGTAGTACTCTGATAGATCATATATTTATTAACAATGTGAACCTAAACATAATACAATCAGCTGTTATCAAAGTATCAATTACAGATCATTACATTGAAGCAATACAAATAACTTCCAGTCTCACAAACAAAGATAAATCTGATCCTCCCAAGTATTCGTTCAAGGTTACGCTTCGTTCAAGGTTGGTGTTCCTGCTAGTTCGTTTGAGCTTGTGTACAAGGCAGAGTTTTGGCCAAAAAATACTTATGCTGCAAAATATTTCACAAGAAAGCAAAGCGGAAATGACAATTTAAACTTGAAGGCTTCACTGAAAATGGCAAATACCTAGCTCCTAATCTGAATAGTGCTCTTGAGGCTCAATCTAGTTTAGTGATTGTTCACTGGAACACCCAGGGATTGCTCAGTAGTTTGGATGAACTCCAGAGTCTCAATTTTAAATTTAATGAAGATATTCTTTGCATCTGTGAGCATTGGCTGGGAGCGCTTGAACTTGCGGAGATTGCAATCATTGGTTACACTTGTGTTAGTTCTTATTGTAGAGCTTATGGCAGTAGAGGTGGATCTGCAATATTTTTGAAAGACGGTTCTGATTGGTCATGAAGTTGGTTATTTGATTGAACTGTCAGTGCAGCGTGTCTGCGAGATATCAGCCGTTCTAATTACTAACTTTAATGTAATTTGTATTGAGGTGTACAGAGTTCCAGATAATAGTAATTTTGAGTCTTTCATTGAAATTATTTTCAACTTGCTTGATAGACTTAACAACAGAAACAAATCTAATGCATCTGTGATTCTTTGTGGCGACTTTAATATTGACTCGCACTTCGTGCTCGGCAGGGGGCTTCGCCCCCCTGCACCCCCCTGGGGGCTTCACCCCCCCATTATCTCGTGAATGTAAATTTTCTTGTGTTGGAAATTTTTTGGGATAGTAATTTTTCTGTTTAGAGATTTTCAAGAATTTATGTCAGTGGGTACCTCTCCACTGTGATCTTCATAAAGTGGGGGAATTTGAAAATTTTCTTATTTGATATCCAAAATATTTATTTGATTTGGGCATGTAGCATATGTTTCTGAATCGCCTTGATGAGCTGAGTTCAATGATGTATGGCACAATAATACCCGGTATCCAAATAAGAGAAATACAGCCGTCCCAAAATTTGCCAAATTTGACATACGTCCCCTGGTGCCCCCCCTGAATATTTTTTTTGGGCAGATGACATTTTTATGAGGTCTTTGGGTCCAAGGAACAACATTCTAAGCCCAAAACTGCGCTAAAAAACTAGAACCATTGAAAAATTGACCCATCAAAATCTGGCTAAAACCGCATAAAAATGGCCAAAATGAATATTGCCCCCCCTGGTCCCCCTTGCCGACCCGATTCGAATTTTATCACATATTTCAATGTTTTTCCACAATCTGAACAAGTTTTTCCTCTACCATTTTGCTGTCAAATGTGTATTTGAATTGACAGAAAAACTTTGGGGGGCCACATCCCCCCTGAGGGGGAGACTTTTCGAAGGTTTTGGAGTTTTCCCTGTACCTACTCTTGGCCCCCTACCTAATGGTAACCCCAGTTTTTCTCTCCAATCAGCGGTTTTGGCTGTGAGTTTTTGTCAATCAGTCAGTGAGTGTGTCACTAGAATTTGTAAGTTTACTATTATATGACACCAAACAACATCCAAATAATAATTGGGTAATGCTGAACATTTATGAATACGGAATATTATTACAATCATAATAAATTCATAATTTCAATCTGAAAGAACCTCTTTTCAGAAGAAAAAAGAGATAATACCTCATGAAACAATAAACAGCAATTATATGACCGTTCGTAATAACATATCGTAATGGAAAAACTATACAGTATACATGCTCTATACATATGAAAAAGAGACTATAATTATTTAAAAAGAAACTATTCAAATTCATCATTAAATTTGGAAAAAACAGATAATATTGCATTATTATTATTTTTTTTAAGTCTCTAACTTGGTATATTATTTATTTTCTCGAATACATCAATTAATGAATAAATAAAATAAACAAGCACATAAATTTGGTATTGAATAATTGAATGATGAAAAACTGATGGAATTTAAGAAAATTGAATAATCTTGTTTTAGTTTCACTCGTTTCAGTCTACAGTTTGCGTTCGAATTATAATATGAGCTTGTTTTCCAACCATACCTGGATGATTTCAATGGAGTTCTCACCCAAGTTCAGCTACCTGTTTTCATGTGTGGGTTGTGACAGCCTCATCGATGTCATGTGGTGACCACACTCTGATTGGCCGGTCGTTGGCGTTCTTCTTTACCCATATCTTGCCGTTCCTGAACCAGGCTGCGTAGATTTTCTTTGCCCTCACCAGGTTTTTCCCATAAGATAGAAGAAATTTGTTTTGCGGTGTCAAGTGTTCGTTAATGTACACGACTCCAGATTGAAATGAAGCGTTAACATCCGTTGCGTTGAGGCGTTGAATTTTATTTTTCTCCACTGCCGCAGACAACCATGAATTGCGCGTACTTCTCGAAATGTAAGACACAATGATGGAAGGGATTTTGGAATTTTTTGTTGCAGGTATACGATGTGCTATGGATATGTCCGACCTACAGTAAGACATTTTAAGAACTTTAGCGATGCTTTCTATGATTAGATAAATATCTTCATTTTCAGTAACAGGAACACCCACTATTTCTAGGTTATTTGGCGCGTAGTATTGTTGTAAATCATCGAGATCTTGTCTCGCTCTCCAAAGTTCCTCAGAAAATTTCTTATTTTTCATCTTAAGACCTTCACATTCCCTTTAAGATTTTCAGTGTCAGTTTTCACGAGATTTAATTCACTTCGAAGATTGTTCAAAGCAGTAGTGTTCAGATTAACCGCACTCTCCAAGGCTGATAACTTTTTAATATTAGCGTCAAGTTTAGAGTTCATGTTGAGATCAAGTTTCTTTATAGCTTCGAGAATAGGATCTTGCTCGAATTGCGGTGCAGTCCCAGTAGGTTTGAAACACTCGTCGCACAGCCAAGTATCTTTTTGTCCCAGCAAGAGCAAGTAACTTTGCCGGCGTGCGGATGCGTGAACATGCTGCATGGAAAGTTTTTACGCACTTCGTACACTTAATATTATCACCAGCGGTCGGCAGTACAGCTAAATTGCACTTGAAGCACGACATAATAACTTTCGATTTTAACACAACTTGAAAGTTTGAATTAAGGTTAAGTTATAATAACTGATGAAAAGCAACTTTTAACACTAGTAGGCTAGTCGAGCGGGCTTGGTGTTCACTATCGGAGCGTACTGATAACGACTACCTTTCTGAACGGCATCCAGAGCCAGATGAGGAAGTGTACTCGTTTGCTGCCAGAGAAGCAGCCATCTTACAAGACATCCAAGATGGTCTGCGCAATGACTGCAGGCGTTTGATGAATTACACCCTGTACTATGAGCCTCCTGTTGGCACTAAGCGAACTAAGGAGGCCATTAAAAAGTTGCGGCAGCAGAACGAGTACAAGAGGCTGTTAGAGGGCTTCAGCAACAACCCGGGCACCATTCCATCTAGTGCTCGGGTCCCTCTGCAGCCAGGACCAGCACCGTCACCGGCCAGACAACGTGCATTGGCGGCACAGGCTTTACGGGCAGCTGCACCCCAACCCGGGTCAACACTTGCTGCAACTCGTCGCCGTGGACGCCCACCTGCCAGACAAACGTCTGGTGGACCACCAAAAACAAGCAGATTGCCAACACCTCAAGTGGTGGTGATCCCGCCGGCTGACGACGAGCATGCAGCATGCGATGATCCGGTTATGCCAGAGGGATCGGTGCCAACACCGGAGGGCGCCTCAGTAGGTCCTCAACATGAGGACTCGGCTCCCAATCCCACGGGAAAGGAGCCCTCCGAGGTTGACACTGGTCCTGTCTGTTTGGTTGTCCAGGGAGCCACCCACTATATGGGGGATGACTTGCTGGACACCATTGGACTTGACCTGGAGATTACTGCTGACATGGAGGAGATTTCATCCATGTTAGTAGTGCCTCCAACTCCCGGATTTGACATTGCGGAGGAGCATTTTGTGCCCCCACCGCATCCTTCCAATCACGACATTCTTGAGGAGCAGTCTGATGCTCCTGGGTCAGAAACTCAGGTTCATTGGGCTGCTCCCCAAACACATACCGGCTCAGACAAATCATCTCCCGATCCATTGGACAATCCATGGTTGAGGGAGCTTTTCCCCCGATTTTTCCAACTTGAGGACAGGGATTTTCCACCGTTGCCAACAAGACTACCTGCAGGAGTAATAGTGCCAGAGCTAGCATCTCGAAGGTTTCCAGATCTGCCTGAGAGAATGACCACTGACTTTCGGCGCCCCATCCAGTTCCCCCTCCTTTCGGCCAGCAAGATTGGCGCCGCCATCCTACAGAAGCTCAATAGCCTACAGGCTGAGCTTGAGCAACTGGAGGTATGTGGCTCTCGCCAGCTTGCCAAGGTGGTCTTCAATCTGGTGATTGGAGACCTGAACATTGCCTATGAGGAATTGAAGGAGTGGGTCGAAATGATTACCCCATCAGCGGTGCAGGTCTCCACAAGGGCCACACGACATTGACGCCAAAGGCGTCCACAAGAACACCAGCAGCAGCGAATCCAGCAGAGGAGAGGAAGGCCCAACCGCGCCAAGAGGAGGGCCGCGTTGTATGCGGCCGTCCAGGAGGCGTGGAAAGCAGCCCGTTCCAGGACAGCAAAGGCGGTGCTCTCTGGTGAAGAGGCACTGCTCAATGCTGTCTTGCCCGCCGAGGCACCAACACCCCCCTTCACCTCTCGCCAGATGTTCAACTTCTGGGAGCCACTTTTCACAGCACGTTCATGTGAGGTGGCCCCCTGGGAGAAGAAGGACACACCTGCTGCGCTGTGGTCATTGTGGTGGCCTGTAACGCTGACTGAGGTGAAATCATCCCGGTGGCTTACACATCTGCAGCGGGTCCTGACCGTATCCCCACGTATGTGGGCGGCCTGCCCGTCATTGGTCAAGCTGGCACTTTTTAACATCCTGCTGTACCTGCAGGCAGTCCCTGTACAACTGGCAGGGGCGTATGCCATTTTCATTCCTAAAGGTGACGCACCAGAGGACCCCTCTCAATACAGGCCAATCACTGTGTCGAGCATTATATTGAGGCATTTTCACAAGGTGTTGGCTGCAAGGCTTCGGGTGTGGGCATTGTAAGTGAGCTCCAGCGGGCGTTTGAGGACGGCTGCCTGGAGAACACCAACTCTTGCTGCCACCCTCCATCATGCCCGCCTCGTTTTAAGCAGCTACACATCGCGAGCCTCGATATTGCCAAAGCCTTCGACACAGTGTCCCATCAGGCCTTAATGGTGCGCTTGAGGAAATAGGGGTTCCTCCACCATTTGTGCGTTATCTTTCCAATGTATATGCCCTGTCCACTACCACCCTTCGTTTCGGCCGACATCGATCCTTGTTTTGTGAGGTTGAGCGGCGTGTGAATCAATTTAAAGGAACTGGAGGACCTGAGGTTGTAATATTTTAAAATAAAATAAATGATAGAAATACCTTGATTTGTCCAATCACCGTACACTTGAAGATCTTGCAGCATGTGCGCACATGGAACGGGAACTGCCGATGAAGAAGCGTAGCACTTTGGGGTGTTTCACTGATTACGGGTAAAGTAAATTTGATATGATGAAGTATTTTATGTATGAGGTTTTTGAAAGGGGTAATTTGAACTATTTGAGGTTTTGAACAAAAATTAATAATGAGGGTTTAACGAGAGGTTGCGGTTGATGTGCATTCGAGACAGTACACAACACGAGAGAGGCTTGAACGACAAGGGGTGGTTGTTATGAACAGACAATAAACCGCGCATGCGTACTAGCATAAAGTGATAAGAAGAGGAAGGGTAAGCGGCTGGGTTTGTGGCGGTAATATTTAAATACTCTGTTGAGCTGAGACAAGTAGTAACAATAAAATTATTCTTAAACCTAAACTAGAATACGAAACATAGCGGGGGCCTTGAATCCACCTGGATTCAACAAGAATAGTAAAAAATAATAACTAATAAAAATAAAGTTCACAACTAGTGAATGACAATAAAGTTCATAATACTATTTACAAGATTGCCAAGAATGGCTGTAGATATGTGACAATGTTTAAGACGTCCTCCCACTCGAAGCAGACCATCTGGTCATCAAGAAATGGAGAGAGGCGGCGAAGTGAGTTGGATGCAGTGGAGTTTTCATTGATTCTCAGCATGGCAATGTCTTCCTGAAATGCTGAGTCTTGAACTTGTTTGAAAATTGTGTGTTTGGCATTATTCAATTCCTGGGTGGAGAGATGTCCAGTCTTCTTTTGCGGGTGTTGAGTATTGAAGACAAAGCGGAGGATGTAGGCCATAACACGCTGAAGTTTACTGAAGTGAGAAAATTTATGGAGGAGATCCCATTCAAGCGGTGCAGTAGCAGCAAGAGTGATGGGCGACAGAGGTTTGCTCTCATCAGTATCAGCAAGTTCCACAGGAGTGAATGCAGATATAGGCCAGAGGTTGGTGGGCATCTGTAACCAGGATGGGCCGGTCCACCACAAGTTGTGAGCAGGAAGGTCAGCTGGCATTATACCAGTCTGCAGTGAAGCACAGTCTGCAGGGTTTTGTTCACCAGAAATGTGTCTCCAGCTGTCTGTGGGTACCAGTTCCTGAGTTTGAGCAACCCGATTTGCTACAAAAGTTTTGAGACGATGTGGAGGAGTCTGTAACCAAGTCAGGGTTACAGTAGAGTCACACCATAATGTGATAGAAGAAAAGTCCAGCCTTTTGTGAAAAGTTGAGATCACATATGAGGTCAATTGAGCAAGCAAGTGAGCAGCACACAATTCCAGTCGTGGTAAAGTGAGTTTTTTCAGAGGGGCCACTCTGGTTTTGGAGATGAGTAACTGGACAGTAGCGGAAGTGTCAGTTTGTGGTGTCCTGAGGTATATCACTGCAGCAAATCCACGTTCAGAAGCATCTGCAAAGCCATGTAGTTCAATAAGGCCTGAGTGCAACACTTGTAGAGCTCGTGGTATGGAAATATCCTTGAGTGTGGCTGAGGTGTCAACAAAGCCTTGCCACATTGCAAGCAGTTCAGAAGGCAGAGGTTGGTCCCAATCTAGGCCCTTTGTCCATAGTAGTTGCATGAAACTTTTAGCCCACAGAACCACTGGTGAGAGAAATCCACAGGGATCATAGATCTTGGCTATAACACTCAGTACTTCACGCTTGGTTGTAGCATCATGAGGTAGGTTGAGGTTGTAGGCAAAGCAATCATTTGCTGCTGACCATTGGATACCAAGGATTGTGAAATGAGGTTGTTGATCATCCTGAAGAAATGCGGGTGTCTCTAGGTGACCCTCAGGAAGAGTAGAGAGAAGTGTTTTGGAGTTTGAGGTCCATTTTCGTAATTGAAAGCCACCACATTGTAGTAGAGATTAATTGTTGTTGTAGCCTTGAAGCCTCTTCTTCGGAGTTGGCACCAGCAATGATGTCATCAACAAAGGTTTGAGAGCGTAGAATTTCAGCTGCTTCTGGGTAGGAATTTCCTTCCTCAGTGGCAAGTTGATGAAGAGTTCGAATAGCAAGATATGGAGAACAACTCATGCCATATGTTACAGTGGTCAATCTGAAGACAGAAGCAGGCTGAGTAGCATCAGTACGCCATAAAATCAATTGATAGCACTGGTCATCAGGGTGAATGTTAATTTGCCTATACATTGACGTATATCACAAGAAAAACAATCTTGTGCAATCGAAATATCAGCAACAAATCACAAATGTTGGTCTGCATTTTCTTTCCAGTGAGGAGAATCTCGTTCAAGGAAACACCAGTTGAGGTTTTAGCACTAGCATCAAATACAGTGCGTAGACGTGTAGTACTGCTAGATTCTTTGAGGACGCCATGATGAGGTAGAAAATAATGCAGAGTAGATAGATCAATGGCGCTAGTCATTTCCATATGACCTAATGTCAAATATTCTGACATAAAATCAGTGTACAAAGACTGAAATTGAGGTTGAGCCTTGAATTTTCTTTCTATTGAATTCAATCTGTGTTCAGCGTTGGCTTTGTACTGACCCAAGCAGGGGTAGTTAGACTTGAATGGCAGTCTGACACAAAATCGTCCAGATTCATCACGTGAATAGGTTGAGAGGAAATGTTCATCACACAATTTTTCTTCTTCAGATTTTTTAGACGCCAGTGGAGGCTCTTCTTGTTGCCAAAAACGTTGGAGAGAGTTATGTAATTCCAAATTGTTGATAGCCAAGAGTGTGGTTGATGCTTGCAGAGTGATGGATGAATCAGCTTTAGGCTTGCATGGAGTCTCTCCATGACCATAAAACCAAGATGAGTCCCAATTAAACTAGGCAAACCAGGACCAAGATGATGGACGATCTGGTTGAGCAGAAGAGGAAAAACAGAACCACCAAGCAGAATGTCAATGCCTCCAGCTAGATGAAATGTAGGGTCAGCCAGAATATATGGTCGCACCTTTTCCAATACCTCAGAAGCAATTTCCATGTGAGGTAGATCAACACAAATTTTATCAATAATCAAGAACTCTTGATTGAGTGAAATCACTTTTCCACCCAGAGTTTCAATAGACAAAGAAGTGAGGCCCTTAGAACGGATGGGGCTTGAGAAAATCCAACAACGCTGTGGTTGCTCTTAGTACGAGGTGCACTACAATTGTGCAGCATGTTCATTGATGAAACATGACTGACTACCAGAATCAGCAGTGCGCGGAAAACATAACTGTTTCCATGAGGAGAGGTAATTTTAACAAGTAGCGTTCTCAATAGCACTGTAGATTTTGATGAACAATGAGGAGGGTTGATTATTATCAGTAGTGGTCAATACTACTGAATGAGGTGTCATGTTGACTTGAGGTTGACCAACGGAAGCTGCATGGCTGCTGGGTTGAAGAGGTGTCATGTTGACAGTTGAATTGTTATTTTCGAAATGCAACAGACTGTGGTGCCGTTTATGACATGTGAAACAGTTTGATTTCGATTTACACTTTTCAAGAGTATGATTTCCTAAACAAGAAATGCATCTTTTATTTTCTTTGACAATTTTGAAAACGTGCTTTGGGTGCTTTGGTTTTGAACACAGGACATGAATAAATCTTATGTTCATTGTTGTGGCAAACAAAACAATCAAAGGTTTTGTATCATTTTTAGATTCATCATAAGTAATCAATGCTACCTTATTTGTAGAGGTACTCCTATTGATTTTAGGAAAGTATTTATTTTCATTTACTGAAGTAGACATTGTAGCGGTTTTAGAGGTAGAAGTAGAGTGGAGATTTGAATTTTCAATTTCATTGCACTCCTGAGTTAGAAAAGTAATTATTTCTTGTGATTCAGTAAGTACAGATTCGCTAGATTTGTTCAAAGAACGAAAATGTTTCAAACTTTTTCGGAGGTTATTGTCCATTTTACGCATTAACATAGCACACAGTAAAGGGTTATTAGCGGTTATATCAATTTTAAACCCTTTAAAGCTTGGGTGTTTTCATTGTAAGAGTTCAGAAATTTACGCATTTGAGCCGGTTGATGAGTAATATTGGATAAATCGAGAATTTTATTGAGATGCAATGTTATCAAACGGCGAGGTGAGTTGTAATGTTCATAAAGCAAGTCATACGCAACCTGATAGTTACTCTCAGTTATTGGCAATGATTTAATAAAATCGAGAGGTTCTCTGAGACAGAGCTCAACAGGTATTGAAGCTTAGTTACACCTGACAAGGTAGAATTTGAATGAATGCTTGAATTGTATAAATTAATGAATGAAATCCAATCAAGAGGGTTTCCAGAAAATTGTTTCAAATCAAGCTTAGGTGCTGAACTGGCTGTTCATTTTTACTTTTGACTGATTCAATTTAATTTCTAAGTTGTGTAACGTTAGATTAATATAATCGATCATTTCATCTGCACTATTTAGTGGTGCATAACTGGGTTGGAAATCTTTGTCTACTTCCAATTGTAATTCATGATAAGAATCAAGTGAGTCTAATAAGTCTGATCTTAATTTGTTCAAAGATTTTGAACGAGCAAGTAACTTCTGATAAATATCCTTATCAGAGATCTTTTTTGACATCTCATATAAGATTTGAATTTGTTCAAATGCATTATTTTTCTTAGCGGTGATCACTGCTAAAGATCTAGCCATTATAGAGGTTTAATTACGTAGTGAAAAGTGGAAAATATTTTGAAAAGGATAAAGTCGCGCCAAGAGGGCTGACGTGGCGTGTTGGGTGAAGGAGGCCCGTGAAGGGAATGAAGGGAAAAGGATTAGGTGAATGATTTAGATTCAGCAGGAAATTGAAGTACGAAGAAATAATATTATTTTTGAATAATGACTCATGAAGTGATATTGAAACGCTAGAAATTATCTTAACTTTCATCAGAAGAAGGCGGGCACGCTAAGCATTCAATGGCAGGTTAACCACGATATAATGACTAAATAAGTTACTGGATTATAGTACGATAGTATCACAAGTATTGAAGTTGACAATATAATAACGTGAGGTACAATATCTAATTGAAAAATGCACTAATAATAGTGATAATAAGCTGATAAAATGACTTGACACACTGTGGTAGAAATTGCGATTACAAATTGAGTGATAATTGGCAAGCATTCACAAATGGAATCGAATAATAAAACAAATTAATGCGGTTTTACAATAAGCATGAATATACTGAGAATTCAAATGAATTAAACAGTTCTGAGTTGAATTCATTCAAAGGTTACAAATTAAATACAAAGTAACCTTGAACAACCGAGGTATAATACGAATAAATTGAATAATATTTCAATTTTGTAATAAGTAATGTAGTTTTAAACAATTGAATACAATATTATCAATTGAGTTCACAAAATAACATTGAGTATTTATTTCAATTAGAAATACGCCACAAACCATCAGCAGTTATTCTATTTTGATTTGAAAGCATAACCTAGTGAACGTTTTTCAAGTTCAATGTAAACAAAGTTGACCGTGACGAAATACACAGCTGTAATGTCAACCTGAGCACTACGAATACCGTTATAATCACGATACAACAGAACAATGAGTTGTTTATGCCAAACCAGCACAATACAATCTACAACTTGCATAGTATTGATAAAGAAATCGTTAGAACGATGTACTTTATAAGTTTTAAAAATTGAATAGAATTGAAATTGTACAAAAATTGATAGCTTTTATTATTGAGTAGTGAATATGTATTTCCATAAGGTGGAAAAATAATTAATTGATCCAAAAATCCGGTCTCGGACGGCCAAATGTTTTGTGAGGATTGAGCGACGCGGTGAATCGAATTTAAAGAGGCTGTAATTCATAGGGAAAATGGAGGACCTGAGGTTGTAATATTTTAAAAATAAAATAAATGATAGAAATACCTTGATTTGTCCAATCACCAGTACAACTTGAAGATCTTGCAGCATGTGCGCACATGGAACGGGAACTGCCGATGAAGAAGCGTAGCACTTTGGGGTGTTTCACTGATTACGGGTAAAGTAAATTTGATATGATGAAGTATTTTATGTATGAGGTTTTTGAAAGGGGTAATTTGAACTATTTGAGGTTTTGAACAAAAATTAATAATGAGGGTTTAACGAGAGGTTGCGGTTGATGTGCATTCTAGACAGTACACAACACGAGAGAGGCTTGAACGACAAGGGGTGGTTGTTATGAACAGACAATAAACCGCGCATGCGTACTAGCATAAAATATAAGAAAGAGGAAGGGTAAGCGGCTGGGTTTGTGGCGGTAATATTTAAATACTCTGTTGAGCTGAGACAAGTAGTAACAATAAAATTATTCTTAAACCTAAACTAGAATACGAAACAATCCTCATTGTTTGTCGGTTGGGTGACAAGGCGACCCCCTGTCCTCCTTCCTTCTCTGCCTTGTCATTAACAGGGTTCTACATACCCTCCCACCAGCTGTGGGATACCCCCTGACGCCCACCACCAAATTGCAGACAATGTCTTGCTGTTTGGTTCATCTATGCCGGGTCTTCAGATGACAATCTCCGCCTTTGCCACCTCGGCGGAGGGAGTAGGGCTCAAACTTAATCCAAAAAAGAGTTTGACCCTCTCCATTGTCCCCAGTGGTAGGGACAAAAAGTCCAAAATTGTCACTGAAGCTCTGTTCAGGCTGCCTGATGGCCACCTTATGCAGGCAGCGTCCACCACCACAGTCTTTAAATACTTGGGCGTATTTTTCTCCCCAATTGGAGCAAAGACTTGTGGTGTGGACCTAAAAGACCTTCTGAGCAGAGTGACCCGGGCACCCCTAAAACCACAGCAAAGACTCTACATCGTCAGACACCATCTGATCCCGTCCCTCTTCCATCAACTTATATTGGGACGGGTCAACTCCAAGGTGCTGCGTGACATGGACGTCACAGTTCGAGGGGCAATTCGTCAATGGCTGAGGCTGCCACATGATGTTCCTCTCGGCTTTTTCCATGCCTCCTGTCAGCATGGGGGGCTGGGAGTGCCTTCACTGGCTGCTACTATACCTGCACTCATCTACCACCGAGTGCAGAAGTTGGCTGTCTCCCGTGTCCCTGTTTTCCGGGCTATTTTCGGGACAGCCCTGATGCAGAGGCGGTTAGTGTGGGCACCTGCTACCCCGGTTCTGATTTCGTAGGTGTGGCATGCTCATCAATGCGTTACCTTCGCGAGTCAGAACCACTCAGGGCTGCCCAAATGCCAACATCAGATGTCGGGCAGGCTGTAACCAGGCTGAGACAACTGCGCACTGTGCAGCTTTGCCATTGGACGCATGGAGGACGGGTCCTGAGACACGATGCTATTGTGAAGACTGTCGCATCCCACATTCAGCGGCAGGGTCATCGTGTCATCCGGGGAGCAAGTCATCAACACCGCGGAGGGGCGCCTCAAGCCAGACATTCTTGCGGGCAGAGGGCGAATATGCATTTGTCCTTGATGCCCAAGTTGTGTTGGTGCAAGGCCATTAGTGCGGTCGTATGATGATAAGAGGAGGAAGTATGCTGGCGAGGGGTTGCGAGGAGGATACGAGAGGACTTCAATCTCCGGCCAGACCAAAAGATCCCAGTGCGCCCACTCACCATCTTGTGGAGGCATATGGGAGAAATGGTCAGCCCAAACCCTACTTGATCTTGGGTTCAACAAGCGGGGACTGACTAGCCTCTCCACCAGGGTCATGCTGGGATCTTTACTTAATTTCCGGCGGTGGTTCAACCGAAGCACGAGCCAGCGGTTTGACGGCAGAAGGCCAATTCCTTGTGCGGGGATTGGCTAGGGGATGTGACGTTTCCGTCCCTGGTCAGGGTCCCCTTCCTTTGAGACCTTGATTTTTTTAAGGATGCACCGTGGTCATCTGATCTTTATCTTCAGCATTTACATCTATCTTTTCTTCTTGCCGCCTTCAGCTTTCTCTGTCTTGCTCTTTTTGAATTTCGCTAACAACCACGCAATTAGGGGGAATTATTTTTCCCCCGACACCTAGCAATAACAGAGTTGTCTGCTATAGTACAGACTTCGGCTATGTGCCTAGTAGCACTGGTCCTTAACATGAATATAAGGTCACCAACAGATTTTTCCTTATTCTGTATGTAAGGTCACCAATAGAATGACTTTGGCTATGTGCCGAGTAGAACTGGTCCTTAACATGAATATAAGGTCACCAACAGATTTTTCCTTATTCTGTATGTAAGGTCACCAATAGAATGACTTTTGGCTATGTGCCGAGAGTAGAACTGGTCCTTAACATGAATATAAGGTCACAGATTTACCCTATTCTGTATGTAAGGTCACCAATAGAATGACTTTGGCTATGTGCCGAGTAGAACTGGTCCTTAACATGAATATAAGGTCACCAACAGATTTTTCCTTATTCTGTATGTAAGGTCACCAATAGAATGACTGGCTATGTGCTGAGTAGAACTGGTCCCAACATGAATATAAGGTCACCAACAGATTTTTCCTTATCCTGTATGTAAGGTCACCAATAGAATGTCTGGCTATGTGACTAGTAACTCATCTTAATGTCTATATAAGGTCACCAATAGAATGATAACTTATATTTATTATTTATAATAATAAATATATCTTATATTATAATATAATATAAGATTTGAAATATATAGTTATTACCGTCGCACTGTGGTTTGAGGGGGCTTCTGCCCCCTGCACCTACTGGGGGCTTCGCCCCCCCATCATCTCGCTAATGAGAATTTTTTTGATTTAGAAATTTTTTGGGATAGAAATGTGATTAGATCATTTTTTCACATTCATGTATTCCAAATTTCTATTCCAGAAGTTGTTCTCACCCAAATTGTATTGGCCAAGATTGAAATATGCCCCCGTTGGGCCCCCCTGTAAACCCAATTCAAATTTTGTCATCGAAATCAAAGCATATCAAGGTGTTGAACAAAAAAGATCCTTTTCACTTTTGCTCTAAATAGTCAAATAGAAAAGTTGAAAAAATTGAGGGGGACCTGTTGCCCCCCTGCGATGATAATCACATTGTTTTGGAGTTTTCTCAATAGTGATTTGAGAAAGGATTTTCTAAATAGTGATTTAAAAGGATTTTCAAATAGTGATTTGATTTAGGATTTTCTCAAATTCTAGTGATTTGTAAGTTTACTATATTATGATTGTTGTTGTTTTTCAGAGAATTGTTTTTGTTTCCACAATTACTAAAATTACTTTACAATGAACTATAATTATGAACTATAATTACTTTTGGTTTCAATTTATCTATGGTTTCTATAATTACTTTTTCAATTACAATTTCTCACAATTACTGGTTTCACACAATATGGTTAAGTGGTTAAGTCACACAATATCTTAAAATGGAACATATACCTATGAGTTATAATCAAGTGAGTACCTCAATGATTTTGGGTACACATGAGAACTAAATAACTGTTCCACCTATGCTGAGAGTGGCTTAAAATGTATTTCAGTGGGTACCTCTCCACTGTGATCTTCATAAAGTGGGGGAATTTGAAAATTTTCAAATTTGAGTTCCAAAAAAATTATTTGATTTGGGCATTTAGCATATGTTTCTGAATCGCCTTGATGAGCTGAGTTCAATGATGTATGGCACAATAATACCCGGTATCCAAATAAGAAATATACAGCAGTCCCAAACTTTGCCAAATTTGACATATGTCCCCTGGTGCCCCCCTGAATATTTTTTTTT
>CM029543.1:9276021-9513831 GCA_017141395.1 Laodelphax striatellus | reverse complement strand
ATAAATTTATTGAAATTACCTCATCACTATAATCTTATATTACTTTGTTTTTTTATGTTGGCATCACTGAATTTCTCTGTGATCATCTGTTGGCTTGTTCTAGTGAATAATAATCCATTGAGACTGTTTGTTTACATCTGAATAGTGAAGTTTGTGGTTTGGCGATTCAATTTTTTCAAGTTTTCTTGGTATTATTTTTTTTACCAAACAAAACATGCCGAGACAAAAAAGCTGGAGTTCTAAAAGAACTTTTAGAGGCAATAGGTACACCAAAAAATCTAGTGATATTGCTTCAGTGAGCAGTGAAAAAACTCAAGACAGTGAAGCTGGCCCAAGCAATGAACCAAATGTGACCGTGACAAGTGCTTCAAAGAAGAAAATTTCTGATAGTTTTGAACAGTTTGATTCTTTGAACACTTCAAGCAAAAACTTAGTTATATCTTTCGACATCATTGCTTCAATAATTTCTGAGTTTGGTGTTTGTAAAGAGTGTGGTAGTAAACTATTTCTTGAAGAAGACTCCCACAATGGACTAGCTTGTAAGTTATTGTTGAAATGCTCTAGTGATAGTTGTAAATATTCTTTTGAGTTTTGGTCTTCGAATATGTGTGTAAATAATAATTTGTTTGAGGTGAACTGTAGATTTTTTTATGGACTTCAGTGCATAGGAAAAGGTGCTGAAGCAGGAAAACTGTTTTGTGGGATTATGAACCTTCCTCAACCAAGCACAAATGTAAATAGGTACACTAATTTAGTCAGAGATGCTGCATATGAAGTAGCAGAAGAATCCATGAAGAAGGCTACCAAAGAGGCTGTTGATGAGAACAATGAAGAAGAAATTCCATCAGACATACCCATAGCTTTTGATGGGTCATGGCAAAAGAGAGGGTTTGTTTCAAAAAATGCTGTCTCAACTGTTACCAGTGTAGACACTGGGAAGGTAATTGATGTTGAGGTCCTAACCAAATATTGCAGTGGGTGTGTAAGAGCAAAAGGGCAGGCTGATAAAAAAATTGTCCATGAAGCAAACTGCTCAAAAAACTATGAAGGGTCCAGTGGGGGCATGGAGACTATTGCTGCAGTGAATGTTTGTAAGAGGTCAGTTACAAATCGAGGAGTAAGATATGTCAAGTTCCTTGGAGATGGAGACTCCAAGGCCTTCAATGCAGTCTCAGAAAGCAAGCCGTATGGGGATGTGGTTGTAAATAAACTAGAATGTATAGGGCATGTGGAAAAACGTATGGGCTGCAGACTGAGAAATTTGAAAAAGAAGTTGGGTGGAAGTAAATTGTCAGATGGAAAGCCAATAAAAGGAGCTGGCAGACTCACAGATGTGATCATTGATAAGCTGCAGGGGTATTATGGCAAGGCAATTAGGGACAATGTACATAGTGTTGATGATATGAGGAAGGCTGTTTGGGCTACTTACCACCACAGCATTTCTACAGATGAAGAGCCTAATCATTTTCTATGTCCTCCACCACCAGAGACATGGTGTAAATTTCGGAAGGCAGAGGCTGAGAACAAAGAGTACAAACATAGGCCTATCCCAATGGCTGTGATGGAGGCAATAAGGCCAATTTTCAAGGATTTGTCACACCTCAGTCTTTTGAGGAGGTGCCTCCATGGGAAGACTCAAAATGTAAACGAAAGTTTCAACAACATTGTGTGGAATAGGATCCCAAAAAATGTTTTTGTTGGGAGAAAAACTCTTGAATTGGGGGTCTATGATTCAATAGTGACTTTCAACAATGGAAACATGGGGAGAATAGAGGTTCTGAAGAGATTTGGGATTGCTGATATTGGAGTCAACACTTAAGAAGCTCTGAAGAATGCAGACATGGCCCGGTTGCAGAAGGCAGAACGTGCAGCAATGGAGGCTACCAAGGAGGCAAGAGTGAAGAGAAGAAGGAGTAATCTATCTCTAGAGGAAGGAGGTGATCCAGATTACTCTTCTGGAGCAATTTTGATGTAAGTGGTCCATCATTTCTATTTTTATTCCATTTTATGTTCACTTTTTTTTGTTTTTAGCAATTTCCTGGAAAATGTATTTTTCAGTACTTAGGTACACTTATTTTAGGAACCAATTGAGATAGGAGGTTGTGCTTTGCACAGCATGTTGATATGATTGATATCTTACTCCTGTACTAGAATGAAGAGGATTGGATAATATTTGTCTGAGAAAAAATAGAAAATAGAATATTTTTTTGGGAAAAAAAGGTCAAAATAAAAAAATCATAACATCTGAAATATCGAATGTAAGGACTTGTTTCTAGTACAGTAGATTGGTTTTATACACATAAATAAGTGTGCAAAAATTCAGAGTCCTCGCTCCATTAGTTTTTGAGTTATTGGTACCTGAAAACTGGTAATTTAACATGTACGGCATAGGCGCGTTGGACTCCCCTTAAGAATCCTGCATGGAGTTCTGTGTTAACTCACCGAGACAATAGTTGCCAAACTGAACCAATAACACAGTGCGTCAGTGATCGGTTGTTGCAAACAAAATCTACATTGAACATAGAGCTATCCCAAAATTCAAAGAAGGTGATGACTTACAACCCGGAATTTCTTAATAAGGGGACCCAGTAACTAGTTTTGATAAATTTTTAGGCTTTTTTGTTTTTTCGCTTTTCTGAAACTACATTATTTTCTGAATAAATTGATATATAATATGTTTTAGTAGGACGATTCTAACCTATAGAAAATAATGAAATGAATGGATAAGTCATTACTAACTTTCCACACTTTTTGATGTTTGAAATGCTAAAAAAATCTCAACTTCAACATTCCATATCTTTTGAAATAACCGCTCAACTTCTATGTATTTTATATCGATATGTTGATAGTTTCATTGTCAATACAAGTTGATAGTCGATGTTTGATACTCGATAAGATTAGTTGATATAATCGATCATTTGATGTTCGATACCAGTTTGTGCCAATTTGTTGTTGTCGGTTTGTTGGTTATGTTTTTTTGGTAAATAAATTTCAGTTTTTAGTGAATTTATAGAGAAATTACACAATGCCACGATCAAAGTCTACTTTCAAGAAGAGGAAAAATCCATGGAAGAAAGGTATACCAGTGAAAAGTGTTGTTTCTAATGATACCAGTGCTAGCCCAAGTAGGCCTAGTAGTACTTCAGAACTGCTTCCTCCAGTGAAAGCAGTGAAATTATGGACTGGCAATAACAAGAAATGTTGGGAGTTTTGAAAACATGAGGAAAGCGGTGTGGGCAGAATACTTCCACTTGAAGTCTACAAATGAGGTGCCACTCCACAACTTGTGCACAAAAGGGGAAAATGGTTGGTGTAAGTATTGGAAGGCATTGGAAAAGGGTGAGGAATATGATCACACTAAGCATTTTCACCTTCCACCAGCAATAATGGATGAGATAAAGCCCATATTCAATGACTTGAGCAAGCCGGAACTGCTGAAAAAGTGCCTTCATGGAAAAAATCAAAATCCAAACGAGTCTGTCAATAATGTTATTTGGACCAGAATACCAAAAAATGTGTTTGTGACTCTTCCAACACTTGAATTCGGGGTGTATGATGCAGTCGCTTGCTTCAACAGTGGGAACATCACCAAGTGTAAGGTATATGAAGCAATGGGGATGAGAATAGGGACAAATTGCAAGAAAGCGCT
Source organism: Laodelphax striatellus (assembly GCA_017141395.1). Taxonomy (NCBI): domain Eukaryota; kingdom Metazoa; phylum Arthropoda; class Insecta; order Hemiptera; family Delphacidae; genus Laodelphax; species Laodelphax striatellus. The sequence goes on along the minus strand of CM029543.1, from coordinate 9,510,182 downwards.
TTGTAGATTGGACGAAGAACGAGTGCGTAATGCTGAGAAAATTATTGATGAAATGTATATAAAAGCTCAGAAAAGACACAGCATAGCTAAAAGGAGGCTTGAGGACATCGATGAGGCTCAAGAGGATCCAGATGAGCCATCATATGCAGCAGGGCACTATTAAAACTCACTGTAAGTAGATTTCCATGTAACCGCACATTTTATATCTGCGTTTCTCAAAAAACGTGTTTTTTTAACTTTAGGAACACTTTTCTCAAGAACTAGCCGAGGTATCAACTTAATTTTTTTTTTAATTTGTTTGTCTTCTCAAGCTGAATAAATGGATAGATAGGTTTCATGATAGAATGCATAGTTTACCCTTAGTTGAAATTTTTAGACTGAAAAAATTGAATAATTGAATAACTTTTGAAAAAAATCATAATAATTCAGCTGAGCAACTTATAATAAAATCTATATATCCATAGATAGAGAAAATAATAAGGAAAAAAATGGCGAAAGATTTGACTGAATATCTATAGAGGTTGATGAGTAATGTGTTCCTGAAGTAGATCAATTTAACATTGTGAACATAGGCCTTACGGGGTCCCCTTAGCTTGATTCCAATGTTTTAAAGGTGGGTAATGTGTTGAAGGCCAAACTGGCAAAGATAGAGAAACAGTTTGAGGAGAGGATTGACAGGCTGACCGAGGAAATGAGAAACCAGCCAAGAGTTTCTCAGGCTAATAATAAGGAACAAGAAAGCAAACTAAAGAAGGAGAAGAAAGTTGAAAATGTGTTGATGCCTCATACTCCTTGGATAAAAAAAGGAAAGGATATTGATCCAACAAGAATAAGGAAACCGATAAAACAAAAGAATGAGTTGAAAAAAAAAGATTGATGGTCTAATGAACACTACCAAAAAAGTGATCCAACACTCGTATGCATCAAAAGTGGAAACGTGGCAGGCCCCGGTCATGAAGCAGCCTTCAGTGCTTTCTCGCACTATGGGAAAGGATCAAATTCACACTAAAAATGTGTTATGCTCGCGTTGTCTTTGTGCCAGTCATTCCATGAAGGAATGTAATCCATTGACAATTTGAACTGGGGGGTTCTTGTCAATAGGCTTACGGCAATCGGTGTTCCGGGCCACCTAATAGCAATTCTGTGCAGTTACCTGGAAGCAAGAAGTGTCAAACTACACCTTAAGACCTTCTCAGTCTGTAAGCCAGTGACCAAGGGATGCCCCCAGGGGTCGGTTCTCGGACCCTTGCTTTGGAATCTGGTTATGGACACCTTCTTGAGGATCAACTATGGGCATGGCATAACATCTGTAGCCTATGCAGATGACAGTCTGGTCTTCATCCCAGGGAATTCTTGGAAGGAACTGGAGGATAGATCAGCTGAAGTCTTGCAGAAGCTCATGACATGGTGCAATGACAATAAACTGGAACTAAGTTGGGGCAAAACAGTCGCTGTCTGTTTTGTTGAGAGTACTGTGGAGGCAGGCAGACGTGTCGGCCCTGGGTATCACGGTGTGTTGCTGTCTTCTCAACCCCTGGTGGTGCGTTATGGTGGGCGATTGGTCCAGGTGGTAAAGCATACAAATTACCTTGGTGTGGTTCTGGATGGTGGGTTGAGCTTTGTAGAGCACGCCAAGAAGGTTGCCGAGAAATCTTGCAGCGTCCTTCTTCAACTCAAGGGCTTGGCAGGGAGGCAATATGGCCTGAAAAACGTGAGTCTCCTCAAAATCTACAAAGCTGTTTCAGAACCCATCTTGGTGTATGCAGCGGATGCATGGGCCAGATATGGTCTGCACACTTGGCCCATAGAGCAATCAAGTCTGCTCAAAGAGACTCACTGATCTGGGCTTTGAGAGCCTATTGTACCACTTCGGGGGATGCAGTCTGTGTGGTAGTGGGTGTGATGCCCGTGGATTTGCTTGTCGCAGAGCGGGTTGCCCTTCAAGCCATCAGGCAAGGGGACGACAGAGTCCAGATGTCAACAACATCTGTTGAGAAGCAGCCCGATGGCAGGTATGGTGGTGAAGCTGTTGCTCAGCCTTTCAGTGCCAGCCAGGCTAAGCGGGTGCTCAGGAGCTTATCACTCCAACACTGGCAATCGCTGTGGGATGACTCAGCACAGGGTGAGATCACGCATGGCTTTCTCCCAGAGGTCAGTTTTACTACCATCTGTGGATTGAGACCATGCCCTAGTCCAGTTCCTGACAGGACATGGAGCCTTCCTTGACAGGTTGGCTGGCTTCGGCCTGGTGGAGGATGGCACCTGCACCATGTGCGGTGTGCCTGATACCACCCTGCACGCCCTGAGAAGCTGTCAGAAAAATAATCCGGCCCGGCAGCAACTCAAGAGAGCCCTGGGTTGGGACAACCTCCCAGGGCCTCGCAACTTGAGGCAATTTGTGACCCAAAGAGCCCTTGGGTTCTTCAGGGAATTTTGCCGGGAATCTGCACTACAGAGACAGATTGCCTGAAACATCAATCAAGTGGTTCACCCTGTGTACAGCCAATCAGCAGTCTCCCTCAATGTTTTTGTGAATATATATGTTAAATGTCTCTTGACTGCTTGGGTGCTAAAGGCGACACCCGGGCTACTGACAAGGATGGGTCTCTTGGCCGGAGAGGATCCCTCTGACTGCATGTGTTTAAATGTTCTGACTTGAGACCTTATGGTCTTGTTATTGAATGTTTAGTGTAGTCTTTAGATCCCAGCCCCAGGTTCTCTGGGTATCCAGGATCTAGTCAGATGCTTGTGCTAAGCAAAGTGCCCCAAAGCGTGCTGGGGCATGGACAGGTTGGATTCCCATGTGGGCAAATCTAATGCCGGTAACAGCTCCTGTCCTAATTGCTTGAGCTAGGCGAAAATATGTTAAAGAGTAGCCGAACTCGCACTGAGCTTAAGTTTCCAAGCCTGTTGAAATCGGGGAGAGTGCCTCCACGTGGTCCCCGCTGGATGATGGTGACTGTTACTCCAAGGAGTACAGTATCCACCTGATACTAAATCTCGGTGATCTGATTTCACGACCGGATGTTGCAAACACTTGTGAATCCCAGTGCAGTGGTGAAATTGGATAGTGGGTAGAAAATTGAGTATGTTGCATGAGCGTCCAGTGTCGCGGCTCGTCCTGATCTGCCGGATGCTGCTTGGGTTGCTGGGTGTGTGGCTGCTGTGAAAACAGTACATACTGCACACCACAGACATGGTTGAAAGTTCTTCACCAACTGGTCGGACTGGAAGCCATTTGTGAGTACAGATTGCGGAAGGAACTCCCTGAAGTCACTCCTGAGAAGCTGCCTTAATTGGTTAGTATTCCCAGATTTGCAGTGTGTACGGCTCTGCTGGGGAAACAGCGGCATGCCCAACAGGGTTCACAATCCCTCCCGGGGTGCAGCGGGAAAGGGCCGGTCATCTGCCACCTGGTGGAGCCGGCCGTCTGTAATGAGTGATGTAGGGTCGAGAACTGGAAGCAGAGTGGCTCACTTGAGTGGTGGATAGGCTGATCAGTACCTGAGCAGCTGAGAGGCAGTGATTTTTGGGCGGTCACTGGACACATGAGAAAGTCAAGATAGAGTGCTGCTGCAACAGGCGAAAAGAGACTACTCTACACCTGGCACCTACACTGGGAGTATATATGACGTCAAGTCATGGGTTACTCCCCTTCCTAGTTGACCAATCGTACAACTGCGGTCAAAGGGAACATAACACCTGAATAGCGTGTCCCTATCTACTGATCTACTGGAGTGTCGACTGAGCATTGTTGGCAGAAGGTGTGTGTTTTGTGGCTCCTGTTCAAAAAGAGCAAGAAGTGGGTTTTTTTTGTCAATTTGAGCGGGGAAAAGTGGCACACAGGTGCAGTTAGTGTTGGGGGATTGTGTGGTAATTTTAGATTTTGGAAATTTTGAGTGGGTTAGGAATTATTGGATATTTAAATTTTGAGCATAGTGACTTTGCCAGAGTGTAAGTTGTGTTTGAGTGGGAGTAGAAGGTTTGTTTGACCACTCATTGTGTTTGTCTCTTTGAGATGAGGATTTTGAGGGGTCGCTCGTCTTTGTACGTGTGTGTGAGGAGTTGTGCGTGTTTGAAATTTTGTATGTTAAAGTGTGCATGTTGATGTTGGTTTGTTTGGTCTGACTGGGGTGTGATAGATAAGAGTGAATGAACAGAAACTGAAAATTTTCCGTTGTATATAGATATAGTGTAGCTTGTGGCTTGTTGTATAGGTATAGTTGTACTTGTTGAGAGTGTGTGAGTGGCTTCAGTGTTGGTTGCTTGTGGTAGTGAGTGGAGCCGGCAGTCTGCTCCAGGAATACGGGGAGGCTGCTTGCTTGATACGTGAGTTTCATGTGTTGCATGTTTGATACGGGTGTGTGATACTGAGAGGGACTTAGAAAAATTTTCACAAAGAGGCCCTCTTAAGGGGTAACTCTCTTATTTTAAGTCCTAGGGGATATCTGACCCCCTCCTAGGGACTTTTGAGTCCATTGGCGCCACTCTTTTGGCCGGCAACACCGTGCTGAGGGACTTGGTGGCTTTGGGCTCGGATAGTCCCAAGCTCGGGGTGAGGTCGGTCAAGGTCAAGCAGATGGCCTTTGACCTGAAAAGAGAGGCTCCTTGACTCTGAGCGGTCAAGGGGTAAGCGCTTGACGGTGGGCATGGCCAACGCCTTGGGTGGTGTGTTCGACTTAATGTTGGACAGCATCGACCTCTTGGTGGGGGGTCATTGCCTACCACCAAGGAAGAGCGAGCGTCAGTGTGGAGGAGATCGCTTTGAAGGTCAAAGGCCAGCTGACGCAGTGTATGGATGTGTCGCTCAGGGAGTTTAAAAGCTCCCTGGTAATGGAGAGTGAGAAGTGTGTGCAAAAGGTTGTGAATGCGTGTAGGCACAGTGTGGATGTGAGTGTGGGGCAAATCAAGAAAAGTATGAATGGGAATATGAATAGTGTGAAGGATGTAGTGAGTGAGAAGAGTGAGAGTGTGAGGGTGACAGTGAACGAGAGTGCATCCAGTATGAAAAAGTCAGTAATGAGTGTGAGGGATAGTATGAAAGGAAGTGTGGATGAATGTAAAAAGTGTGTTCAGAGTGTGAGGGATGGTATGAGTGATGTGGTCCAGAGTGTGAATGTTGTGAAGGGATGTGTGGAGACCAGCACAAAAGTGGGCAAGTCCTATGCTGGGGCGACCGAGGGTGGGCTGAGGGTGAGGGGCGTTAGGGTGGATCGGGCAGGTTGGCAGCTAGGGTCCTTGTGGTGGCGCCTAAGGATAAGGAGGAGGGCTGGACGGCTGAGAGGACTAGAGAGAAGGTACGAGAAGTGCTGAAGCCGTCAGAGGATGGCCATCAGGTGGTTGCTGCGAGGAGGGTGGCGGCGAAGCAGGGTCTGGCCTTGGTGCTGGGCTCTGATGAGCAGGCCGCTTGCCTCAAGGCTGACCCAAGGCTTGGGGCGGCCGGTTTGTCAGTGACGGTGCCTAAGTGTATACTTCCAAAGGTGAAGTTATTCGACGTGCCGGTTGGCCTGAGCAAACAGGAGTTCCTCAGCTGTCTGGCTCGCCAGAATGTGGAGGAGGAGGATTGTGAGGGTTTCCTCAAACAGGTGAAAGTGGTACGTAAGTTTGCGAGTGTGTCTGAGGCTGTGTGCAATTACATGTTGGAGTGCAGTGCAAGCATACGTGAGTGTATTTTGTCTGCTGGTCGGGTGTATGTGGATTGGCGCTTGTGTCATGCGATCGACTGGCTGGCACCACTGCGTTGCCTTCACTGCTTGTCCTTTGGACATGTGGCGCGGGCATGCAGACTCAAGACTGCAGTTTGCAGAAAGTTTGGTGCCGAGGGCCACAGCGAGAGGGGTTGCATTGGCAGCGTGACTGGGGGGGGGGAGCAGTCAGTTTGGCTGTCAGACCTTTGCCTTCTTCCCGGATGTCCAATAATACTAACATTACAGAGAGTGAAGGAACTATGTGGACATTACATGTCACACTTTTGATTGGTTAGCTTGGACAAATCCACCATACTTTTGCCAATTCCCATCAGATTAGCATTGAAATAGAATGCAAATCACAAGTTATATTGTTTGATTCACTTCAAGCCTACAATATTTGCCTTTGCCAGTTAGTCCGGGGGCAAATGTACCAGAAAAGGCCTCTTGTGAGAAAATCAAATTTCTTGAGCTCTGTAATCTGTGATAGTTTAACATTGAAACTTTGCATTTCAACAGCACAGGAGGAAGTGTTTCAAAAACAAACCCAGCTATGCAGGATGCAAATCTTATAATAAACTGCCAGAATATCTGTAATGGTCATCAACAAATAATGAACAAAATAAATTTAAGGTTGAGCTCTTTAGATTCTTGATAGACAGAGCCTACTATAAAGTGGAAGAGTATTTAGATTCTTGATGATCAGTTTTGACAAGGGGAGGACGTTGGTTTTATAGCAATTGTAATATTGACTAGTTTTTATTACTAAGATATGTTATTATGTTTATCTCACATAGTTTTTAGTTTGCATATCTTGGAATAATTCAAGTGTAAGATATACTTGAGCTTCTCAATTAGCTGTGTAATGATTTTTTTTTGATCATATTCAACTGTATCTATGACTGTATGTTATGTATGTTATGACTGTATGTTTTGAATAAACGATTGATTGATTGATTGATTTTTACTATACTCTCTCTGTAGTAACATTAATAAATTGTTGAATGATAACGCAGATCTTACAAGCATGTTTTTTTACAAAACTTATCAATATTATGGCAACATAAGAATAACTAGCATGATGGGTACTTATAATTAATAGCAAAAACATCAAATAAACACAAAACATCTACTCAGGAATCATATTGCACTAAAATTTTTCAATATTGTCCAAATGACGAAAATATGAAGAATATTTTACTTTATATTGTAAGCATATTTTTTCACATGACAAAAATTCTACACTAAAAGATAGATAACGATTTCACAGTGTTCATAGATAGACGATTGAATTTTCCATACAATAAAATAATTTTGGATTAAACAACTGATTTGTTAATGTAGTTCCACCCTAGATATGCACTTTTATAACACAGCAAACAATGATCAACATCCCTTACAAAACATCAGTTGAATTCAAGCTAATTGAGGTTGAGGTTTACAATTACAGGTATATTAATTTAATTTGGCGGATGGCGTATAACTTCCATTTAACATTTTTATGGTAACAGGTGATGTTCTGTTTCTACTTTTTTAATTTCTTTTTTAAATATGTTTTTTAGAGATGTTATAAACAGTATTCATGTGGAACAAATTCAACAGAACACGTTGTGGCGTAACATGTACCACATGATAGCATCACATGATAGCCACATGCAAGTGCCATGGCAACGGCTGATTAGAGTTGTTATCTCAATATAAAACAGTTCAGTTTAAATTCCAGTTCGAAATGTTTCAGTCAACTTTATATTCATGTTAATTAAACAAATATTTAATAGGAAAATGTGAATTTATTAACATCGCTTTCCTATAGGTCTATAGTAGCTTTGGACTTATTAACAGAGTTGAATTGAGCTTTTTGATTATTTTTTGGATTTTGATTATTTGTGTTGTTGGCATTTATAATTTTATTTTCATAGTTCTTCTTACTGAATTATACGTTGCGTACTAATTTGTTCATTTGCTTGAAAACTAAGTCTATAGGTGTTGATATCTTTGTTTATTATAATCTCTTTACTACTTGACCTTTTACTTTTTATTTTTTTACGCCGGTTTTTTATTTATTTATTTGTTGGTTCAATATATTTCATTCTTCGACTTTTTATAAACAAAGCAGTTATATCTTTTTCTTTTATTTTTTATTTATTTTTTTTTTGATTATCAAGACATATCTTCTGCTATTATATTGAACGGATTTGGCTCGATCTTTATTGCGAAATGGAAGAAACAGTGCATAAATGTATTGTGGAAAAGTGTGAAAAGAATTTTTGAACGGCGGCGGGATTGAAACAGCACATGAGGATGCATGATCCGAATGTGACATGGCCCAAGGAACACATCAGGCCTAAGAGTTCTCCTTGGACGGCTGAAGAATTAAAAATACTAGAGGAGTATTTGATGAATAAAGGGAAGCCGGATGGATTTGGGAAAGAATTGAATGATCTATTACCGAACAAAACAAGAAAACAAATCTATGATAGAGTCCGACGTTCCCGTCAGAAGAATAACTGTATTTTGGAATCTCCATCGGACTCTGAAGATAATGGTCTTGAAAATGATGCTGATACAATTGAGAATATAGTAAACCCAAAATGTACTGTTTTAATTGATGAAATAGTGCATAATAAGAGTTTGTCGCCTGTCTCTGAGGATCAATCTGATGGAAAGAAGATGATCACAAGCATTGAGAAGGAAAATACAATGTCTTCAGACCATGAGAAAACAGATGTTGAGATGTCTACGGAAATCCAACTAATGAATTCTTTGAAAATAAATGGAAACGCTGACAGTGATAGCAATTGCAGTGACTTTCCATCTATTGGTTGTAATAACATTGATGAAATATGTGATTTAATTGGGATTGAGGCAACGACAACTTTTCCTCTTGAAGCTACACCAGGCACTGAAGTGAATTCTTGCACTACTGGAAATGATGGACTTCCCAAAGCGATTCATGGAATTTTTTTAACAGCAAAGGATCTGGAAACAATGGATGGTTCTAATTGGTTGAACGACAATATTATGAATGCTTACTTCCATTTGATTGCGGACCAAGCTACGAAAATGGGAAGGAAAACTCATGTTCTGGATTCACACTTTCCTTTAGCGTACTGCTTGGGATACAAAAATGTCAGTGCTTGGACCAGGGAAATTAATATATTCGATTATGAAATCGTCATCCTTCCGTTCCATAAACCGAACCATTGGGTGTCTCTGATTGTTTCAATAAAAGAACGAAAAATCTATCACTATGACAGTCTTTTCAATGATAGTGAAGGACACATGGAGCTACTTCTACAATGGCTATCAGAAGAAAGTGTATTCCGTCAAAACAAGACTATTGACATGAAAGAATGGTCATTGATTGAGGTCAATTGCCCGAAACAAAAAAAATGGATGTGATTGTGGAGTATTTTCCTGCTGGTGGACTGAAGAATGTTTTGTATAGACTCATCAAAAACGTTTGAGCAATCACATATACCAATGATTCCGGGGAGAATGAAGGATGAGCTTTATCATGGTAGGTTGGACATGGAAGTTACTAATACAAATTCATCACATGTAATTCCAGAGGAGTTACAAACCCTCAAGAATGAAATTATGGTTGCAAATGAAACTTTATCAGATAAGTGGTCTTCAATAAAATTGGCAGAAATTTTAAAATTGGGAAAATCATCAATTAAAGTGTCCAACTCAATGATAGCATTATTGTGTGATTCAATTCAAGGGAACAACAAAACAGTGATTGATGCGTTCCTTGCAATAGCAGAGTGTAAAAATTATTTGTGCACGTTCATTTGAGAATCCTGCATGGTTTTCAGTGTTAACTCAATGTGACAATAGCTGCCAAACTGATCCTATAACACAATGCATCGGTGATCAGTTGGCGCAAACGACATCTACTTCGGACATAGAGCTATCCCAAAATTCAAAGAAGGTGATGACTACCAACGAGGAACTGCTTCAACTTAATTCTAATATTTTAAAAGTGGGTCATGTGTTGAAGGCCAAACTGGCTAAAATAGAGGAACAGTTTGAGGAGCGAATTGGTACGCTGACCGAGGAAATTAGAAACCAGCCAAAAGTCTCTCAGGCTAATAATAAAGATCAAGAAAGCAAACTAAAGAATGGAAAGAAAGTTTAAATGGATCTGTGGCATTCCAATCTGGGCAGATCGCAGGTCAATGAAGAGAGGTCTTGGCTTGCTGAGGCCTTCATCCTTGCAAAGAATCTGATGGTGGAAAATGTACATGGGCAACCCTGTACCTTTCAGGACCCTAATGGCACATCGAAAATCAATGTTACTCTCTTTTCCCTGGGATCAGGTCAAGTTGAGGCATGGAGGGTGTGTCCTGGGGTTTTGGCCTCAGATCATGCTCTCATCAGGTTCAAAGTTGTTTTGGATGGTCTTGTCAACAGAACCAATCTGCCAAGTCCACCTATTCCCCAGTATGTGTTAAGACAGGCTAACTGGAATGTGTTCTCTGCTGCTATTGAACAAGACTTGCAAGTCACCTTGGATGAGCCCTTAGAGTCTACTGCAGACATTGAAAGGGCTGTGGAACGTCATACAAGCTGTCTTGGTGCCGCAGCCAGGGAAAACTTACCAGTGCTCAGAGTCATTGAGAAGCCAATACCTTGGTGGAGGCCTCAACTTGACTGTCTCCTCCATGAGATGAACCGGAAGCGCAAGAGGTTCCAGCGAACAAGGGACAAACCTTTGCAAGGGGATAGGCGCCAGCTGTATCTTGCAGCTCGGCGAGCCTATTTCTCTGCTGTGAAGGGGGCAAAACTTGCCTCTTGGAGAGAGTTCCTGGCACAGAGTGAGGAGGACCCTTGGCGACTCCCCTACAAGTTGATGCGGGGCAAGCTTAAGAGGGAGGCTGTATGGTCTTCTCTCCAAAGTGAGCCTGGCATCTACACAGAGAGCCCTGTTGAGACTGCAAGACTTGCAGTCTCTAGTACCAGATGATGACGAAGTTGCACAAGTCGACCTTCCTGTTCCTCCACCTGCTGGTCCAGCTGTGAGCATTGAGACGGTGCTTTGCGCCGTTCTCTGTACCAGCAAGAAGAAGGATCCAGGCCTTGACTGCATCCTTCCAGAGTTTATAACAAGAACAGTGCGAGTGACAGCTGAGCCACTGTCGAAGCTGTACACGGCATGCCTTAGACTGTCCTACTTTCCTGATTCGTGGAAGAAGGGTCGCTTGATCGTGATTCTGAAGAAGGAATGTGTGGACATGTCGCAGATCAAAAGTTTCAGACCAATAACTCTATTGTCGGTACCCAGCAAAATTCTTGAGAGATTCATCAACACCTGGTGAATTATCTCAATGATCACGCCCTGTTGAGTCGTTACCAGTTTGGATTTGTACCTGGGAAGTCAACCGCTGATGCATTGGACAACAAAAAAATTACCTTTCCTGGACTTTTGATTACTGAGGATCACTTCCTGAAGTGATAAGGAGCATATTACTACCGAATTTATCTGATTTCAGTGCGAAATATCAAATTTGGTGAGATTTTTCCAATTTGAAATTTGAAATTTAGACTTTGTATTGGTTATTTATTCAGGTGACCATGGCAACGGTCTAATTGTCCTCAATTTTCTCGACTTTCTTTCATTTCCTTTTAATTTGGAATTATTTTTCATTATTCAAATAACTAATTTAGTGATTTGAAAAGGTTTTTTTTTCAATTTGTTTAATCAGTTTTACAATTTTGATTGGAATTTCTAACTTTTGGAATTCTCATATTGCGTTTTGTAGTTTGGATTTGATTTGTTTACTTTTGTGACCGGCGAGGTGAATCAGCCTAGGGTCACTTTTCAATCAATAATTTTGGTTCTTTTCTTGATTATTTGATAATTTTCATTGTCTTCTTTACTCAAATAGAAATCACTTAGATTTCTTTTCTTATTCTACTAATAATAATTGATTGAACTTAATTGATTGAGCTTTCCTTTATACACCGTTGCTATGGCAACCCAGTATTGATTGGGTCTGTGGCGTAACATGTACCACATGATAGCATCACATGATAGCCACATGCAAGTGCCATGACAACGGCTGATTAGAGTTGTTATCTCAACATAAAACAGTTCAGTTTAAATTCCAGTACGAAATGTTTCAGTCAACTTTATATTCATGTCAATTAAACAAATATTTAATAGGAAAATGTGAATTTATTAACATCGCTTTTCCTATATTGGTGACCCCTGACGACAACTAAATACGCTACCTCTTCGAATTTCCATTCATGACGTTTGGACTTCGAAATGCAGGACAAACTTTCCAAAGATTCATGGATGAAGTTTTACATGGTTTGGATTATTGCTTTGTTTACATGGATGACATTCTCATCTATTCTCATTCTAAGGAAGAACATGAGAACCATCTTCGAAGTGTTCTCAAACGACTTGCAAAGTACGGCCTAGTTATCAACCCACTAAAATGCATCTTTGGAGTTTCGGAGGTTACTTTCATTGGATATACCATCTCTGCTGCCGGTATTCGAGCCCCTGAAGACCGTGTAAAAGTGATTCAAGAATATCCTTTACCAAAAACCGCTCAAGAACTCCGTCGTTTCCTTGGTATGCTCAATTTCTATCGTAGATTTATACCCCATGCTTCTGAGTATGAAGCTCCCTTACACAACGCAATCAGTAATCCACTTCTAAAGGGCTCTCAACCTGTCCATTGGACACCTGAACTTGAAGAAGCATTCAAAACCTGCAAAAACTGTATTTCGTCTGCTTCTCTTCTCGTCCATCCACGGATTGGTACTCCACTTGGATTGTTCACTGATGCTTCTAATCATTCAGTTGGAGCATGCTTACAACAGCTGGTTGAAGACGTTTGGCAACCTCTCGCTTTCTTCTCAAAGAAATTATCTTTGAAGGAAAGCTCTTGGCCTGCGTATTATCGTGAACTTCTCGCTATTTATGCAGCAGTACAACATTTTCGCCATCTCTTAGAAGGACATTCCTTTACTATCTACACTGACCACAAGCCATTAACCTATGCTTTTCAACAGAACCGTGAAAAACTACCACCAATTCAACTCAACCAACTATCATTCATTTCAGAGTTTTCAACCACCATATACTGGACCTCATGAAGTTCTTGACCGAGATGAAAAAACAATTACACTCAAGATTCATGGTAAACCTAACAAAGTTTCCATTGACCGTGTGAAACCAGCCTATATTCTTCAAGACGATGTCCCTACCCCAATTCCGATGGCTAAATTGTCTGCCGCGGGGGGTAATGTGGCGTAACATGTACCACATGATAGCATCACATGATAGCCACATGCAAGTGCCATGACAACGGCTGATTAGAGTTGTTATCTCAATATAAAACAGTTCAGTTTAAATTCCAGTTCGAAATGTTTCAGTCAACTTTATATTCATGTTAATTAAACAAATATTTAATAGGAAAATGTGAATTTATTAACATCGCTTTCCTATAACGTTAACACAGAAATGTTAAATGAAAGTTATTCGTCATCCGCCAAATTAAATTAAATGGTTCATTTCAATTGGATGGAATTTGATAAATCTGTAGGTCGTTTACAAACACTACCCTGAGAAATTATTATCAATCTTATAAGGTATTAGTTATTAGAGTAGCTAATTGAAGTAACTATTGAAGTTATTATTCAATAGAAGAAAACAAAACAGAAATAAATATTGGAATGAGGAAAAGTAAAAAGAAACAGAAAAAGATGGGTCTTTTGCAGAAGAAACACACGTTTGATTTCACTGGAAAAGATTTCAAAAACATAAGATTATCTTACTAGAAGTGCACTGTAATATCAGCTGTTATGTTTTTGAAATAGACTGCACTTGTCAGCTGTATCGATATGCTCTCACAGACCTTCTTGACAGAGCTCATTGAGCTAAATACAATCGAAATAATTTGATTTGACGCCTGGCACCAGATAGATAGATAGATAGAGAGGTTTTATTTCTTTGCCATCTTACTCTGAGGTTATCAGCAAAATCAAGAAATGATATCTCTCTATCTATCTGTCTAATGCCAAGCTCAAATTAAATGAATAGAACAGTATCTAACTGGAAACACCACTGATTTAACGAACTGGGTTCCGCCTATTTTTTTATAAATATATTTTTTGTACAGCTACTGTTATTGAAAAAAATTCAATCCCCATGTTACTGCCAACATAATTTTTATGTATCGTATACTGTTCTAGAAATAAATATTTCATCCTCATCTTATTGCCAACCTAACAAAATTAGACAGAACACTGGTTTCACAGAAACTGTATAAAAACAGTGTGGCCATTTGATGTCACACTCTTCATTGGTTAGCTCCGTCAAACCCAGTCATACTTTTCCCAATTCGCATAAGATTAGCATTGTAATGAAACGCAAATCATACTTTATGTTAAGTAATTCACTTCTCACCTACAATTTGCCTTCGCCAGTGTTAGTTTTCATCATTTTAAGCTTTCAACACATGACCAAGAGTAGAGAGCCAATTTTTAATGTTAGAAGTTATTTTTGGTGTTGTTTCTCTCGAATTAGTTTCTCTTCAATTTAGTTTGACAAATGAGTAAATGGATTAATGTTTGCCGCAAATCTCATATCAAATTAAAAAATTTGGCAAAATTATGGCGGTGGCGTGAATAAAAACATTCTAATACAATCTTATGGACCCATTCATACCAATGACCACACTGCTATTATACAGTCTCCGTAGTCTTGTATAGCAGCTCTATTGTCCGATTCACGTCAAGAAGTCAGCATTGTTTATTTGAGGAGCATTGATGCCAAGTTTCATTGAGAGAGAAAAAGAAAACTGCACCAAACGTGTTTGTTGGGACTGTGTGCGACAACAATGCACAGTGCGGCAACTATGCACAGTGCAAATAGGATAGAGACATCAGCAACTGCCTTTTGCTGAACAAGGATAGCAAACTCCCATCTAAGCAATGCTGACTTCTTGGCGTGAATCGCACTATAGCTACTGCTATCTCCAGTTACATATATCGCACTGCCAGAACATTAGTGTAGTAACTCAAAAATTGTCGAATTTGAGTTTTTCACATTTTTCAAGACTAGATGTAATACTCTATCAGTTGCAGTCATAATTTTTATGGATATTTGAATTTTAAGCTTAAAAAATGAGAAAAATCACTAATGCACTATGTCAAAATCGTCCTCTGTTTCAAAGCATTACTGTATCATCTCGAGTTGCTACAGTAGTGCACCAACCACAGATGATTCGAGAGAGCGCTAGTGTATTATTTTGAGTTACTACACTGATGATCTGTCGTCTGTCACGGGTCTCTAACATTATTTTTAGTTGTTACAACTGATAACTGATGTGTTTCGTACTTCCGTTTCCATATTCCATATAACATCGTGAAAACGTGAATGTTGATGAAAGGTTATTTATTATATTAACAGCTAACCGAAAAACGTTTCAAGTAGCTATGAAATAATGTCTTTCCCTGTGATTAGTGGACGTGCAAAACTAATATACGATTTAGCTTCAACTTCAAATAATAACAAACAAGTTGGAATTCAAGGATATGCAAATTACTCAACAAAGACTCTGTCGAAAGATTTACAGGTAAGCTTTTAAAGATCAACTATTCTGTTCTAATCTTTATTAATAAGAATTCATAATAGTATTAATAGTCTATATTTTCACATTCACATTTGCTTCAATTTTTTTTATTCTTTTATAAAATCCAGTAGCCTACTTGTTCATTAGTCTATAAGGAGGCTACCATGCTGCTGTTGTTAGACTGTGATGTTTTTGTAGGTGATCCAGGTCAAATAATTTATTATGTTGCATGATTACGTTGATAAGTGTTATGTTCAAATGTAAGCTTACTTGAACATTGAATGTGTTGCAGATGAAACCACTCAAACCTTTCTTATTTCAACATCTTCCAAATAAGAAGAATATAAATAGCCTAGGTACTTCTCTGTTGATATGAATCTTCTCTAACAGTGAATGTTATCTTTCTCTGTTTCAGATACAAGTATACCAATCAACTGAATCATTAACGAATGAAAACCAGGCAAAAAACGACTGTATTCCATCTCAACAAATTCTCACTGATTGTAACACATCTGCCAACCTCCAATCTGTACCTATTTGTAATGCGCCTTCAATAAGAACTGGAAAAGTAAGTTTCTCTTTATATATGAATATTATTTTAACATGAAAAGATAATGAATTCATAGACGAACTAAACAAATCTTTGTGGCATATTTATTGAGATATGAATTGCAGTTGATTATAATATAGGTACTGTTGGTCTGTTGCCTATGGTTTTGTATTAGAAGAACATTTTCTCATAATACTACAATAAATTTTGCTGGAGTAGATAAACTAGCAATTTATTTTTCTCTCTAATCATTATTGAATTTCATTAACGTGTATAACATGAATAGATAAACATTAATACACTCATGCTGAACTTATTATTGTCAAATATTTTGAGGTAGAGCCCATAATTTGTAGATACTTCTAATAATTATTAATTAGGCTATTAGAGTAGGAGTCCAATGGATGTGTAGCAGATGGAACCGCTGATAATTATCTAATTTCAAAGTTTCTCAAATATTACAAAATCATGAATAAGAGTTTTCCAGTTGATGAGAATCTTTTCTAACGGTGTATGTTATCTTTCTCTGTTCCAGACGCAAGGATATCAATCAACTGAATCATCAACGAATGAAAACCAGGCAAAAGTCGACTGTTTTCCATCTCAACAAATTCTCACTGATTGTAACACATCTGCCAACCTCCAATCTGTACCTATTTGTAATGCGCCTTCAATAAGAACTGGAAAAGTAAGCTTCTCTTTTTTTATGAATATTATTTTAACATGAAAAGATGATGAATTCATAGATGAACTAAACAAATCTTTGTGGCATAGGCTATTTATTGAGATATGAATTGCAGTTGATTATAATATAGGTACTGTTGGTCTGTTGCCTATGGTTTTGTATTAGAAGAACATTTTCTCATAATACTACAATAAATTTTGCTGGAGTAGATAAACTAGCAATTTATTTTTCTCTCTAATCATTATTGAATTCCATTAACGTGTATAACATGAATAGATAAACATTAATACACTCATGCTGAACTTATTATTGTCAAATAATTTGAGGTAGAGCCCATAATTTGTAGATAGGCCTACTTCTAATAATTATTAATTAGGCTATTAGAGTAGGAGTCCAATGGATGTGTAGCAGATGGAACCGCTGATGATTATCTAATTTCAAAGTTTCTCAAATTACAAAATCATGAATAAGAGTTTTCCAGTTGATAAGAATCTTTTCTAACAGTGTATGTTATCTTTCTCTGTTCCAGGCGCAAGGATATCAATCAACTGAATCAGCAGTGAATGAAAGCCTGTCAAAAGTCAACTCTTGGTTATCTTCACAAACGTTCACCGCTACCGATTGTAATACAACTACTGTTACACTTGCCAATCTCCAATCTGTCTCTATTTGTAATGCGCCTTCAATGGGAACTGAAGAAGAAGTAAGCTCAAGTCACTCGGAAAATGGAAATTCTAATAATGATAAGTCCTGGAAACCAAGCACTTCCTTCATACAATCCGACTCTGAAATTTCGCATGTGTCACCGTCAACTCATTGCAGTCAAGGTCCAATTTTAACAAAAAAAAAGGGTCCCATCCATTCAGCAAGTACCGGTATCGAAAATGATCCTATAACAGTCAATATCACAGGACCAGAAAGAGAGAGAGTACTGACACTACCTGGTGATAATCCAGCAGCTACAACAGTTGATAACATCACGCCTCAGAAAAGTTCATCAAGGAAAAGAAAGCGCAATGTAGCCTCTTGGAAGAGAGAAGTGAAGAAAAGTCGAAGGAATTTAGGCTTAGAGTATGAGACTGTAAAAGGCAAGAAAGTGAGACAACGTGAAGTTAAAACTCCTTGTGGTGAAAAATGCAGGCTTCAATGTAGTACAAAAATCAGTGCTCAGAAGAGGAATGATATTTTTACTGAATACTGGAAATTGGGGGATCTCACTCGACAAAGGGATTATATAAATCAAAATTCGGAAGAGAATTCACCAAAATATCAATATAAGAAAGAATCATCAAGAAGATCAAACAACTTGAAGTTCTCCTTCACTATTGACACTGACAGTGAAAAAATAACAGTGTGTAAGACATTTTTTAAAAACACTCTCGATATTAATGATACTACAATACGCATTGCACGAGAAAAACGAAATGAAATCGGGCTCACGGAATGTGATAAACGAGGGAAACATCTGGATCGGCCTTGTTACAGTGAAACAGAAAAAGAACATGTTCGCTTGCATATTAAATCATTTCCGCGGATAGAGTCACATTATTTGAGATGCCAAACTAAACGAGAATTCATTGATGGTAGCCTGAATTTGTCTGAGATGTACAGACTCTACTTACTCCACTGCAGTGAAGAGGAACTGAGCCCAGTTTCCAAAAGCTTGTACTCGAATATATTTAATTATGAATTTAATATAAGCTTTTTTTCTCCAAAAAAAGATCAGTGCTCAATTTGTGAGGAATACAAGAACACTGCTACAAAAACAACAGAGCTGACAGAAAAATATGACGCACATTGTAGGAGTAAGGAAAATTCCAGAAAAGAACTTCATGAAGATATTGAAAACAGTAAATTAGGGCCAGGTGGTTTATTATTCTATGATCTACAAGCTGTTCTACCATCACCTTGCGGTGAAGTCTCATCTTTCTACTATAAAAGAAGATTGTCAACTTACAATCTATCAGTTTTTGATACAAAGAAAAAACTTGGTTATTGTTTCACTTGGTATGAGGGTATAGGTAAAAGAGGGGCAATTGAGATTGGAAGTTGCATTCTAAAATACATCGAAAAATTTGCGGAGAAGGGAATCGATTTACTCTTTTACTCAGACAATTGCAATGGGCAACAAAAAAATAAATACATGTATTCATTGTATATGTATATAGTGATGTTCCTTGACGTGCCTTCAATTACACATAAATTTCTAACAACTGGTCATACTCAAATGCCAGTTGATTCAATGCATAGCCGAATTCAAAAAGAGAAGGAGCGTGCATTGAAAAGTGGACCAATTTACAGTCCAAGTCAGTGGATGACTGTTATGAAACTGGCGAAAAAGACTGGTACACCTTACAAAGTGTATGAGATGGAAACAAAAGATTTTCTAGATTTACCCAGTCTTTGTGACGTCATTGGAAGTAATTATCAGGAAAATAATGAAAAGCAAAAAGTATTGCTATCAGAAGCTGTTGTTATTAAAGTTAAGAAAGAAACACCGTTCATCTTGTACTACAAGACTGATTTCTCTCAACATGAGTACAGTGCAATAAATGTAAGAGGCATTCGAAGAAGAAATAAAGTCTACACTCCGATGGAAGACATAAGAAAACCAACACCTATCTACAAAACTCCTCCAACAATTTCATCAGAGAAGAAGGAAGATTTGTTGTCTCTCTGCCATGCAAATTTGATACCTGAGCAGTATCATTCATTTTATACCAATCTTCCAGCTGAAAAACAAAAGAAAGCAACAAAGAAGTAACTGTAAATTGATTGTTCTCCATAATAAATTAAGAGTAGGCTACTTGTTCAGAATAAATTCAGAAATATGTATCACTTTTGCAGTATAAATTTCTTCATTGTTCCCCTTCCATTTTCAGTTTAAGAATTTAAAACTATTTGTGACTTCGTCTGATTAAAAAAATCTATTAGATAAAGATTTTCAATCAAACAATGAACTTGTTTATATGAAGTTTGCAACCTAGTTGAATTATAAGGCATGAAGTGTCAGTGCTGTACCACAATCTAATAAAACACAAAATGTAGTTGCATTAATATACATACTTATTTATTAGACTGTACTGTGGTAAAACACAGTGTATCTACTGCTTGCCCACAATCTGGCCCAGGCCATTCTTATAGGCATGTGTATCCATTAATAGGCTTGTCCTTATCAGACTGTAATTGTACTTTGAAACGATGGTAAGTTGGATACCGTATCCCATTATAGAAATTCAGAAGCATCACTAATTTCTTACAAAGTATATAAGATACTATTCTAAGGTTTTGATTTTCATGTAGGCTAAACGTATCTATCCACATACTATTTACAATTGACTAACTAATCAGTGTGAACCATTAAAGCTATTGGAAACAGATAATTGGAAGATTCTTAATGTTGGGATTATAATAAATATTATCCGTTTGTAAAAAAAGTGGTTAGTGATCTTCAAAATAAATATACTTACACAATGGTATGAAAGGTTAAAGTAAATAAGTAGTGACAAATAGCTTGGTTAAATCCATCATTTGAGATAAGACATTCAAATTAGTTATTATTAAACTGAAAAATTTGTCTCCGAATCCCTGTTTTTATCGTTCAAAACATTACCAGATGAAAAACGTTCTGTATGAACTCGAAAAATTGGACTTAACTTTGAATGCATTACTGTATCAACTCAAACTATGTTGGTATTTTCTTTCATAAAAACAATTCTGGAACACAAAAATCAATTTTAGGACTGACATGATGGGTAGGAATACTATACTTATCAATTAACTTGGTAAATAACCAAAGACTGGTTATAGATCCTTTTTTACAGCTGATTACCCGAACGTCAAAACTTCAAAGTCGATTTCCCACAAAACAGCTTTTTTGAGTTACTACAGTAATGATCTCACGGTGCGATATATTTAGCTCAATGACACAGCTGAACATTGAATAACATCTGAATTAAAAAAAAAAAACTGTTTCATTCAAACATAAATAGTGTTCTTCCACAAAAAAACCCTACAAACTCATACCAATATGGTTGAAAAATCAAAATAAGTTATGAATATAGGACTCTAAAAACTACATATAAATGCAAAGACACTAGAACTGATTAGATTATTTCAAAGGCAGTAGGCTTTACAAATAAATCTTAACGATTCACTTACGAACCTTTACCACTAACATTTAAATATCTTTGGATTGTATTATCAATAGATGTTCTTTTTACACACTTATTGCTCTAGAGAGCTGTTGTAGAGCGATCTCGAGACCCATGATTCGCTCTAAAGGTTTCCGAATAGTTGTGAAACGTCTTTGAAGAAAGGATCTTATTTTTCTTGGATTCATTTTCCTCAGTCTGTCCTTCTTGACTGAACCTCATTTTTAAACCCTACATAACCTTCGATAAACAGCTGATCTTGTGAGATAAAATACACCAATTATGACCTTCAGTTGACCCCTACATAGCCTTCAAACTTGTTTTTCAAAAACACAACTGAACGTAAAATCCCCAATAACCAACAATGACCTTGACCTCCTACATGATTATTAAATCCGACCTGATTTCATAGTCTTCAAGTAACCTTCAAAAACAGGTTTACCTCTACTCGATCCTCAGAACAGCAACAATGACTTTGATTCCTATCACACCAAGTATTGATCACAGCTGATCTCATATTCTCTACAAATAAGCTCCAAAAAGCATTTGACCTCAATTTAAACAAGCAAAAATCGTTCACAACTGTTCTTATAGTCTTGAAATGACCTATAGTCTGTGCAAACCTTAGATTGCAGAGTAACGTTATGGGGCGCAGTGTTGCCGGATTGCACAGTAGCCAGCAAAGCCAATTCGGAGGAGTAAGTATTCAAAACTTGACATTCTATGCAGTCGGCTCCAATGACTGCTCGAGTTTATCAAACCACGACACTAAAAGAACTGAATGTTGAAAAATGCTTTCTCAATTAATTCTATCTCTGGGTGTGCTAATGTTTTCTCATCTAAGTAGTTTTGATAAAATGAAAAAGTAAAAAAAAAAACAAGAGAAAGAGCGGGAAAGAGAGCGAACAGCTGTGAGTTGGGAGTAATAAACAAATAAGCAAAACATGGCAACAGCGCTTCCATATCCCCAAAACAAATAGCATTGCCATTTAAACGTTTACTGCATTCTAAGGTTTGCAGTGACTATAGAAACTGTTTTCTATCTCTATTCATACTTAGTAAACAGCTGAGACCCCTTTGTCCTCTATCTGACTTTTACAAACACCTGATTTTCATCTGACCTCTATTAAAATCTAGCAAACATTTTACACAGCTGTTCTTGTAGTCTTCAAATTAATAACCTAAAACCTTTTTCCTACCTGTATCACAAACTTTGGACACTGTTGAGCCTCTTTTGTCCGCTGTTTGACCTTTGCAAATCCATCTGTCCTCTAACAACCCTTCCCTACCTTTTGACCTCTATCCAACCTTGTCAGACAGCTGATTTCCGTCTAGCTACCGGCCATTTTGTTGTGTGTCAGCTGATGTCAACGAACCACTGCTGTTGTTGTTGTTGTTTGAAATCAAATATGGCGGTGTAGTCCTCTGGCTGTGGTAGGTGTGTGTAATCCCATATGGCCTCAGATGGTAGACCAGGTACTCTA
The DNA here is from genome assembly GCA_017141395.1 of Laodelphax striatellus. Lineage (NCBI taxonomy): Eukaryota > Metazoa > Arthropoda > Insecta > Hemiptera > Delphacidae > Laodelphax > Laodelphax striatellus. Next base: position 9,488,023 of record CM029543.1, on the reverse strand, counting down.
TCACGTACATCATATTGGGAGAGACGTAGTGAAAGGATATGGCATGATCCGAACAGCAGTCAAGGCCCTGAAAAGAAAATTGTTCAAAGTTGAATGTGAAAAACTGAAAGACATTGATCAATATCAACAACTAATTTCTATATAGTTTCAACTCATTTCGAATAAATAGTCACGAAACTATTTTAATAATGGATATAGAGAAATAAATAAGGTAGAATATGGATTAAGATATAGAAATTACAGAACTCAACGATATAATAACGCATATGGTAAAAGAGCTCCAGAATATACAGGGTGTTTCAGAACTCCCTACCAATAGTCTATGGCATTGTTACTGGTCGAAAACCATATCTAAATATCATATTTAAATTGTCTAAAAGTCCTTAGTCACTCACACAGCTGCCATTTTGTTTTTCTCACTTATAATTTTTTATCTCACTAATGGTGAAACATATGGAATTGAAACTTTGCTCCAACATTTATGACAACTAGACAAAGCTACAAAAAAAATATGAAAATTTTTCAAATCCATAAAACAAAATGGCGGCCATTTAAAATTTTGTTTCTTAAATAACTCGGAAACCATTGATATTACGAAAATGTTACAAAAATAACTGTTTTTAGTAAATTTAATTACAATTCGATTCGATTGAAACCTTATTTGTTAAGATAGGACCAATATTGACTGAGATATGACAGCTTTAGTGATAGGTGACCGCTGGAGGTTACTTGCACTCCTTTATACAGTCTTTAAAATTCACACGAAATAATCTAAAATCGCTCAAAAATAACATGCTAAGCAGTCGGAGACTGTTGCACTGTTGTAGCAGACTTTAGCGGCAAGCCCAGAATGCACTGCAACCAGCCTCAGGTCTGAGTTAAGGAGTGGGAAAGTTAATGGAATAACAGCAACAAATATGGGTTGTTAGTCATCTTATCTTATCTGAGTTGTTTGTGATAGTCGGGGTGTCACAGAAATGTCAATTAATCATTGCAATTCTAGATGAAGGATTTGGATAAACTTATTGTTTAGAGAGTTAATGTGATAAACAAAGATATTTAAGGATGTAACTTTGTGCTGTGTGAATTGACTAGTGCTATAAGTGCAGTAGATTGCTGGAGGTGGAATGTGGATTTCAATGTACGTTTCTTTTATTGTTTATTATTTATTTATTATCATTTAATCTTATGTATTGTCGGCATAAATGTTGTGCTATGCCGTATTTAATTTAATAAGTCCCTCAAATAGCTCTTAGCTAGAGGGACATCATTGATTGTACTGTAACTGAACTCAATAAATTGAAATTGAAATTGAATCAAATTCAAATTTTATTGAAACCTTATCCTAACCTATTTTATTGGAAATTCAATCAGAAACAGGAATCGGATTGAAATAAAAAAATGATAACAGTAGAGTTGTCAATATTTTTTGAAGCAGATCTTCAAGCCACTGCAACCTCTCCTAGGCTTCATTGTATATTTATCCTGAATTCTTTATAGTTTCAATACTATCAGACAACTAATTATATCTTAGAAAACTCAATTATTGTCAAGCATACCAGATTCAAAAGTCACATAATCAGGAGTATCCGACTTCCTATCTCATATGCATGCCTTTGAATTATCAATTATTTATCTTGAAAAGAAGAATAAGAGAGAAAAGAGGAGGAGGAAAAGAAGAAGATGAAGAAAGAGAGAAGGAATGAGAGAAATGAGAGAAAAGGAGATGAAGGAGGAGAAGAAGAAGAGAGAAGAAATGAGATAAAGGAGAAAAAAGAAGGAGGAGAAAATTGAGGAGGAGGAAGAGAAGGAGACGAAGACGGAGGAGAAGGAGACGGAGGAGAAGAAGAATAAGAAAAGAAGAAGAAGAAGACGGAAAAGAAAAGATGAAGAAAGAAAAAGGAATGGGATAAATGAGAGAAAAAAGGAGAAGTAGAAGAAAATGATGGTGATAAAGAAAGAGGGAAAAAGAACAAGGAGATGAAGAACTAGTTGAAGAGGAAAGGGCAAGAAGAAGGAGAATTTGAAGTAAATGAATAAGATAAATGACAAGTGGAAGGAGGAAGAGAAGAGTAGAAAATGGAGAGGGAGAGGAAAAAGAAGAAGAAGGTAGAGGAATAGGAGGAGAAGTGGAAGACGAGGAACAGAAGACGAAGAAGATTCAGAAGGAGAAGCAGAGGGTGAAGGAGGTGGGAGAAGAGGATATAGAGGAAGAGAAGTAGAAGAAGAAGACGCATGATTAGAAGATGAGGGTAGAGAAGGAGGAGGAAGAAGAAGAATATAGGAGAAGAAGAGGTTGAAGAAGGAGCAGAAGAAGAAGTAAAAGAAGGAGAAGAAGAATAAGAAGAGGTAGAACAAAAAGTTGAGGAGGATGAAGAAGAGGAGTGGGAGGAGTAGGAGGAGAAGAAGGAAGAGGAACAGTAGGAGAGGGAGAAAGAAAAAGAGGAAGAGTAGTGAGAAGAGGAAGGAGGAGGAGAAGAAGAAGGTAGAAGAAGAAAACATACGAAGAAGAGGGAGAAAAATCAAAAGAACATGAAGAAGGAAAGTACAAGAAGAAGAGGTAGAAGCAGAAGGAGAAGAGTAGAAATAGTAAGAAGCAGAAGAGGAAGAAAAGGAAAAAAGAATCCATGCTTTCTCTATGACATTATCTACTGTATTTCGTTTTGTATCATGACACGCGTTGAGTGTATCATTTGTGATACACAAGACAGCCTGCGTTGCAAGGTACACTCACCTCTGGACTGGGATAGTAGATGTACTTCCAGTACCAAAAGTCCGGATCCGAGTGACCGGGAATGAGGTGGTGCTCGGGTATGAACGGGAAGAAGCGGCCTCTGGCCATTGAGTCCCTAGAGTCCATTGCCAGAACGTTCACTCGCTCTAGACACTTGCCTGGAGACAATTGAATTGAATTTTATTCTCAATACCAGATATACAAATACAAATATATATATAAACAAACATGTCAGAAAAAACAACCATACACTATTGTACAAAATAATAAACAAAACAAAGTTAATCTGAATGAGAATATACAATCCAGCACGTAAGATTAACTTACGGGCCGCTGGAGGGAGTCATACAACTGGAAAAAAAAGAAAAAAAAGACCAAAAGCGATAGAAAGTCGAGAAAATTTATAGGGAAGAAAAACATTATTTTAAAATGAGAGAATTTAGTTTGAATTGAAACAAGTTAAGAATTTGGTAATGGAAATCTAACAGGAAAATAAGAAGAAGAAGTGAGAGAAGTAGGGCACTTAATCATAAAAAAATTCTAATATAAAAGCAAATATAGACTATATAAATTAGAATTAAATGTCAAACAATTTGAAAAAAACTTTCTAGATTTTCGGGAGTGAAAGACAAAAGCCAAAATTTAATTCTTCTTTTCACATAATTTTTACTTTTTGACGCAGCAATGGCTTGCTTGATGTCAAGCGGCAACGCATTAAAAAATATTATAGGCGCCAAGAAAACAAACGTTTTACAGAAGAGAGTACAATTGGGTCTAAGACATCTAACATGAGAGGCAGCCACCTGCCTAGTCTGGCGAAGGGCGGTAACAGGCTGACAGTAATCAATTGTCACACCCCTGTTTCCACTAATATGGAAAAACAAGGATAGAACCTTAAACACGTAAAGGAATCTGACAGGCAAAATTTTAAGATGACGGAACAGCGGGAATGAACTAGCATCAAACCTACTACCCGTTATCAAGTCTAATAAAAGCTTTTTGAAGTTTAATAATTTGATCCTGATTAGCTATGATATGAATTGAAACTTTGTACCAACATTTATGACAACTAGACAAAGCTAGCAAAAATTTATGACACTTTTTCAAATCCATAAAAGAAAATGGCGGCCATTTAAATTTTTGTTTCTTCAATAACTCGGAAATCGTTGATATTGGATCAATATTGACTGAGATATGGCAGCTTTAGTGATAGGTGACCACTGGAGGCTAGTTGCAGTGCATCCTGGGGTTGCGGCTAAAGTCTGTTACAACAATGCAACAGGGCTCCGTCTGCTTTGCATGTTATTTCGAAGCGATTTAAGATAATTCTGTGTAAATTTTTAAGACAGTAAAAAGGAGTGCAACTAACCTCCAGAGGTCACCTATCACTAAAGCTGCCATATCTCAGTCAATATTGGTCCTATCTTAACAAATAAGGTTTCAATCGATTTGTAATAAAATTTACTAAAACAACAGTTATTCTTGTAAAATTTTCTTAATATCAACGGTTTCCGAGTTATTGAAGAAACAAAATTTTAAATGGCCGCCATTTTGTTTCATGGATTTGAAAAAATGTCATAATTGTTTTGTAGCTTTGTCTAGTTGTCATGAATGTTGGTGCAAAGTTTCAATTACATATGTCTCACCATTATTGAGAAAAAAAATAATAAGTGAAAAAAAATGTCAGCTGTGTGAGTAACTAAGGACTTCTGGACAATTAAAATATATGATATTTAGATATGGTTTTCACCCAGGAACAATGCCCTAGAGTATTGGTAGGGAGTTCTGAAACATCCTATATAATAATATTAACAATATGATAATATAGAATCACCTCTTTCATTGGCGATCATTTGCGACCAGAATATCGCATTCTCAAGTTGAAACCATTTGGTTTTGTAAGTCATAAAATCATTAGAATTCTTCCCTTGTTCACGTTTAGATCAATTTAGAAATAATGAAAAAACGTGAAAAATAGTTTTCTCATCTTTTTAGATTGCATGTACTCAACTTGAGAATGCGATATTTTGGTCGCAAATGATTGCAAATGAAAGAGGTGATTCTGTTCTACAATTTGAGACCAAAGACACATTTTTATCATCAACGGCATTCAAGATAGATGCATTTGAAAACAGAAAACAGCATTATTCTCGGTATATGTGAATAAAGTCAAAGGACTCTTTTGGCACAAAGTTTTCAAATTTCGACCGAATTTAACATATGATATATGAATTTGAACCGCCTTAATGAGCTGAAAACATTGAGCTATTGTTTGTTAACATCCGTCCACTCATACGAAAGTTTGGGGCGTCCTCAGTTTATCATCCTTGAAGGGTCCTTTCTTACCTCCCACTTCTTAAAAAACTTTATTTTTGGAGCCGCAAAGTAGATATTTTGAGGGAGAATGATCTCAGAAACAATATTTTAATAGGATACTTCAATAGAAGTACATAGAAACGTGTGTTAGACTTCACCACCAAAAATATGGTCCTTTGTGGAATGCAGGGAATATTGTTAACCTCTCTAGCTCCAAACGCAGACAAGATAAGAAGGCCTACTTGGTCTTGAATTGTAGAGAAGAAAATTATCCCCAGAGGGATTTTTATTCACACAATTCTAATACATCATACGGAAGATATGAACAATCAAAAACTTAGAATGCTTGAATTTTAGTTCCTCTCCAAAATTACCCTTTTTTTGAAAACTCATAACTCGGTACTTATTGAACTTAGAGAAATGAGTTAGGCACCAATCTCTTGGAAATTTTATTAACTAGAAAAAAGGTTAAATGAGTTTTTCTGTCCGACGCTTAGTTTCGACGTAAATTGAAGATAACTAGAAACGGAACCGAAATTTCGAGGTTTCTTGGGCACCCTATATTACGCGGCACTCAGAAACCGTCGCAAACTCATATTAGCCTTCTTTGGGATTCCCAAAGTGGTTTGAGATCATTTCCAGCCTTATGTTATTTTTTAGGACCTAGAAGTCTAATTTGCCTGGGCTATAAAAGGTCAGCTGGTTCTTTAATTTGATTTCTCAATAATTAGAACTGACGAACTGACATCTTCTCAATTTCAAATGATACTTTCTCATTTACAATTCACCATTCTCAATTACATGTGATATCTTCTCAAATACAATTGACCGTTCTCATTTACAACTGATGTTTTCTCAATTACAAATGACCATTCTCAATTACTATTGATACTTTCTCAAATACAACTGGAAAAGGTGTAGTTTTTGTTTGGGTTCTGAACCACCGGGAAACCATTCTAAACCTAATAAATTGGTAATTTTCAAAAAATATTCACCCATTTCCACATCCTCTGCCCCTCCAGCGTCTTTTCTGCATTTCTTGGGGTTTGTCAGACCATCTTCCACTAACCGTTTAACGGCTTCTCTGCTTAGAACATAACCTGCAAACAAACAAATTCAAATTATTCGATTAGAAAATTATTGAGTTACCTACTGCCCGAGTGTAAGCTCCGTGTCCCTGGGAGGAATGCAATACATAATCGAAAACCGGGTTCTGTAGTTTATTTTATAGCACTCTTCATCTCTCCTCTTCAGCCATCAGGGACACGGAGCTTAGACTCGGGCAATAAACTACCAAATGTTTCAACAAATTCCATAAAATTTGATAAAAACCAAAGGTGTTCGTCGGTTAATATGGTTGTGAATTATTTGATTTCCATCTGCTCATCTATCTATACCCTATTATATTGAGCGATCAATTTCTGTATGTTTCTATGTTTACATATCTATATCTATATTCTTTTATTATTATAATATCGGGGCACCGAGCTCTGCTCGGAAGTATAAATGCACAGGAATAGAATTTTTAAAGGAAAAAGGATGAAATTAAACAATTTTTAAAGTACAGCCATCTGTTATATGCACTATAAAACAATAATCTCAGCTTTCGAAATAATATAATATATGAATAATCGAGTTTGTATGCATACTATTTGAAAAATCGCACTTGTGGTAAAATTCTGCTCATATAAGAAATATATGGGTTGATATAGCAGGATCCTTTTAACTTGTCAAAAATCAGCTGTTTCGGTAATAATTAAACAGTGATTTCGACACAATAATCAAAAGGCTTTCAAAGGCATTCAAACTCGATTATTCAAAATATTTTGAAAGCTGAAATTAATTTTTTAATACTGCAATGATTATTTAGTGCATATGACTGATGGCTGTACTTTAAAAAATTGTTCAATTTATATTTGATAAATTGTTTTAAAAAATTGATATTATCTATAGTCTGTTCAAGGAAAGGAGAGACGATGTAAATAAACCTGTGCGTGCGAGTCTAGCTAGGAGCAGCTAGACCGATTCACAGTAGAACTACTGAAATAATATTATTATTATCTGCAGTACGTGATTCCAGTCTGACCTTGAATGAACGTATTGTGAACTGGAATTGGACAGAAAATTTATCGAAAACAGCTGTGTGTCATCGCTTCTATACGCACACAAATGCTAACAGCTTGTTTTGGCCGTCTCTCGATTCCGTGAACAGAGTATCTAATGCCAAGCGTCAAATTGAATGAATCTGATTATACAGAATGGCGCATAAAGAACGGATGTTTTTAAAAGTGTTATAAAAAAGTTTATTTAAATCATACATTTATCATCCTAACACCAAAATACTAAGTAAATAACCCAATTTGAGAATTTGTATGAAAAACTCCAAAACACTTGAGTATATTTCAAAAATTTCAGAGGGAAGATGGCGCCCTTAATGCGTTAATGCTCATTAAATGCCTCAAATTGGTCCTTAATTTTCGATACAGCAGTAATTAATTCATGTATTGCAGTATTCATATCTTCAACGTAACGATATTTACAATAATAAACTTGATTTTCGAGTAAAGAAGAATCTCATACCAATAAGCTCGACTTGAAACTTTCTGCTGAAGCTCCGTTGAACGACGATTGCAGATTCATTCTATTGGACATAATGTTCAACAGCAAATACGCGATTTTGCAAGGTCAATTGCGCCATTGATACTAAAACTGGATACTTCAACCTACAAAATGGTGTCGCTCTGCGGTCACAGACAGCTCTAGTTCACTGATACTATCCTACTCAAATCCATCCGTTCTTTTTGCGCCACCCAGTACTAATACACTGATACAAGGTACATACAGGGTTGGTGAAAATTATGGAAACGGCTTAATATTTCCCATACGAAAGTAATTTGACAGTAGGTGACATTGGGGATCGTACTTAAATTGAAAATACTACTTCATTGTGACTTCAAAAATCTGCTCCGCCAAATTGAATCTAACTTCATTTTTTTAAATAGCAAGGTGGTCATGTTATAGATGATTTCGATACAGAATTTCAAGAAAAAATGAATGGCGAAAACCGTACATCGATATGTCAAACCGTTTTTAGATATTTCAATTACTAATCAAACATATTCACATTGTCAGAGTGGATTAAAGGTATTAGAACGGCTTGAAATCTCATAATACAAAGGTAATTAGATGGTAGGGAGATTGAGGATCCTCTAAAATCAAAAATACTACTTTACAGTGACTTTTTCAAATTTACTCCGCCATCTTGGATTTGTCATTATTTTTCAAATTATGAGGTGGTGATGCGATACATGATTTCAATACGGAATTTTAAATCAAAGTGAATGGCGAAAATCGCACTTCCATATCTCAAACCGTTTTTGAGATATTAACTGATTTAGAGAAAATATGTCTGATTAATAATTAAAATAAATATTAAAAACGGTTTGACATATCGATGTGCGATTTTCGCCATTCATTTTCTCTTGAAATTCTGTATCGAATTCATGTATAACATGACCACCTTCCTTTTTAAAAAAATGAAGTTGGATTCAATATGGCGGACCAGATTTTTGAAGTCACAGTATAGTAGTATTTTCAATTTTAGTACGATCCCCAATGTCACCTACCGTCAAATTATCTTCGTATAAGAAATATTAAGCCGTTTCCATAATTTTCACCAACCCTGTATAATAGCTGTAGAAATAGTTGTAAAAATGGTAGAAAACCTTTAAAATCTTACCGGCCCCTCCGCTCATATAGCCCTGCTTCACATAGGGCCTGAACCGACACCCGAAGTACATAGGATCGGAAGCATTATGTTCAGCCAACATAAACCGTAGATTCTCCACTATTACATACCTGAAAAAATATACAAAAAGTAATTAGAAATAAGGCAGACGAGTTTCCCGTGAAGCGCAAAGCACAGCTCTCATTAAAATTTGTAAAGATGTATGCTGTGTGTTATTTATTAAAGTGAATAATAATATATTATTACTCGTTAATATACAGAGTGATTCAAAAAGAATACCACAACTTTAAAACTTTGTATTTAATGAAAGAAATATAATAGAACCTTCTGTTATAAATCACTAGCTGTCCCGGCGAACTTCGTATCACCCTCCCCCCCCCAAATGTCCCCCCCTCTTCTCCCCACAAATGTTCCCCCTTTATGCCACCCCCAAAAAATGACATCCCCCAAATGCCCCCCCTTCATTCCCTCACAAATCCCCCTTCATGTCAACCCCCTCTTTCCCACCAAATTTCACCCCCCTCTTCCTCCAATTGGCCCAATTCATGTAACCCCCCCCCAAAATGTCACCCCCCAAATGTCCCCCTTCATGTCACCCTCAAATAACCCCCTTCATGTCACCCCCCTCTTCACCCCAAATGACTCCCCTTCATATCACCCCCCCCCACAAAAAAATGTCACGAAGTAAAAATATCTATATCCACTCGCTTTATTGATGGAAAATTAAAAGAAATCTGCAATATACTAATTTTTATAAAGCGAGTGGATAATAATCAATATTAATCAATGCTGAAAGTTGCCAAAAAAATTTCACCCGTCTCGGAATCGAACCCGAGAATTCTGCGTGGAAGGCAGAGTCGCTGTCCAACAGACCACCGTGGTCGTCTTTGGGAAGACCTATATTGTAACATGTTCAACTACACATTGATTTCATAGGAGCATTATTTTTTGGACTGGATCAAAATGGATGTCGTGTTTGATAGGTTAGGTCATTAATTTAGTAATTATTTATTAATTATAAAGAGATTTTCTTATATTTTAATACATATTATGTTAACCAGTGCTTTAAAAATTCAAACGAATCCAAAATCATCTAAATCGGTTCAGCCGTTCTCGAGTTATAAGCGAGCGTACAGACACCAACTCTCTTTTATTAATATAGATTTCAAAGAGTAAGGTGTCGATTTTATTATCCCCACCACCTACGTGCACACAGCGAATACGAGGTTAAGTTTTGAATAACTCGTATGACGTTAGTGGTTTTAATTTGCATGAAGTGAGTTTTAAAATTTGAATCAAATTTTAAACTCTTTCTGTTATACATCTTTACAAAGAGTATTTAAATAAGTTTTTTTCACTCACAAAGGAGTTCAGAGATGTTCAATATGACCCCTCCAGACACTCGAGCAATATCAACCCAAAACCTCCCTCAAACTCGTTCCACTCTCACTGTAGCATATCAGGCGTAACAGTTTGATAATCTGCTGTTATTTCTTGTTTCAAATCATCAATATCCATCCACCATTGATGATTTAAAACAAGAAAATAATAACAGCAGCCATCCAAACTGTTACGCCTGACATGCTACAGATAGTGTGTAACAAGTTTGAGGGACGTTTTGGATTGACATTGCTCGAGTGGAGGGTCATGGAACATATCTGAACTTTGTGAGTGAAAAACTTATTTAAATACTCTTTGTAAAGATGTAACAAAGAGGATGATTCAAATTTTGACTTCATGCAAATTAAAACCACTAACGTCATACGAGTTATTCAAAACTTAACCTCGTATTCGCTGTGTGCACGTAGGTGGTGGGGATAAAATCGACACCTGCGCTCACGCGGAATTTTAGTGAACGAAACCAGGTAGTTTAACATGAGAAAGGATAGGGAATAAGCATTTACAATGCATTTAAAGTATTGTCGTATTCCTAATTGTATAAATACCGTTCACAATAGTAATTGCGTCTTCTATTCCTTCCATATTTCCAAACGTAAATTGATTCAACAAAGGAATCGGATCTCAGTTTTGAATTAATCGAGTGAAAAATCCAGTTTAAAAGCATATGATTGATTTGAAGTCTTGCGCTCACAATCCATTTCGGAATATTGACCAATGGAATGAACTCAACTGTGGATAAACTACTCCGCCTGCTCAGTCTGCTTGAAACATAACCTTCAAAGTTGATTTAAAACTTGAATTGAAGATTATAATAATGTTTAAGAACATGCGATATGTTAATTTTATCATTCGAAATATAATTCAACAATCGATAAGTAAGAAAAATAGCGACAGGGAATTCTATTTCAATTATAAACTAATTTTTTCGTACATAAGCCTATTCTTTCCCATGTTAATCTACCTGGAAAGATTCATACGATTATCCGCCAGAGCCCAACACCGTAGATGCTCACAGCGAATACACAGACTCAAAATACTTCATACAACTCACATAGGGGTTAAAATATAACGGCTAATTCCTCTTTTAAAGTTATTAGACTATTCAACTACTAATAAAATTGAATTTACTGAAACATTGACGTACTTACGTAATTGATTACCGGATTGAATAATTATTTGAATAAATATAAATACATAAGATGAATCGTTTTCGATGAAATTATTGCTATCCAGCGTGAGTGATTTCTTCGAATGTATCTTTATTCAAGTATACGAACATAATATTAATATTTGATCGTAAATATATTATGAGTTGCTGTTATATCGTAAAATAAGAAAATGTATCCATCAATATTCAATGTTCATTTAATACTCACAAACTGATAGAATAAATAGTATGTTGTCATGGTCACTCATGGCAACCATATGAAAGTAGTAAACATGTGACTTATAATCCAATAATTCTCCCCGCTCAAATTCCACATTCAAGGAGCTGATGAATCTTTTTTTTTTTTTTTGTTTGTCAATGGCTCAACAGCCCTATGTGGGCTTAGGCCTACCAGCTGGTTGCCAGTTTCACATCCACTTGACTGAATCAGCTGATCAATGTGCCTTCTCCATATTGCACCATCTTCCATTTTACCTTATATAAAGTTTACTTTCTCTTGAAATAATTTCTCCAAAGCTCCACTTCAATCGTGGATTGCAATAATTCCGCGCTTGTACTCTGTCTCCCACCTGAAATTCTCGCCTCGCTTCTCTATTTCCTTTGTCTGATGTTATATTACACTCTGGCCACAGCAGTCCTAGATGTGTACCCGTAAGGGTCTCCCCACCAATAAAAACCATACGATAAAAAAAAAGTAATAATATGATTTATTTCATCTAAAATATTGAGTGATTTGTGAATGTGGATGTTTATTTTGATTTTATATCTTCTAAGCTCTATCTATGTAACATTTCACAAACTAACACTCAATAATTTAGTACATTTTATGGCAACAGATTTGAGGGAAACTATTTGAGGGTTTTATCAATTATCTCCCATTTAAAATGATTATTTTTGAAAAAAAAATAAAGCCTGCAAAGCTTCGATTCTTCATCTTTTTTTGGCGCAAACCGCATCAAAATCGGTCCACTCAAACGTCTCCACGAACTTTCCAAAGTCGAGCACGAAACTCTTTTCATATACAGAGTTGGTGAAAATTATGGAAACGGCTTAATATTTCTTATACGAAGATAATTTGAAGGTAGGTGACCTTGGGGATCTTACTAAAATCGAAAATACTACTTTACTGTGACTTCAAAAATCTGGTCCGCCATCTTGGATCCACCATATTGAATCTAACTTCATTTTTTAAATGGTAAGGTGGTCATGTTATACATGATTTCGATACAGAATTTCAAGAGAAAATTAATGGTGAAAACCGCACATCGATGTGCCAAACAGTTTTCAAGATATCTTAATTATTAATCAGAAATATTTACATTGTTAGAGTGGGTGAAAATTAATGGGTGATTTTTTTGAGGTTAGGATTTTCATGCATTAGTATTTGCTCAGATTTTTTTGAGGTTATGATTTTCATGCATTAGTATTTGCTCAGTATGCTTTGACATTTCATCATGAATAGACTTACTAACGAGCAACGCTTGCAAATCATTGAATTTTATTACCAAAATCAGTGTTCGGTTCGAAATGTGTTTCGCGCTTTACGCCCGATTTATGGTCTACATAATCGACCAAGTGAGCAAACAATTAATGCGATTGTGACCAAGTTTCGCACTCAGTTTACTTTATTGGACATTAAACCAACCACACGAATGCGTACAGTGCGTACAGAAGAGAATATTGCGTCTGTTTCTGAGAGTGTTGCTGAAGACCGTGAAATGTCGATTCGTCGCCGTTCGCAGCAATTGGGTTTGTGTTATTCGACCACATGGAAGATTTTACGCAAAGATCTTGGTGTAAAACCGTATAAAATACAGCTCCTGCAAGAACTGAAGCCGAACGATCTGCCACAACGTCGAATTTTCAGTGAATGGGCCCTAGAAAAGTTGGGAGAAAATCCGCTTTTTTATCGACAAATTTTGTTCAGCGATGAGGCTCATTTCTGGTTGAATGGCTACGTAAATAAGCAAAATTGCCGCATTTGGAGTGAAGAGCAACCAGAAGCCGTTCAAGAACTGCCCATGCATCCCGAAAAATGCACTGTTTGGTGTGGTTTGTACGCTGGTGGAATCATTGGACCGTATTTTTTCAAAGATGCTGTTGGACGCAACGTTACAGTGAATGGCGATCGCTATCGTTTGATGCTAACAAACTTTTTGTTGCCAAAAATGGAAGAACTGAACTTGGTTGACATGTGGTTTCAACAAGATGGCGCTACATGCCACACAGCTCGCGATTCTATGGCCATTTTGAGGGAAAACTTCGGAGAACAATTCATCTCAAGAAATGGACCGGTAAGTTGGCCACCAAGATCATGCGATTTGACGCCTTTAGACTATTTTTTGTGGGGCTACGTCAAGTCTAAAGTCTACAGAAATAAGCCAGTAACTATTCCAGCTTTGGAAGACAACATTTCCGAAGAAATTCGGGCTATTCCGGCCGAAATGCTCGAAAAAGTTGCCCAAAATTGGACTTTCCGAATGGACCACCTAAGACGCAGCCGCGGTCAACATTTAAATGAAATTATCTTCAAAAAGTAAATGTCATGTACCAATCTAACGTTTCAAATAAAGAACCGATGAGATTTTGCAAATTTTATGCGTTTTATTGTTTAAAAAATTTCTCAAGCTCTTAAAAAATCACCCGTTATTAGAACGGCTTGATATCTCATAATACAAAGGTAATTTGATGGAAGGGGTGATTGAGGATCCTACTCAAATCAAAAATACTACCTTTACAGTGACGTCTTCAAATTTAGTCTGCCATCTTGGATTCGCCATTATTTTTCAAATTATGAGGTGGTGATGCGATACATGAATTCAATACACCATTTTAAATCAAAGTGAATGGCGAAAATTACATACATGGTGAAATTATGTGATACATAATTTCGATACAAATTTTTGGAAAATAGGCAGGATAGGAATGATAGCACTGATAGAGGGAGAAATCAGAGTGACGAGGAGAATCAGAGGAAGCGGAGAAGACAAACTATTCACGACCAAACAAGAAAAGTAAAACTTAGTCAAGAGAACAGGTCAGAAATCACTCAGTTTTTTCGTCCCTCAGGTGAATCATCAGCCGGAATTAGTCAGTCTACCCAATAGAGCTGGCGATGAAACAGAGAAGAGCCGTCATTTCAGGATAATCTCGTATAATATTGCTGGTATTAGGAATAAAATTTATGATTTCGATTTTATGAATTTTCTACAAGAATTTGATGTCTTCGTTCTGTTAGAAACCTTTCTGTATGATGAAGAACTGTTTTCAAAAATAAAATCAAGGCTGAATAATTATGACATGGATTGGGTTCCGGCGGTGCGCACATCAATCTATGGCAGAGCGAGTGGAGGAATAATTTTTGGAATTAAGAAGAATAATAAGAGAACCGCAAGATTTCGTATTGTTGAAGGATTTGGAGTGATTGATATTTCTCTTGGTGGAAGTTATTCTGTATTCTTGGTACCAGTATACATGAAAGCTAGTGAGTGGAGCAACGATCTTGAACGACTGTTTGAATTGCTGCTGAATCTGGGAGATAGAAAGGTGATTGTCATGGGAGACCTTAATGGAAGAGTTGGATGCTGTCAATTAGTGCCCGATTGGATGCTTATAAATATCCACAGCTTGGAGAGAACAAATAGAGTATCTAAGGATATCGTTGTGAATGCAAATGGCAAAGCTCTCTTGACATTGTTTGATGACTTCACTCTGATATTACTGAATGGCCGTATACAGGGTGACCTGAGTGGAGAATTTACATTTATAGGAGGGCAAGGATCTTCGGTAATAGATCTTTGTGCTGTTTCAGCGGATATTCTTTAACATGTGGTATCATTTCGGATTCAGCCAGCAACTTTCTCAGACCATTTACCAATTGTCCTGGAGTTGAGAGTGGGCGAACCGGGCTGTATTCCTGAGAATTCACGTATTATACCCTTGCTACCAAAATTAAAATGGAACTCAAAAAACAAGAACACTTATCAAAGAAAAATCAGCTACTTAGTGGAGAATATGGATGTAGAGAATGGGCCAGAGGTGGACCTCAATGTTCAGCTTACATGCTTTACAAGTCTAATATATGAATGTGTACCTTTGAAGGGTGTTAAATTTGATAAGCAGACTTTTTCGTCTTCAAAACAGAACTGGTTCGATCAGGATTGCAGAAAGGAAAGGAAGAAAGTATTTGAGTTACTGAAGGTTTACAGAAAGACAAATTGTGAAGCAATCAGAGAGCAGTATGTGGTCAAGAGGTGTCAATATAGACAATTATGTAATGAAAAGAAAAATAATTACTGGATCAATTGTGTTCAAAAGTTTAATGCCATCTTGGATGCAAAAGAATTCTGGAATATTGTTAGACAGTTGAAGAAACCTCAGTTTTACTCGGGTGCAGATATCTCTATGGAAAACTGGATGCAACACTTTAAGCAGCTCTTGAATCCTACTGTTTCTTGTGAAAGAATCTTATATGCTGAGCCTGAAACTTCAATTGATATGCTGGATTCTCCAATCACATTGCGAGAATTGCACAAAGTTTTACTGAAAGCTAAGGATGGAAAGGCGCCAGGAGATGATCGAATTTCTTACGAATTCTACAAAAACGCTTCTGAAAACTTCAAAGAGAAACTAGTCAGTGTCTTCAATAGAATTTTAAATACGGGTGTTGTTCCAGAAGCATTCAAGAGTTCAATAATATTCCCAATTCACAAAAAGGGTGATAGAAACCAGCCAACAAATTATAGAGGAATATCATTTTGGAAATGCTGCAGGAAAATTGTTTGCAGGTGTGCCGTTACTTCGACTTGAGGCATGGAATTTACAGAACAATGTATTGGGCGAGTTTCAAGCCGGATTTCGGCGGTCGTACTCCACAGTAGACAATATATTCAATCTTGTCAGCATCATCAAAATAAAGTGCAGAGTAAGAGGGCAGAGGCTGTATGCCTTCTTCGTGGACCTGTCTGCTTGTTTCGACCGAATTGATAGGTACTCTCTCTTCTATAAACTATTCACAATGGGAATATCTACGAGAATCATCAAAGTACTGAGAAGTATGTATGAAGGCACAAGCTCAAGAGTATGGGGGCAAGAAGGACTATCAGAAGCATTTGAAACGTACACAGGTGTCAAGCAAGGCTGCTTATTGAGTCCGCTTTTGTTTTCTCTCTTTATTAATGATTTAGAAGAATACCTAGGAGGAGGTGTTAATATCAGAGGGACAAAAATAAAGTTGCTTGCCTATGCGGATGATATTGTATTGGTAGCATCTCATGAATGGACTTTGAAAAAAATGATAGAAGGTTTGGAGGAATATTGTAAGCTGTGGGGCCTACAGGTCAACTTGAACAAATCAAAGATAATGATTTTCAGGAATGGCGGGAAAGTAAAAAAGTCTGAGAAATGGTATTTCAATGGTAAACAGATTGAGGTAGTTGACCACTATAAGTACCTGGGAATGGTATTCACTCCAAGGCTATCATGGACTAGACATCTTAAGGAGAAGGCTAGCATGGCACTAGCAGCCCTGAGTTCTTGTGGCACAATATTCTTCAATGATAAAATTGGATTCGCCGCAAAAAAAACTAATTTTTCATACAGTGTCTCGGGCTATTCTTTGCTATGGAGCACAGATTTGGGGAACAAGGATTTATGATATTGTGGAGAAGGTCCAACGGACATTCATTAAGAGAGTGTTCAGTTTACCAATGAATGCTTCAAATTATATCGTGCCTCTTGAAACTGGATTGTCTAGTTTGTTCACATACACTCTAAAGCTGCACCTCAAGTTTATTCAGCGAGTGCTAGCAATGAGCGACCACCGATATCCAAGACTGTTGCTGAGGGAGCTCATGGAGGAAAAGTTATATGTGATCAATGAGTGGCAAGATCTCAGTGATCAGTTTCACATTATCTTGGAGCCGGAAACTATTGGAGACATCAATGTTGATAACGTGGTCATCTCAGTGGAACGGAGGTTGAGGAGTCAGTGCCGAGATAGAGTATTGAATTCGCAGAGGCTAGTACTCTTCCCAAGATTGCAAGAGTTCAGTGAGTATCTGGAGGCGGAGGACTTTGCATCAGTAAAGTGGCTGTTTAAGGCAAGAACTGAATTAATTCGACTCAACAGGTATTCATTCGTGACTGGAAGCCGGCTCTGCTCTCTTTGCAACTCAAGAAAAGAAGAGGATATCATTCACTTCTTAGGAGAATGCCCTGTATTGGGGGAGTTCAGATGGAGATACTTTCGGAGGAGACTGCTATCAACGGATGAACTTCTGGCCTACCTGAACGGCGAAAGATGGGAGGTGTTAAGTGCATACTGCAGACGGGCATGGACCTATCGTTACGCTTTAGTGAGTGAGTTCAATTATTAATCAATGGACATTGAACAGTTTCTTTTTTACATTAATAATGTCAACCTACCCAGACGTCAATCTAATGACATGGGGAATCAGCCGGCGACACTCGAATAATATATTCATATTATGAGGGAATGAAAGACTTTAAAGTATTATGTATATATAACAAAAACTATTGTACTGTATTTCTTATAGTCATGTATTTTCAATTTTTTTAAAAGTGTTGTAAATAAAGGCAAATCTCTTCTATTCTATTCTATTCTATACTATTCTATTCTATTAAGACTGATTTCTCTTTTAAACTTATTAGACTATTCAACTACTAATAAAATTGAATTTACTGAAACATTGACGTACTTACGTAATTGATTACCGGATTGAATATTAATTTGAATAAATATAAATACATGAAATGAATCCTTTTCGATGAAATTATTGCTATCCAGCGTGTGTGATTTATTCGAATGTATCTTTATTCAAGTATACGATCATAATATATTTGATCGTAAATATATTATGAGTTCCTGTTATATCGTAAAATAAGAAATTTTATCCATCAATATTCAGTGTTCGTTTATTACTCACAAACTGATAGAATAAATAGTATGTTGCCATGGTCACTCATGGCAACCATATGAAGGTAGTAAACATGTGACTTATAATCCAATAATTCTCCCCGCTCAAATTCCACATTCAAGGAGCTGATCAATGTGCCTTCTCCATATTGTACCATCTTCCATTTTTACCTTATTTAAAAGTTCACTTTCTCTTGAAATAATTTCTCCAAAGCTCCACTTCAATCGTGGATTGGAAAAATTCCGCGCTTGTACTCTGTCTCCCACCTGAAATTCTCGCCTGGCTTTTCTATTTCCTTTGTCTGATGTTATATTACACTCTGGCCACAGCAGTCCTAGATGTGTACCCGTAAGTTATGTACTTAGATGTTTTCAAATACACCGCCAAAAGTAGGTCCATAATAATGGCCGACATCCTACTCCCCTTATTTCTCTTACTTCCTCTCCCTTAGATGTCAGCTCCCTGGGCCGCACTGCAGGTGGATGGTTATCAAGAAGGCCGTGATAATTTTCTACACGTTCTATTATTATGGATGTTGTATGAGCTGTAGATAAACCATCTACCATCCAGGTAACAACCCAGCAGTGCGGCCTCAGCTTTACTCTATAGAGAAGTAGCTGCCAAACATCAGCGCTTAAGTGAGAGACAGAGGAACAACCTGGGGAATTGAAGATAGATTAACATTGAATCAAATGTAAAATGCCTGTCTTCAAAACCATCGTATTTGATAAATATTCAGCCAAAATATTCCAGTAACTTATGAATCAAAGCTAGGATGTTCAAGAACACTTCAGTTTTCTCTTTAAGAGAAAATAAACAAAAATGATTTTAATTTGATTCTCTTTCCAAAAGCATTCCTTTCCAAAGGAGAGTGAGATATGTACTGATATAAAATATAATATTGAACGTAAATAGATGAAATATGGAAAATATAAGATGTAAATATATGTTGTAATTGAATTAAATATTATTTATGTGAAATAGTTTATGTCTCTGGAATAATAATGTTTATCATACATACGATACCGATGGTTACACATAGCGGGAAGTTCAAACTTCAAAATCCTAACCTAGCAAGAGGAGTCTAGCAACAAGATGACAAAAATTCTGATAGAAGTACTTTAATCCAATTAATACATTCATTAAAACACCTTGAAACCACTAAATAATAGATATCAATAACGTATTGATGATACATTAATGATTTAGTTGAATTCTATCCCAAAATCATGTTTTGTTCCTATCTTACAATGGTTAAAATCCCCCAGGTTGTTCACTCTCTCTCATTAGAGCGCGCTGATCAGGTCTATCAGCTACTCCTCTATTGAGCTTGAATTTGTCGATTTCGAACTTGAACTCACGTGTCATCATCGGCCTTGAGCACCCAATCAGCTGATTGCAAGTGATGCTTGTAGACATACTTGAACGCTTCCTTGGTTTTCGCCCACAAATTGTCCCTGCCTTCCTCAACCGGCAAAGCTACAGATGGCAGAGAAGTATCTGAAACAAGAATTCCAATTCCAATTTATTGCCAACAAACAAACAATTCACTCATGTACAGTGAGGTACTTTATACAGTGGCGTTATTTTGGGGTCCAAGTTGGAAGGATACATGTGAAAGAGTCAATAGTGGTCTGTCTGTGATTAAAAATTGGCTTGATACAAATTTGATTTCTATTAATACATCTAAAACAGTAGTTATTCCATTTTCATTGAAGTCTGTTGGTTCACCTTCTGGTTTTGATGATTGTAATGTGGTGATACATGAGACTGACTGTGAGCGGGTTGGGTGTGCATGTGTCCGGTTAGAGTTCCAGGATAGTGTTAAATGGTTGGGTATCATCATAGATAAACATCTGAGTTGGGAGGGACATATTTCTTACTTATGCTGTAGATTGCGAAGATTAATATATAAATTTGTGCAATTGAGAAATATGCTTCCCCTTAACCAGCTTAGGATGGTGTTTTTGGCATTGGTACAGTCAGTGATAAATTATGGTATTATTGGGTGGGGCAGCTGTGGAACGACTATACAACCTCTTGTTCTATTGTATAAGAAATTTATAAAAATTTGTTTAAAAAGACCGACAAGATATCCGTCTGAACTCCTGTACAAAGAATTTTTTGTATTTGATATTCCTAAAATATATGAATTTAATTTATTGAAATTTGTCTATTCAAGGCCACATGAATTTCCTACCGCTCCAGTACATATCTATGCTACAAGAAGACAAATTAGAGATCCCCTGGAGGAGACTCGTTGCAGGACCACTGCAGCTGCAGGTCATGCCTTTGCTAGGGGCCCCCGTTTATATAATCAGCTACCGGTTAACATTTCTAATCTACCAACTTATAATATTTTCAAGAATAAACTTCAACGCTTTATTGAATTGAAATAAAACCGAACCTGTAGGATTATTTTTCTTCTTTTCAACTTTTTCAGTTTAAAAAGCATGTTCTTATTTTATTTTTTTCCTTTTTTCTTCGTTGTATCCTCTTATTTGGAATTGATTCAATTATTATAATGATAGGACTAGATTTTCTGTTAGCTACGTTTATTAAATGATTCAGTACTTATGTTTTGTTTTTGTCAAGAAGACTCATCCCTCATCACAAGCATGCTTACAGAGGGATGTACCAATTGAAAATAAAAATTTAGTTATTAGGCTTTGCATGATTATTATTTAAGTTATCCTTTTTTGTACTTCTATAATGCAGTGAAATTAAATTTTTAGTTATTATGCATGATTATTATTCAAGTTATCTATGTTTTTGTTATTATTAATATGTTTCATTTTGTCTGAATTGTATTTATATTGGTCAAATAAATAAAAAAATTTGGTCAAATATATATACATACATGTGCAAAAATAAAAATAAGATGAACATAATATTATACATGTAAGTTATACATATTTAAGAAGAAAAACATAACTAATATCTTATGTTAGGCATCACCAGCAAAAAGAAAACTCTTTGCCCGCTGGTGAGAGTTGCATAAAAATCCTCACAATCTCACAATAATAAGAAATTGAAACGAAAAGGTTTGTAAAACAAAAGTAGAGTAATAAAAATATAGTCTATAGTAGAAATTCACATGATAATTTATAAAATGTCAGAGTTCAATGCACTATCAAACTGAAACCAAAACAAATTGAAGTGCTAGATTCAAAGTGAAAAAATATTCACTCTTAATCCAATCTATCATCTTCTTTTTTTATATTCTGCCATCTAAATCGAAAGGTATTGCATTTATCAATTTACTGCTTGTATAAATCAGTTGTCTTCGAATGAAAGAAAACTTTGTAGAATAAATTTGGAATTTTTCTATTACATTTGGTCTGAAGTTGAAGAAATTTTTATTTAATTTAGGAAAATTGGTTTCATTTTTTAATAAATACTTCAGTAAGAATTTAACGTAGAGTTGTCCAACTGTAAATACATCAAATTCCTGGAAAATCAGAAGTGTGGGGTATAATCTCGGTCTATTCAAAATAGTTTTAATAATTTTTTTTGCACGATAAAAAGATTGTTCATGTGTATAGCAGGAGCCAATTAACTTGTCATAAATCAGCTGATCCAGTAATAATTAAACAGTGATTTCGACACAATAATCAAAAGGCTTGAAAGTCCAAAGAACCTTTAAAGTCTTTAAAAGACCTTTTTAAAGAAGACCTTTCAAAGAATAACTTTTTAAAAGACCTTTTCAATAATCTGCGAGATTCAGCATTTGTAGGTTAAGTATTGTGATATTGCTCTTTGAAACAGCTGATTTCTGACAAGTTGAATTGGATTCTGCTATACATCAATTGCTCCACCCCATATGACTACTCCATATTGTAAAACTGATTGTACTAGGGCATTATATACAGTTCTTAAGTTATTAATGTTCAATATTTTGTTAAGTTTATAGAATTTATAATATACATAATCAAGTTTTTTACATAAAAATGATATATGAGGTTGCCACTTCAAGTTTTCATCAATTATTATTCCAAGATATTTTGTATTGTTGGCTTTTTGTATTTCTGGGCAATCACATTTTGAGCGGTCAGAGCAATTTGAGTGCAGTTTCAACCTGGAATTTGATGAAAATGTTATGTATTTTGTTTTATTTACATTTAAACTCATGGTGTTCAAGTCAAGCCATTGCTTTATTATTAATATATCACTTTCGGCATCACTAAACAAGCATCAAGAATTGTTTCACTATCGTCAACTCCTGGTGATATACAACCATAGATAACAGAATAGAATTGACTTCCCATCGTACGTTAAAATTTGTGACCAGAAATGATGGGGCCGATCCTAGCGACATCTCTTAGAACTCAGAGTAACTACACCTTTTCCAGTTTTATTTGAGAAAGTATAAATTGTAATTGAGAATGGTCATTTTTAATTGAGAAAACATCAGTTGTAAATGAGAACGATCAATTGTATTTGAGAAGATATCACATGTAATTATTGAGAATGGTGAATATTGTTAATGAGCAAGTATAATTTGAAATTGAGAAGATGTCAGTTGTAATTGAGAAATCAAATTAAAGAACCAGCAGACCTTTTTCACGTTTTTAACTTCTCATTTATAGCAGAATCCTTATAACTTGTCAGAAATCAGCTGTTTCGGTAATAATTAAATAGTGATTTCGACACAATAATCAAAAGGCTCAAGTCTTAAAGTCTTTAAAAGACCTTTTTAAAGAAGACCTTTCAAAGAATAACTTTTTGAAAGACCTTTTTCAATAATCTGAGAGATTCAGCATTTGTAGGTTAAGTATTGTGATAGTGCTCGTCAAAACATATGTTTTCTGACAAGTTAAAAGGATCCTGCTAAACATGTGACGATTTCTCATTTACAATTCACCATTCTCAATTACATGTGATATCTTCTCAAATACAACTCATGTACTCATTTACAACTGATGTTTTCTCAATTACAAATCACTATTCTCAATTTCAACTGATACTTTCTCAAATTGAATTGACACTTTCTCAAATACAGTTGGAAAAGGTGTAGAAAGCGTACGTGTAGACTCGAAACTTGCGATGAGACAGAGAATGGGTGCGCGACTGAGAGTGAGTGAGCGAGAGAGAGACGCCAGCGTCAGCGCTATCTTACCTTGTGAAACAGAACTACGTGGCCAGCACGATTAGATTGAACACAAAACTGGCACACAGTTCCCCATGCCTTGAACGATCTACTCCCATCTCTTATCTACAATAGAACACGCTCAAAATGATACAGAGCTATGACAAAATGAAACTCATGTTTCTCAGGTAGTGAAACAAATCTCCGCTGAGCTGTATGCCTTGAGACAAATGTTAAATAAATGCAGTCTTTCAACTATGAAGTCGCTATTCGCTGTGTGCACGTAGGTGGTGGGGATAATAAAATCGACACCTGCGCTCACGCGGAATTTTAGTGAACGAAACCTAGTTTAACATGAGAAAGGATAGGGAATATGCATTTACAATGCATTCAAAGTATTGTCGTATTCCTAATTGTATAAATACCGTTCACAATAGTAATTGCGGCTTCTATTCCTTCCATATTTCCAAACGTACAGTGATTCAACAAAGAAATCGGATCTCAGTTTTGAATTAATCGAGTGAAAAATCCAGTTTAAAGCATATGATTGATTTGAAGTCTCGCGCCCATAATCCATTTCGGAATATTGACCAATGGGAATGAACTCAGCTGTGGATAAACTACTTCGTCTTCTCAGTCTGCTTGAAACATAACCTTCAAAGTTGATTTTGAAACTTGAATTGAAGATTATAATAATGATTAAGAACATGCGATATAAGAAAATAGCGACAGGGAATTCTATTTCAATTATAAACTAATTTTTACGTACATAAGCCTGTCCTTTCCCATGTTAATCTTCTCTGAAAGATTCATACGATTATCCGCCAGAGCGCAACACCGTAGATGCTCACAGCGAATACCAATCATTAATACACTCGCATTTGGCCTATGGTCTTTGCATTTACGGCAGCACGACCAAGACCAATCTTGATAAAATTCTCATGAAGCAAGCGTGCACACAATACGACAACTTTGCCCGGCATTCCGATTGGAATAGTTACAAAGCTGGCCAGGGATCTTTAATAAGAATGAAATGACATGTAAAACGTGTATCAGGAGTGATATTTTAGTGCTGACTCACCATTTTCCGAGCTCATAAATAGCAGCGTGTTACAGCGTTTGCCCCAAGTGGCCTTCACGTGTCTGGCTTTTTTCTGATGGTTTTTCGGTGACGTCATAACCCAGCAAACAACGCGCACCTTGTCGTACAGCTCCCTTGCAACGCTGTCGTCAACACCTGTGATACAGAACACGCTCGAAATGATACAGAACTATGACAAAATGATACAGAAATTTCAATTCAATTTCAATTTTAATTCACTTTATATGCTCTCTTACATAATATACAGGGTGTCCCAAAAAATAGTGACTCCATTACTACCACGGTATTCTACAAGTCAAAACAAACAGAAAATGTCGTTGGCAAAATGCTGATTTCTCCTTAGTTTACCTGTAATTCGCCATTTTGTGTTTTTAATATTTTTTATCATATCTCGTTGAAAAAACAAGATTTTCTCATAAAATTTGGTAGGGTATAATTGAAGGTGTTATTTACAAAATACATATATCAATGAATTTCAATATCTGTTTTTTCCAAAATAGCGACCGATTAAACTTTTCAATTCGATTTTGCTGGAGAAATATTGCTTTTACGATGAATCGTAAACAACAAAAATATAGAGAATTTTATTCTGAATAAAATGGTAAATAATCTTAAAGAATCGGATAATAAATAACCGAGATATGGCTATTTGAAGATCACCACTTCTGTGTTTTTTTCATTTCTTCAGCAGTGAGACATGAGAATAAATTTCGAATGCAAAACATAATAATATTATGTTTGCCTATCTTGAACGTTCTCAAATTTACTACTGTAAATCATATTTTCACATTCATGAAATTCATTAATTGGTTGTTCCATCCAATAATAAATTGAGAACGTTCAAGTGACAAAGATAGGCAAACATATGTTTTGCATTCACATTTGGGGGTACAATCTTTCCCCTTTTCCAATTCGCCAAACTCATGCGAAAAACGATTTCTTTGGACAACTCGACACAAATACTTTTCCGCCACATCAAAGTCCACTTCACCTGCCTTCGGCAGAATTTGCACCATTTTCAATACCAAAACCATTACACGCAACAAACGCTGACAGTCCGAGCATCTCTCAATCAGATTATACAGGATTGGTGAAAATTATGGAAACGGCTAACTATTTCTTATACGAAGGTAATTTGACGGTAGGTGATATTGGGGATCTTACTAAAATCGAAAATACTACTTTACTGTGACTTCAAAAATCTGGTCCGTCATCTTGGATCAGCCATATTGAAACTAGCTTAATTTTTTTTAATGGTAAGGTGGTCATGTTATACATTTATGAGAGAAAATCAATGACAAAAATCGCACATCGATATGTCAAACAGTTTTAAAGATATTTAAATTATTAATCAGACATATTTACATTGTCAGAGTCGTAAGTATTGGGGAAACAAATATTAGAACGGATTGATATCTCATAAAACAAAGGTAATTTGATGGTTGGAGTAATTGATGATCCTACTCAAATCAAAAATACCACTTTACAGTGACTTTTTCAAATTTAGTCCGCCATCTTGGATTTGCCATTTTTTTTCAAATGATGAGGTGGTGATGCGATACATGACTTCAATACGGAATTTTAAGGCAAAGTAAATGGTGAAAACCGCACATCGATATGTCAAACCGTTTTTGAGATATTAACTGATTTTCAGTAAAAATGTCTGATTAATAATTGAAATATTTTCAAAACCGTTTGACATATCGATGTGCGGTTTTCGCCATTCATTTTCTCTCGAAATTCTGTATCGAAATCATGTACAACATAACCACCTTACCATTTAAAAATGAAGTTAGATTCAATATGACGGATCAAAGACGGCGGACCAGATTTTTGAAGTCACAGTAAAGTAGTATTTTCAATTTTAGTGCGATCCCCAATGTTACCTACCGTCAAATTACCTTCGTATAAGAAATATTAAGCCGTTTCCATAATTTTCACCAACCCTGTATAATTATCTTATAATTATCGCCAAACCCAGTAACAGACGTAAACAAAGGTCTCACACACACACAGACCCACACGCTTACAAGCGCGCACCGTTACAAAATTCTTCTCACTTCCAGAATCCAACAATACACGTAAACGACACTCTTGATCGCGTATTAATAACAATAGCAGTAGACAAGAATACCGTCGTAGCACGATTCTCAGGTTCATTCACATTCGATTTAGAAAAACAACTGACACCGCCGTCTGGAGTGGTTTTTTTTTCTGAAAATCAAAATTCAGCAGGGCATGGTGGGGCTTTTGACACTGTGTGCAGGTCACACTACTCTTACAATCACGCGCTGAATGATTTTTCAGTAAGCATTTCAAACAATAGGACTTACCCTTCACTAATCGAAATCTATCCCACGGAGATAATTTAAAAAATGACTCACAATCTGTCAATTTATGTTTACCTTTCTCAAAAGCTGGGCACTGAGATTTCTCATGATTATCACTGACTTTAGCTCTTGATTGAATTGCAAAATTCTTAAAATTTAATGGGTTCTTTCCCTGTTTTGCACTATGAAACTGAGAGCTACTACTATCACTTCAACTCTTATCCATGGGAAACGATCTGAGTTGTTTTTCAATAAAACTCACAAAATTTTGATAGGTTGGTGACTCTATTCGATGTGAGCATCTACGGTGTTGCGCTCTGCCGGATAATCGTATGAATATCTCCGAGAAGATTAACATGAGAAAGGATAGGCTTATGTACGTGAAAGTTAGTTTATAATTGAAATATATCCCTTTCGCTATTTTTCATACTTATCGATTGTGGAATTATATTTAAAATGATAAAATGAACATATGGGATGTTTTTAATCATTATTATAATCTTCAATTCAAGTTTTAAAATCAACCTTGAAGGTTATGTTTCAAGCAGACTGAGCAGACGAAGTAGTTTATCCACAGCTGAGTTCATTCCCATTGGTCATTATTTCGAAATGGATTATGGGCGCGAGACTTCAAATCAATAATATGCTTTTGAAATGGATTTTTCACCCGATTAATTCAAAACTGAGATCGATTTCTTTGCTAAATCAATTTACGTTTGGAAATATGGAAGGAATAGAAGACGCAATTACTACTGTGAACGGTATTTATACAATTGGGAATACGACAATACTTAAAAAAATGCATTGTAAATGCTTATTCCCTATCCTTTCTCATGTTAAATTTCTGGTTTTCGTTCATAAAAATTCCGCGTTAGCGCAGGGGTTGATTTCATTATCCCCACCACCCACCTGCACACAGCGAATATCCCTGTGGGCGGCTTGAAATTCTCTGAGAGTTACTGGGTTCGAAATTTTATAATATACATAACCTATATAACCTACTTGTTTTTACTGTTGAGGAGCTAGTCTACCTTATCAAAACATCATACCCCACTGATCCAATCAAAAATAATAAACAATAGTTAAAATAATTCTTACCCCAAACTTTGAATTAACGAAGAATGAATTTTGAAAAGCATTAATTTGAACATCGTGTGTTTTTTTGAGGCATCGATACATCACACAGTTATCACCTCTTATCTGGGTTTTAGTATTCGCACCACAAACATTACAAGCAGGGTTTATAAGAATCAACCCACATTCTTGAATAAATAATTAATATTTTTCCTTCGAGCTTAAAACTTTGTGGCTAAAATCACGGAAATTGATAAAACGATTTGGCACCCACATGTTGAAATAATTTTCAAAATCTTAATCAATAACTGAAATTCAAATGTTGATAAGTCATATGATTACAAAAAAAATATATTGAACAGTTGGATGGTTCGATATTTTTATTCGATACTATCAATTTTTTATATCGATAGTATGATGGAGCAGATACTATAGTCCAGTGGTCGCCAAACTGTCGATCGCGAGCTACCGGTAGCTCGTGGGGTAATTTTAGGTAGCTCACGGAAACAAAAGATTGTGCCGCTTACTGGGCCTGCTACTGGAATTAATATATTTTTAGTACCGCATTTAAAAACTATTATTGAATGTGAAAATTTCGTATGCTTAGTTACAGATGATGCTCCTGCAAGGCTGCAATACTAGTTGTGGAGACGGGTTTCATTTCCTTGTGTCGTAGAGACAGTAACATATCAAAATTCGTTTCTCACCCATTGCATAATACACCAGCAGTCATTGTGTGGAATGTTCTTAAATATAAACAAAATTTGCCTCTCTCGCAAATATAACTGAGAAGTTGAATGACTTTAATTTGCAGCTCCAAGGAAAAGATACATCCTTCACGATGGAATGATTTTAGATGTACCGCTATTTTTCAAAAAGATTGAAATGTAGGGAAAGAATTTGAATATAAGCAATTCCCTACTCTGAAGAAAATCAATAACCAGCAAAATACTTTAAATAATCTATATTAATAAAAGAGAGTTGGTGTCTGTACGCTCGCTTATAACTCGAGAACGGCTGAACTGATTTAGATGATTTTGGATTCGTTTGAATTTTTACAGCACTGGTTAACATAATATGTATTAAAATATAAGAAAATCCCTTTATAATTAATAAATAATTAGTAAACTAATGACCTAACCTATCAAACATTTACAGACGGATGTTTTGAAATTGCCGGCCAAGCGTAGCCGCTTCGAAAGATGATCGTGATTCAAGATAAGAAAACACAGCACTCTCATTCAATGCCTCGGTAGCTCAGTGGAAAAAACTCTGCGTCTGATGCTAGAGGTCGCGGGATCGAATCCGCTACGGTCAAATTTTTGCTCTAGGTTTTCTACTCTAATTATTTTTTACGCTAGAATCATCAATAATAAAATGAGTTATCGTTCGTATCATGCATGTTTTATTGTTTCTAATAATAAAATTGAAAAAATATATAAAATAAATTAAAACAAAAAATTATTGATTATATAAAATAAAAATACATTGATTATATTAAATCTCTTTTACTTCCTGACATTTTTGTGGGGAGGTGACATGAAGGGGGACATTTAGGGAAAGAAAGGGTGAAATGAAGGGGATTTTGGGGTTGACATTTTGTGGGGAATAAGGGGGGCATTTGGGGGATGACATTTTTTTAGGGGGTGTCATGAAGAGGGGGACATTTGTAGGGAGAAGATGGGGGACATTTGTGGGGGGGGGGGAGAGGGTGATACGAAGTTCACCGGGACACCTAGTCAAAGATAATCAAGCAAAATATGTTGTAGCTCTTTCAGACTTGAAAACATTTTGATCAACGATTCCAAGATTTTAAAGCATATTGATATACTTGCTATTTCAATACTAGAAATATATCTGTGTAGGCAATAGAAGAGTGAAAACAATTTCCGCGTACTTTCTTTCGAACAATATTTCTTGGTAGCTCACTAGAAGATTTATAATTATGCTGTAGTAGCTCACAGGCTAAGTTTGGCGACCACTGCTATAGTCTACCCAAATAACTATCATTAAATTTCGGATTATATTGAGGATTCTTCCTCAATTCCAGTTCACGACAAATCATCTCAAATTTTTGATATTGACTAACTGTATCTGGGATAAGTCTTTGCAAAGTCAGAAATTGTTTAGCAATTTTAGGGTTAGAAATATCTTTAATCAAATCAAACATTCTTTGAATACGAATAAACAGAGTCTCTAATTTGGCTCTATTTATTCGTAATGAAGCTTCATCTGATGATGACAGCTTTGGTGGAGTTTCCTGACCTGACATTGTAAAAAGTTTTATTCACAATGTAACAGAGAATGACGATAGAAACTTGTTTTTCAATTACGATGAGCGAGCAAACAGATAAGCTTATCAACTTGCTTACCCGCTTGCCAATACAATAGCTCAGTAAGATTGCAATAAAACACGTTACGACAAAACCTAATTCAAATATTATGTGAAGTGCAAACAGCATTCAAATTTATAAAATATGAACAAATTTTCAAGCTCAAATATCGCCGAGCCCAGGTAGGACCAAAAATGGTAACGCCAGAAATAGGCTAGAAGCGGACTGTATCTCTTTAATTTGAATATCTATTAATTTAGTAATAATGATGGGACAATCCAACTCACTCGAAAAACAATGTACACAGAAGAAATTGAATATAATTGGACTCACCACTTGAAGCTCCTTATTGAATCTGACAAACTGATCTCTGGGTTTTAAGGAGAATTAAGGACAGGACATTTGTTTAGGATTCGGTAGGTTATTTTGTCAGAATTGTCAACCACTCAGATGAACTGCTTACACCTTGTATCTGCTCCTCCAGTGTCCGGCTTTTCAGTGAGATGAATATTTATGTCAAATCCGGGAATATTAATTACTTTGTACAATTATTAATTGCTATGGGTTTGCACTTCACAATTTGAAAATAAAAGAAGAAGAGTCCACGATCACTCATTAATCAAGACGGAATAATAACTGAATCATAACTACCACCGAGTTATTATAATTATTAGATTTAAATATCAAATAAAAATGCACCATCGGGCCATAGCCCCCGTGCCCTGCATTAAATTCAATAATTAATTAATTTATGCACGATCGAAAAACTCCACCAACAGTTTTTCTGCATTCACGAACGAATTCCAACTCGAATTGAATTGTAAAGCAGAAACAACTTGCTGAATGATGACGTAGCAGCCCACGTGACCAGTCGACTACAGAAGTAGCCACAAGAGCGCAGCACTGACCAGTGCTCGTTCACAAAGATGACCGGGAAATTCATACCGATACGAAACGCGTATCCAACATCTAAAGCACTTAACATAAAGTATCATACATAGTTTTTCTCAGAAAATCCCAAGGAATAATAATTTGTGCTACTATTCATAGATTTTGAGGAAGATTTCGACAAAATCAGCACAATATCTGTATTACAGACACTTGAAGACCTAGGAATAAACAATAAGTACCTGGAAATATTTAGATTCATCTATGGAAATATGAAATTCAGTTCAACCTGAGAGGAAGACATAGAATGGTGCAAGTGAATAGAGGCTTAAGACAGGGAGATATACCATCAGCGAAAATATTCAACGCAGTCCTAGAAAAATCTTTAATGAAGTTACAATGGCAAGACAGAGGCATCAATATCAACGGTGTGAAGTTGAATAACTTGAAATTTGCTGATGATATTGTTATTATCGGAAGTAGTACAGAAGAAGTATGCTGTATGATGAAGGATATGATCGAAGTAACCAAACAGATAGGAATGAAAGTGAATTCTGATAAATCGAAAGTGATGATATATAATAGTAAAGAAAACGAGAGAGTACTGGAGACTGAGGACGGGAAGATAGAGAAAGTAGAACACTTCATTTACCTTGGGCAGAAAATAGGGAGAGACGGACAATGGGGAGAAATTACTAGAAGAGTAGCAATAGGCTGGTCAGTTTTCAAGAAGTACAGTTATCTCTTCAGATCTAAAATTTCGATGGATAACAAAAAAAGGTTATTACAAATGTGTGTTCTACCAGCAATTTTGTACGGATGCGAGACAAGGACTCTCAAGAACTGAGAACTAGTGTGAGATCGATGAAGAGAATAATGATAGGAGTGAAAAGAAAGACAAGAAAACAAAAGTGTGGTTAAGAAATGAAACGAAAATTGATGTAGGAAGAATGGTAATAGAGAGGAAATGGAATTGGGCTGGCCATATTGCACGGACATCGGATGGAAGATGGTCCAAAAGGATAATTGACTGGCAACCACGCGCGTGGACAAGAAGCAGAGGAAGGCCCTCCAACAGATGGGACGAAGAGTTCAGAAAAATATGCGGTGGAGCGACATGGCAGAGAGTTGCACGAGAGAGGAAGGAATGGGAGAGAATGAAAAACGTCTACAAGGAGGTATGGTTGTACAAGGATTGATACAACAGCATTCATCCACATTATTCTTAATAATCAGAATAACCTACCCCAGCAGCTGCTGATTATTGCATGAATGTATAATTTTTATTTTGAAAATGTTGTAAATGAATTCAAAAGAGCAATAAAATGGTTATTTATTTATTTTATTATTATTTATTTGAGAAAAGTTATTCATCACTTTAGTACCGTTAGTGTATTCGGAACTTTTGGGATGCGCTAGACTAGCATGGCTTTTTCGTGAGGTCTACTGTTCACAGAACTACTAGTAGCATAATTATGTTTAATGATCTTGGATGAAAAAACATAAAATATATGTATACCCGACAGATGAAATGGGATAGATGTTCCATAACACCATATGTTTAAAGTATGATCTTGGATGAAAGAAAACATAGAGATATGCAGAAGAAACAGATCGAAACCGTCGTCTGTTGATGATGAGAAAGAGTGAGACCAAGAGAAAGAGTGGAGGTACAACAGGATTCAATTAACTTGTCATAAGTCAGCTGATCCAGTAATAATTAAACAGTGATTTCGACACAATAATCAAAAGGCTTGAAAGTCTTAAAGGCCTTTAAAGTCTTTAAAAGACCTTTTTGAAGAAGACCTTTCATAGAATAACTTTTTAAAAGACCTTTTCAATAATCTGCGAGATTCAGCATTTGTAGGTATTGTGATCATATGCTCGTCGATCAGCTGACTTATGACAAGTTAATTGCATCCTGCTATAGCAATGAATGAACAAGCTGGGTTCCTCCTATTTTTTTTATCATGCCCCACTGTACTGCCAACCTAACAAAATTAGGTGGAACACGGGCCACCTAATTTTGTTAGGTTGGCAGTACAGTGGGGCCATCATATGTTGCCTAATCATAAAATGATTAGGGCATGATAAAAAAAAATAGGTGGAACATGGGTCTCGTATTATAGCAGTCCTAGCCACTGCTACCTCCAGTTAGATAATATTTAGCTCAGTGAGTGAGATGAGATTATTACAGCTGTTGAGAAAAAGCATATTTTTTATTATAGCAGGATCCTTTTAACTTGTCAGAAACATATGTTTTACTCGGCCACCAGTACAACACTTAACCTACAAATGCTGAATCTCGCAGATTATTGAAAAACTCTTTAAAAAGTTATTCTTTGGGAAGTCTTCTTTAAAAAGGTCTTTTAGAGACTTTAAAGGTCTTTAAGCCTTTTGATTATTGTGTCGAAATCACTGTTTAATTATTACCGAAACAGCTGATTTCTGACAAGTTAAAATGGATCGTGCTATAGTTGTCATAAAAGTTGGTGCCAAGTTTCAATGCTCAACCATCATCTAGAAAAAAAATAATAAGTGAAAAAACAAAATGGCGTCTAGAGGGGAAACGAAGCATTTTAGGACACATGTTTACTGAAACTTTTTCATTATTTTGATGTCAGGAATCAGTATGAGAAGTTTGGCAGATTTTTCCTGAAACACCCTGTATATCAATATTAGGCCTATACCTTATATATCAATATAGATACAATATATTGTACCTATGTAGCCTACCTATTCATAGAATACTATAATATTCTAAAATTCTCCTATTAAGTAACTAAATAACAATATAATATACATATACAACTCCAGCGATCCTTGGGATGTGATAGCTTGATAGCACCACTTGTGCTATCAAGTGGTGGTGGACTGCCTCTGCGCTCAGAGGTCTTCAAGGATGAAAAGCACTATTCGCTGTGAGCATCTACGGTGTTGCGCTCTGGCGGATAACCGTATGCATCTTTCCGAGAAGATTAACATGGGAAAGGATAGGCTTATGTACGTAAAAATTAGTTTATAATTGAAATAGAATTCCCTGTCGCTGTTTTTCCTACTTACTAGTAGTTATTAACAGTGATCTGTTTAAAGAAACATTTTTATAAATATGATGATGGAATGTGTCTATGCACTTGTCAAAAAACCATTCACAATATTTCATTCAATCCTCATGGGTTTCAATATTCATCGTTAATATTAAGAGTGAGACTAATCCTGCTTCAAAGTTTATTCGACCTACCTCTGGGACTGGAACTGGTGATGTTTTTGAGGTTTTAAAGCATAAAGTTTCAAACGTGTGAATTTTCATAACCTTATAAAATTAAGTGATTGGTTTGAGTTCGCGGGGTCAGTTAGTTGAATATAAACATCGTCATATTATGGAATGATCATCAGCTGGGTCAGAATAAGATTTTTTCGCTGCAGTCAGAGGGGCGCCGCGAAAGCGGCGGCTTGTGGGACGTCGCGTATGTTTAAAAAATAAATAAATAATAAAAAAATGAAATGAAATTTAAAAAATATAGAATACAAAAAATAGATAAAAATAAAAAAAATTAAATTAGATGTACATAACGTATTTTGGGGGGCGCCTGACAACATCTCTCTCGATACAGTTGACAGGACCAATTCTGTACAAATGGACAAGAAAACCGCTAATTTACGGCTAAACGCATTGACAGCTGATTTCAGCTAGCATGGCTTTTTCGCGAGGTCTACTGTTCACAGAACTACTAGTATTTAGAATGATAAAATGAACATATTGCATGTTCTTAATCATTATTATAATCTTCAATTCAAGTTTCAAAATCAACTTTGAAGGTTATGCTTCAAGCTGACTGAGCAGACGAAGTAGTTTATCAACAGCTGAGTTCATTCCCATTGGTCAATATTCCGAAATGGATTATAGGCGCGAGACTTCAAATCAATCATAATTATGCTTTTGAACTGGATTTTTCACTCGATTAATTCAAAACTGAGATCCGATTTGTTGAATCACTTTACGTTTGGAAATACGGAAGGAATAGAAGCCGCAATTACTATTGTGAACGGTATTTATACAATTGGGAATACGACAATACTTTAAATGCATTGTAAATGCTTATTCCCTATCCTTTCTCATGTTAAATTTCCGGTTTTCGTTCATGAAAATTCCGCGTGAGCGCAGGGGTCGATTTTATTATCCCCACCACCTACGTGCACACAGCGAATAGAGACAAGAGTTTCGGCACTTACTTCTGTGAAACTCCTCGTCATCTGAATGCGCGCCCACATCCCCATACACCCCTCCTCCTCCTCCTCCATTGACTCCTCCTCCTCCTTCCTCTTCACCTTCTTCCTCCTCAGCTTCACTCGCCGAATGAGGGTCGTGGTGATGGTGACGCTTCTCGTCGCTCCTGTAAAATAAAATCGATAAATTATCATCGAACAACACTGAATATCAATCAATCAATCAATATTTTATTGCCAAAAAGAAAACAATACAAAAGTAAATCGGTACAACACTAGAATAAAATACAAAATAAATAATTACCTTGAGATTTGATAATGAATTTTGAACCATCAACAATATCATTAACAATAAGGCACTACCGGCAAAAGATAATCTTGTGCGCCGGTAGTGAGGTCAGAAGTCACAAAAATTGTAAACCAAATGCATCAGGCTAAGTCAAATTAACAAGTGTTTTAAGATTCAGGAAGACTAAGACTAAGGAAACATTACATTGTGAACTCATCAACTAAAGAAAAGAAACATTACACAATGAACTTATCAATTAAAAGAAAACATTACATTATGGATACAGATAATTTGAAATAAATTTGAAATAAAAGATAATTTGAAATTCTATTCTATTCTATTCTATTCTAAACATTTCTCCTAATCCATTCCAGTATAACATTAATTGCGGATTTTATTTACAATAAACTGTATTGGAACTTTATTCAAAAACAAATGGCACTGGTATTTAAACTGACGTTTACATACCATTAAACTAGTAAAATCAATATCAAACTGTACTGTACGTGGATTGCATGGGAATGCATTATTTCTCATTTCGAATGTATGACTATTTTTATTAATAAATAATATGATTCTTCTAACATATGTTTGTCTTATTGTAAGCACCTGAAAATATCGCCAAAAACATTGAAACATTTATCGATTGTCATCAAGATTTGTTAAAATCGTTAAATTAATCACAAAAATCACTAGAAACCGTTCAAATTATCATCGAAATAGAGAAAAACGTTGAAATGATCACCTTC
The DNA here is from genome assembly GCA_017141395.1 of Laodelphax striatellus. NCBI lineage: Eukaryota > Metazoa > Arthropoda > Insecta > Hemiptera > Delphacidae > Laodelphax > Laodelphax striatellus. The sequence continues at coordinate 9,451,637 of CM029543.1, read as the reverse complement.
ATTTGAAATGATCAGATTCATTTAATTTGAAGTTTGGCATTAGATAGATAGATAGATGGAGACCTATAATTTCTTTGCCATCGTACTCTACGGTCATCAGCAACGTTAAGAAATAATATATCTCTATCTATCTATCTAATGCCAAGCGTCAAATAAATGAATCTGATTACATAGTAATTCTTTTAATTTGGCAGATGGGGATTGATGGTTATTCAATAAATAACTGATGTTACGCTCAGCTTGGACACGATAGTCTGCGAATGATCTGCGAGATTCAACATTTGTAGGTAAGGAGGTCAAACTGTTTTCAGGTTAGAATTCGTCCATATATCTAGTATATATCTAGTCTATATAATATATATTACATAGAAGATTGATTACGAATAAAAATGTTATAATATGGTCAATTTTAATAAATATATTTATAAAATACTTAGGGCCGGTTTCCGAGCTCGGGATTTATCCAAGTTCTAGACTCAAACGGGTGGCCACCGTAGCATCGACAAACGTTAGTCTCGACAGGTTAGCTCGCTAGATTCTCTACCTTTCATGGTAGCTAACCTCGCTAGTGGGTTAGCAGCATAGAGAGCCCGTGCCCCCTCCTTAGTACATAGTGTCGAGGCTAACGTTTGTCGATGAATTAAAGATACATCAAAAATGTATCCCAAATTTTGCATCAGTAACCTCATTTAAATTTCCATCTATCAAATGGGCCTGTCAATAGGCATCTATGTCAAAGTTAACATGCAAAATAGCGGGCTTAAAATGTGAATAGCGGGTTTTGAGTATTATAAATTCTCTCTATAGTCTGGCAACAGACAAAAGAGCCTCCAAAATAAGAACTCTACTGGGCAGAGAGAGCGCACGTTATGCAATGCAGCAGTTTATCTCACTCGCTCACTAGAGTAGTGGTACTATGTGATACAGTATCACTGTGTGATACGATGCGCGAAGGTTCTTTTGTCTGTTGCCAGACTATAACCACGTGCAAGCAGGGATTCGATATTTCACACAAATATCCTGAACATCAACGTGATTTCTGGGACCCCGTAGCGAATCACGGGTGACCTGCTAGTAGATTGATGAATTGAGAGCAATAGAAGATAAATAAAGAGAGGAAAAAAGAGAGGAGAGAGACAGAAAGAGGAGAAAGAGCGTCAACAAAGATCTTTAAAACGTATTTACGGAAAAGCACTTGAAGTTGAGGACACGATTTAATCATAAAATTTTCTCAACAATTTAGCTGGCTACTTTAATGAGCATTCATCCGTGTAAATTTATTTTTCGTTTTAGTTCAGTGACAATAATTTTAACTTCGTTTGCAAGTGATCAACTTAGATTAAACTCAAGCCAACTGAAAACTATTTTCAGCAGCGCTTGGCACTTAACTGAGGTAATTTGGAAAATTTTCGAATCGGTTCAGTTAGACAGCTGATGTTGAAGCTTCAACCAATTGCGATATTCGCTACCTTGGAATTTACCAATTAGCCCAGTAAAATACAAGATTTTATCATAGAAAAAGCTCAATATTCTTCTTCGTCCGCGAAGAAGAAGAAGAAAAAGAGAAGGAAGAGAGAAAGAAGGGAGAGGAAGAGAAGAAGAAGAAGAAAAGGAGAAGAAAGAAGAAGGATGAGAGAGAACAAGAAGGATAAGGAGGGGAGGAGGAGAAGGAGGAAGGACAAGGAGGAGAAGAAGAAGGACAAGAAGGAGGAGAAGGAGAAGAAGAAGAAGAAGAAGAAGAAGAAGTAGGAGAAGGAGGAGGAGAAGGAGGAGGAGAGGGAGAAGAAGAAGAAGGAGGAGGAGGAGAAGGAGGAGGAGGAGGAGAAGAAGGATAAGGAGGAGGGAGAAGAAGGATAAGGAGGAGGAGAAGAAGAAGGACAAGGAGTAGAAGAAGAAGAAGAAGAAGAAGAAGAAGAAGAAGCAGAAGAAGAAGAAGAAGAAGGAGAAGAAGGAGGAAGAAGAACAAGAGGAAGACAAGGAAGAAAAAGGAGAAGAGGAAAAGAGTAGAAAGGAGAAGAGGGAGGAGGAAATGGAGGAGAAGGAGAATAAGAAGGAGGAGGAAACGAGGAAGAAGAATAAGAAGGAGGAGGAGAAACAGGAGAAGGAAGAGGAAGAGAAACAGAAGGAGAAAGGGTGAAGAAGAAGAAGGAAGAGGAGGAGAAAAGAAGAAGACGGATGAAGAAGAAGAGAAGGAGGAGGAGAGGAAGGATAAGGATGTGCAGAAGGATAAGGTGTGAGAAGAAGGATAAGGAGGAGAAGAGGGAGGAGGAGGAGTATAAGAAGAAGAAGAAGAAGAAGAAGAAGAAGAAGAAGAAGAAGAAGAAGAAGCAGAAGAAGAAAAGAAGAAGACATGAAAAGAAGAAGAAGAAAGAGTAGGAGGAGACGAGGAGAAGAAGAATAAGAAGGAGGAGGAGGAGGAGAAACAGGAGAAGGAAGAGGAAGAGAAACAGAAGGAGAAAAGTTATGAATAAGAAGGAAAAGGAGGAGAAAAGAAGAAGACGGATGAAGAAGAAGAGAAGGAGGAGGAGAGGAAAGAGAGGAAGCAGAGATAAAAGTTGAAGAAGGAGAAAAGAAGAAGAGGAGGAGGAGGAGGAGGAGGAGGAGGATACAAGAATAAGAAGAAGAAGAGATGAGGAAGAAATAGAAGAAGAAGAGTAGAAAGGAGAAGAGAGAGGACAAAAAGGAGAGAAGAAGAATAAGAAGGAGGAGACGTGGAAGAAGAATAAGAAGGAGAGGAGGAGGAGGAGAAACAGAAGAAGGAAGAGGAGGAAAAACAGAAGGAGAAGGGGTAAGAATAACAAGGAAGAGAAGTAGAAAAGAAGAAGGAGAAAAAAGAAGAACACGGATGAAGAAGAAGAGAAGGAGGAGGAGAAGAAAGAGAGTGAGCAGAGAGATAAGTTGAAGAAGAAAAGAAGAAGAGGAGGAGGAGGGCGGAGGAGGAGGAAGGAGAAGGAAAGAGGAAGAAGAATATAAGAGGAGGAGGAGGAGGAGGAGGAGGAAAAGAAGAAGAGGGGAGGAGGAGGAGGAGGAAGAAGAAGTCGGAGAAGAAGATGAAGAAGAAAAAAATATGAAGGAGAAAAAAAGAAGAAAAAGGAGGAGGAGTAGAAGGAGAGATAGGACGAGAAGGAGGAGGAAGAGGAGGAGGACGGAAAGGAGGTGGAGGATGTCGAGGAGGAGGAGAAGGAGACAAGAAAAAGAAGAGGAAGGAAAATAAGAAAAGACTGTTAATAATTTGAAATAATCAATGTACCAACCTCTGCGAATAGAATCCCATGTTGCCAATATGATATGGCAGTAGACAGCAGTACATAGGCAAACGTGAATCCGAGAAACAATTCCAATGGCCAACGTGGTGACGAACGTGCGCCCCCCGACCTGACGCGGAAGGCCTGGAAACACACCCACACAAAACAATTAAAAACATAAAAAAGATGTACAAAATTCCTTAAAATATTACAATTAAGAATCAAGAATTTTATTAGTCATCAATATTCACAAAGAAATACATGGACATCATCAGGTATAATTCGACGCTTGGCATTGGATTGATATACAGAGTGTCCCAAAAAATAGAGACTGCAGTACTACCACGGTATTCTAAAAGTCAAAACAAACAGAAAATGTCGTTGGCAAAATGCTGATTTCTCCTTAGTTCACCTGCAATCCGCCATTTTTTGTTTTTGATATTTTTCATCATATCTCGTGTTAAAAAAACAAGATTTTCTCATGAAATTTGGTAGGGGCATAATTGAAGGGTTGGTTTACAAAATACATATATCAATAAATTTCAATATCTGTTTTTTCCAAAATGGCGACTGACTAAAATTTTATATTCGATTTTACTAGAGAAATATTGCTTTTTACAATAAAACTTTTAAATACAAGAATGTAAAAAATTTTATTCTGAATAAAATGGTATATAATTTTAAAGAATCGGATGATAAATAATATAACCGAGATATGGCTATTTGAAGATTACCACTTCTGTGTTTCTTCATTTCTTTAGCACTGAGACATGAGAATAAATTTTATGAATGCAAAACATATGTGTTTGCCTATCTTTGTCACTCGAACGTTCTCAATTTATTATTGGAATGGAACAACCAATTGATATGAATTTCATGAATGTAAAATAAGGATACAGTAATGAGAATTGAGAACGATTTCAAGATAGAACTACAAGATAAATTTCGTTCCAGGCGAAATTAAATACGAATATCACTGTAGCTTTGTGCTTAACAAGGCTTCCCGAGATTTGATTGAATTAGATCTAGAAAAATCTAGTTTTGGTCCATAGAAAATTAAAAGGTCTCACCAAAACTAGCCATTGGGTCACTCATAGCGCCACTGTACATATTGCCACTACTTGAAACTGTCGCACCATAAGCATTCTATTTAAACTACTACAATGTTTAGTGCACTATTGCAGCAGCGTTAGAATGACCATAACTTGAACCCAACTTTGAACAAAACGATAAGATAACAGCTTGTAAGAGAGAACACAACTACTACATATTATACATATTAATTTCCTGTTTTCCATGTTGAACAGTAATCTTTATGAATGACATGAATTTAGGCTACAACTGACTGGAGGTAAGATAAAGGGAGCAACGGAAAAGAAGAAGAAGAGAGAAGAAGAAGAAGGAGAAACAGGAGGAGGAGGAGGAGAAGAAGAAGGATAAGGAAGAGGAGTAAAAGAAGGAAGAAGAGACGAGGAAGAAAAGAAGAAGAAGAGTAGAAAGGAGAAGGAGGAGGAGAAAAATGGAGGAGAAGAAGAATAAGAAGAAGGAGGAGGAGGAGGAAGAGGAGAGAAACAGAAGGAGAAGGGGAGAAGAAGAAGAAGGAAGAGGAGGAGAAGAAGAAGAAGACGTATGGAGAATGAAGAGAAGAAGGAGGAGAGAAAGAGAGGAAGAAGAGGGAAAGTTGAAGGAGAAAATGAAGAAGAAGAGGAGAAGGAGGAGGAGGAAGAAGAAGAGGGAGGAGAATGAAGAAGAAGATGGAAAGAGAAGGAGGAGGGAGAAGAAGAAGTTTGAGAAGAAGAAGAAGAAGACGAGACGAAGAAAAAAGAAGAGTAGAAAGGAGAAGAAGGAGAAGATGCAAAAGGAGGAGAAGAAGAATAAGAAGAAGGAGGAGGACGAGGAAGAAGAATAAGGAGGAGAAGAAACAGAAGAAGGACGAGGAGGAGAAACAGAAGGAGAAGGGTGAAGAAGAAGAAGGAAGAGGAGGAGAAAGAGAAGGAGAAGAAGACGGATGAAGATGAAGAGAAGGAGGAAGAGAGGAAAGAGAGGAAGCAGAGGGAAATGTGTTGAAGATGGAGAAAAGAAGAAGAGAGGAGGAGGAGGAGGAGGAAGAGGAGGAGGAGGAGGAGGGAAGAGGAGGAGGAAGAAGAAGAAGAAGAATAATAGAAATAGGAAGTAAGATAAGGATGATGAGGAGGAGGTAACCCACTAGTTCCTGGTGCGTGACGCATAAGGGACATGAAGAACCAACTTTCTAAGAAATCGAGGAGATACAAGGAATAACTAAGGCGAAATCACTGAATATGTTGCTCTATATTATAACACCCATGATCTACTAACTAAGAAAATAATTTACATCCAATAAAATACTACGCTGGCTGCCCGACTAATTACTGTACATAATTAAATTTACATTCGTTGTGACAAGAAAATTTACAAATAATTCAAGTAAGGTTCGATCTTCCCCTGACAGAAATGAAACTGTTAAAACTCACTTGCTAAGCCGAAAATAAGTCCGCACCGGATCCACATTTTCGTAGGAGTCCAAGTATAGCAGGATCCATTTAACTTGTCATAAAACATATGATCGACAAGGATATGATCACAATACTTAACCTACAAATATGCTGAATCTCGCAGATTATTGAAAAGGTCTTTTAAAAAGTTATTCATTGAAAGGTATCCTTTAAAAAGGTATTTTAAAGACTTTAAAGGTCTTTAAGACTTTTAAGCCTTTTGATTATTGTGTCGAAATCAATGTTTAATTATTACCAAAACAGCTGATTTCTGACAAGTTGAAAGGATCCTGCTATACTCGAAGAAATCACGGCACTCCCGTTCACAATACGATAACACATAAAAGGTTCTTGAAAGGTCAGATTTAGATGTTAACTCATTGTAGGTTTAACAATTAAGTTTTGAAATTGAATCAAATTAATGAAACTGAAATTGAATATTAATCGGTTGGAAATCTTTTTCTGTCCTATCTGTTCCGTAGTCCAATACAAAAAAGTGATCAGCAAAACAAATATTTTTTTTATTTTTCTCTGGCTGGACTCTTCCTGTGGCCTACACGTGGAGTTTTTTCCACAGGAGGGAGCAGGGGAGTCCAGACTGGCGACGGGACGGGTGGGTATGATGTTGCCTTTCCCAGGCAAGGATGCAAGCTAGGCAGTTTGCATCCCCTGAGAAAAGTTCCTCACCTCGTCCATCGACTAGAAAAACTGCATTTCATTGCATCTTATTTTTTCCGAGCAGCCAGCAATAGAAACTACAATGTAGAATGTAATAACCTAATACTAAAGCAATTCTATATCTTGTCCAATATTTCTCACACTGAATTTTAAATCTCAATATTCTACCCATTACAGAGAATGAGGAAGAGGAGTAGGAGTAGGGGGGGGGGTGAAGAAGAAGAGGAAGAATAATAAGGAGGAGGAAACGGAGCTGATGGTGGAGGAGGAGGAGGATAAGGAGGAGAAAAAGAAGAAGAGAAGGAGGGAGGAGGAATAGATGATGAGGAGAAAACTAGGCTAGTAAGAAGGAGAAAAGGAATAAGGAGAAAGACGAGAAGAATAAGAGGAGGAAGAATAAAGAGAAAAGAAGTAGGAGAAAGACAAGAAGAATGAGAAGAAGAGGAGGAAGAAGAAGAAGAAGAAGAAGAAGAAGAAGAAGAATAAGGAGGAGGAGGAGGAGGAAAAGAGGAAGAGGAGGAGGAGGAGGAGGAGGAGGAGAAGGAGGAGGAGGAGGAGGATGAGGAGGAGGAGGGTGAGGAGGAGGAGGAGAAGAATGGGAAGAAAAGGAAGGAGGAGAAGAATAGGAAGAAAAGGAAGGTGGAGGAGGAGGAGGAGGAGAAGAATAGGAAGAAAAGGATGGAGGAGAAGATGAGCGATGAGAAAAAGAGTAGGAAGAATAAGGAGAAACAGAAGGAGGAGGAGGAGGATAAGAAGAATGATGAGAAGAAGGAGGACAAGAAGGGGAAGAAGAATAGAGAGAAGATAAAGAAAAGGAAGGAGTAAGGAAAAGGAAAAGAAGAGGAGGGAGAAAAAGAAAAATTGGAATAGAGGTAAATGACAAAGAAAAAAGAACACCATTTTCACTTCAAACCTGTCATGCAAAGTAATTTTTTTAAATTAGACTGAAAATATTGCAACGCATGCATTATTATATATTGCATGCATTGTTACATGTGAAACAAACTAGTGAGTATACATAATTTATACTACAATAAATTAATAATAAAAATGTGCCCAAGTTTGATAAAATCACAATCAAGTTTGAACAATAATCTAATTGGAGATTAAAAATATCAATATTAAAAAATTAGAATTATATTAATACTTGTTTCTAGCTTTAAAGGGTGAGAGTATAAGCGGACAGTTGAATATTGAAGCTCAATCATGCTTTAAATAAAATCCACCGAAAAGTTTCAAGAAAAATGAAATCTCCACCAAAAATTTTCCAAATAAAAACCGGAAAATGTTTTTTCCAGGAAAACTCTTTCCTTCTCACCTGAGTGTATAATCCTTTTACTGAATCTATACCGGCTTTCTGTAGGAAGACCAACGAGAAATCATGAAATTCAAATAGAATAATATAAAGAAATTTAGTTGAAAAACCTATCGATTTTGGTAGAAATTCAAGTTATTCACATAAAAATTCGCCTAACATATGGACACATACACTAACATATATAGCAGGATTCTTTTAAATTGTCAGAAAACATCTGATTGATGTACGCTCGTTTACTAACGTTAAATCAGCTGTTCTCTGACAAGTTAAAAGAATCCTGCTATACACTGAATACAAATGTGTATAGAGGAAACACTGGTACATGTGAGGAATAAACAATGCGTTTTAAGGAATACGGTAGTGATAATAAATTATACAGTGGTCCAAAAATGCATCCACTGTTTAGAAGTTTATTGCCTGGTTGTTCGTACGTCTATTAAATTTAACCGGGCGATAAATCGAGGACAACAACATAGTGGGATCGACGACAAACTGAACTAACTTGGAATGAAGAATTGAGACAAAATAGTGTTGGAAAGCCTTGAATTGCATTGATTTTATTTGCAAAACTACATTACTCATCATTTTTATCAGATGTTATTATAAAACAATATTCTGCAGACAAAATTTGTGATTTTCACTCCGAGTTTTTATCAATGAGACACAAGGTATCTGGTAGTGAAAATACTAATGGCATAATTTTTTAAACATCAGCTGGTTGTGCACACATTTCAAATTGTTGAAACATTTCTACTCCGTTCAGAACAGGGTTGAATTAATATTAGTGCTGATTGAGGGATTAAATTTTTCCAGCGGTTAATTTTTTTACATATAGCAGGATCCTTTTAACTTGTCAGAAAACATATGTTTTACTCGGCCACCAGTACAATACTTAACCTACAATAATGCTGAATCTCGCAGATTATTGAAAAGCTCTTTTAAAAAGTTATTCTTTGGAAGGTCTTCTTTAAAAAGGTCTTTTAATGATAGAACGTACAGCGTCCTGCCGGCAGTACGTAAAGTACTCAAAGTCCTACCAAGTTGGACATATATTTGAGTACTTTCCGTCCTTCTGGCAGGACTAATTTTTCCATTAGAAAGAGCGTTAATTCCCCGCAAAAAATCACGCTGGTACGACTGCTTGATCAGAAATGGCGACATGTTTTGGAAAGGCCAACATGTCTATGTTTTGGCTTCATATTTTGACGCGCCCAATGGATTTGCTCCACTCATTTTCGGTGTAAACTGGGAAGTAGAAAAGTGTTTCGGAACTATAGTTTCAGTTAATAAAAGTTTTGGAAGTATGAAGTGGGATATTAATGGCAACACTACTAAACTGCGGTTAGCGGACATCAAGCTACACGAGCACGAGGCAAATTATTGTGCAGTGCAGCCAGTTCTTCATAATATACAGGAGGAGAATAGACCCTCTGCTTCGAATGGTAATTCATTTTGTCTATTGTTTTGTTTACAAAGATAAAAGTTTCTATTTTAGAATTTCATTTCAGTGGCAAGCCTTATTTCTTCAACTTGACATTCCAAAATTAATAATTTATTCTGTGAAATGTAATGGCCCATTTTCATGACTTTTGTAAACTGCATTATAGCCAAGAATCTACTTTATTGCGTTTGATATTTTTTAAATTATTGGAAATTCATTGATTTATATAGATAGGCCTGTTCATAAACAATAAATCATTGTTCATCCTGTCCTATGACCGGTTTGATACAGTTCTTCCTCTCCTCTTTTCATGAAACTAATCTATTATAATTATATATGTTTTATCCTATATAATTATCACAATAAACCACAATAAACAGTAGTTTGATATAAGTTATGTTATAGTATGTAAGTATATTCAGTATATACTAAAACACAAATCATATGATTTAGTAGTTTCATATGTGCTATATCCAATTGAAACGTATTAATATACATTAATTTGATATGTTGTGTTATATTTAATTGAAACGTTTTACCACAATTGTACAGTAGAACATTGAAATCTCACATCAGTAACAGATAGTTGTTGTTTACATGCTGTGGAAGTGATGTACTGCTGGAAGGTTTGCGTCCTGCTGGAAGGACAGATTAAACATTTTCCATAAACATCAAGAGTCCTTCCAGCAGGACGCTAGGCCATGTACAAAAGTACTTCCGGAAGCTCCTTCCAGCAGGACAAATGCCTGTACGTTCTATCATTAAGCCTTTCGATTATTGAGTCAAAATCACTGTTGAATTATTACCGAAACAGCTGATTTCTGACAAGTTAAAAGGATCGTTCTATAGACATCAGATAAATATTTTAACATGTGGTTAAAATTTTATCAGGTGGGAAAGTACAAGTTTCAGTTTTACCAACCAAAACTCTGTGATATTGTGGCTTAATGCAATTTTCGGAGCTAGTTTGTTTCGAATGAACATGTAGTTTTTTAGAGAATGTTAATGCAGTTGATTTCACTAGTTATTTAGCTAAAATATATTGTTCTAGTAACACTATTTCACTTGAATCTTTAATTTCAAATTAGTTCAGTTTTTCGTCGATCCCACTATGTTGCTACCCTCGATTTATCGCCCGGTTAAATTTAATAGACGTAGGAACAACCAGGCCGAACAACCAGGCAGTAGACTTTTCAACAGTGGATACATTTTTTTGGACCACTCTGTATTTTGAGGAAAAATATTCCCTATACAATAAATATTCCCCCACAAACCTCGAAATGCGTACTTGTTGCAACACCCTTAAGTAAATCTATGTGGAAATGTATGGAAAATTAAACGTTATTCTTTATCAATCAAACTTCCTAATTTCATTCAAATTTTAGATTAAAATTGAAACTCATAGGTACTCGGTAAATCTTCACTATTCCCATGGTAACCTACTTGAACTTGAAAGCGGTTACTACTACAGAGAGTGTATAGTCACAGTGTGGACATTACATGTCATACTTTTGATTGGTTAGCTCCGACCACTGAGCTAAATATTATCAACTGGAGGTATGAGTGACTAGTGCCCGGTTTTTAGTCGTTCGATAAATCATTCAATAGCTATAGAGTCAATAAATTTATCCATTCGATAAAATTTATTGCGTTCGTTAAACATTTTATGTAACCGATGGCTATTGAACGATTTATCAGTTCAATGAATCTGGCAACATCGCAAAGGCTTTATTTTGTAAACAAATGCCATTTTGTAGGTTAGGTACCTGTATCCCTTCATCTGTTTTATTCTTTGTGAGCAACTATTTTCTGTCTACTTTTAGATTGCGTGTTTCTTTTCTATCAGCCATTTGAGAGTGAAAGTATTGATATGAATTAAAAGAAGAATTTGTTCTTTCATTGGTCATCTTTCAAGTTTTCTATCTCTCATAAAATTTAGGAGCGTCCTCAGTTTATCATCCTTGAAGTAGACAAGATAAAAATGCCTACTTGGTCTCAAATTGTAGAGAACTTTGATGGACGTTTCTTACGTTCACGTGAAGTAAAATATAAATTGTGATTATTTAAATTGAAGATAATGGAATGCTCTGCAAATTTTATACGAACCATTTTTCAGTAAAACAATCATGTAAACGTTTATTTGCAGAAGTAAAAAAATTTTAAGCAATAAATCTGTATTTTTCTTCATTTTTTCACAAATAGCTATGAAACTACTAGAGTTAAGAGTAAAATGGTAATGAAATAAATTATAGGAAAATTAATTTTGTGAAGAATGAGAAAAAGTTTGAATTGATATCTCTATTGGAAGCCGAGATACTTATGATAAACGGAATACAAACTAACCTAGATAAAAAATTGATCAAAATAATCGCCAGCTGTGCAGTTATTGGTTCAATAAATATTTATGTGCTGGATTTTGGCTCTATAGTTTATCGAGAGATTTATAGATCCAATAGCGTTATCGAGTGTTCAAAAAACGCAATTCTCATGTTTATCGAATCAATAGCGCTATTGAATCGATAAACTATTTATTGAACGACTAAAAAACCGGGCATAGGACTGCTATACGAGACCCATGTTCCACCTATTTTGTTTATCATGCCCTAATCATTTTATGATTAGGCAACATATGATGACTACTGTACTTAACCTAACAAAATTAGGTGGCCCGTGTTCCACCTAATTTTGCTAGGTTGGCAGTACAGTGGGCATGATAAAAAAATAGGAGGAACCCAGCTTGTTCATTCATTGCTACCTCCAGTTAGATAATATTTAGCTCAGTGGCTCCGACAAATCCGCCATACTTTTGCCAATTCTCATAAGATTTGCATTGGAATGAAAAGCAGATCATATATATGTTATGATAAAATATTCACTTCTAACCTACAATACTGCCTTTGCCAGTATTAGTTTTCATCATTTCAAGTTTTTAAAGCAATACCAAGAGCAGAGAGACTGTTTTTATGGTAGAAAAGTTGGTCTTGATGTTGTTTTTCGCAAACAAAGGTTGATAAATGAGTGAATGGGTTGATGTTTGACTGTAATCACATATCAAAATTCAAAAATTTCACAAAAGTATGGCGGCGGCGGAAAAATTATGATCTCCACTTATTTTTATGGAGTGCTTCACAATGGCCACACTGTGACTATACATACACTCTGTAGTTACTACTAAAATAATAATAATTATTTAATTACTACTGATGTTTGAAATACGAATAACCCTTGCTTATGTAAAATAATGTTGAGACCATCTCATGCATAACAAATATCTTAGTCCTATTTGAATCGTAGAAGCATTGAACAGCATAAAAAACACTAATTAACATAAAATTAATTTTATATCCACAACAAGGTCTTCTTAGAGTCAGCAAAAACAAAGACAAGACTAAGGGCCGGTAGCAAAGTTCTGGACTAAAATGAGTGGCTACCGTAGCATCGACAAACGTTTGTCTCGACAGCTTAGTGGGCTAGCAGCATAGAGAGTACATAGTGTCGAGGCTAACGTTTGTCGATGAAACGGTGGCCACCCGATTTAGTCTAGGACTTGGCTGACTTCTGAGCTCATGAACCGTCCGTAGACAAATTTTGCTACAAACTGAATTTTTCAACACACTGTAGAATGTCTTAATAATTAGTTTTATATATATTATTTTCAAATCAGAAAATGGTCATTGAAGAATCAACAGGTATTTCAATTAGAAAATGAATAAATACTTTTCATTAAGTGGAAAAAACGAAAGTCTGGATTCCACTTAAAATATAGTAGGCCCAAGCACAAGTGTAGGACACATATGAGCTACACCGACTGCAAAAAAAATCTTGGAAAAACTATTGAAAGAATACTTTAAAATAATGGAAATGATGTGTAAGGCTAGGCGTACACCAGTTAGTCAAGACAAGACAAGACGAGATTAGTCACGTTCAGTCACAGTAATTCACAAAGTTGCTTATGAAGCAGCACACACCGATGCAATGACTAATCGGTGTGTGTTGCTCCATAAGCAACTATGTGACATACTGTGACTAAACGTGACTAATCTCGTCTTGTCTTGTCTTGACTAACCGGTGTACGCCTAGCCTTGATGATTGTCAACTGGTTTATTTTACAAAATATATGTTGACAAATAACATAATTTAAACCTGCGGTAGACACCCAAGGTGTATAGAATGAAAGAGGTGGGTCGGACTGCAGCTGTTTGCAGAGAAAATAGAGATAATAACGTCACTGCATCCCATAGCCACTAGTTTTACATTCAGTATTTTTCAATAATAGGTTGAAAAGAACATTCATAAAGGTGCTAGGGAGATATCCTTCAGGTATATTGTCAGGAAAGGTATAAACTATCATCTCCAACTGGAATGCTTCTTTTGCAATTTTTATGGCTCAAAACAATTAATAGACCTTTTCACAAGTTTTACGCCTGCATCATATGGAAGTTTATGTGAACATTCGAGTTTCTATGACGTCATTATCTCTACTTTCTCAGCAAACAGTCTGCACTCCGACCCACCTCTTTCATATAGCAGGATTTATTTTAAATTGTCAGAAAACAGCTGTTTGATGTACGCTTGTTCACTGACGTTAAATCAGCTGCTTTCTGACAATTTAAAATAATCCTGCTATACCACCTTGGTAGACACCACCAGTATATCAGGCACCGAAAATGGTCAATTCGACCAAATAACAGGTCGGCAAACCGGGTAGCCACCTAACGATCAAACATTACAATTTTAACAGTGTTTTCAATGGTAAAAACATGAAAAACAACTTTAATGCCTGGGTGTTCGTACGTCTATTAAATTTAACCGGGCGATAAATCGAGGATAGCAACATAGTGGGATAGACGACAAACTGAACTAATTTGAAATTGAAAATCCAAGTGAAATAGTGTTACCAGAACAATCTATTTTAGCTAAATAACTAGTAAAATCAATTGCATTAACATTCTCTAATAATAATTCCGTGTAACCTGGCTGGCTCAGGTCTGGTGTCAGAGTTTTCAGGTCACTCCTGATCAGTTCAGGGTCTCTGACGTGACTTAACGACTGTTTTTAGGCAGCCGGGACCGACGGCTTAGCGTGTTCTCCGAAACACGAGGAGTGGCTCGAGCTAAAATCTCACGGTCTGACCTGGGTTCGAACCCGGGACCTCTAGGTTACAAAGCCAGCACTTAACCCACTCGGCTATGGCCACTCCTAATAAATTCTCTAATAAATTACATGTTCATTCGAAACGAACTAGCTCCAAAAATTGCATTAAGCCACAATATTACAGACTTTTGGTTGGTAAAACTGAAACTTGTACTTTCGGTCCCATATGATAAAATTTTAACCACATGTTAAAATATTTATCTGATGTCTATGTAAAAAAAAATTTAACCGCTGGAAAAATTTAATCCCTCAATCAGCACCGGCTAATTTAACCCTGTTTTTAACAGAGTAGAAATGTTTCAACAATTTGAAATGAGTACACAACCAGCTGATATTTAAAAAAATTATGCCATCAGTATTTTTCACTACCAGATACCTTCTTCCTCATTGATAAAAACTCGGAGTGCAATTCATGAATTTTGTCTACAGAATATAATTTTGTAATAACATCTAATAAAAATGATGAGTAATGTAGTTTTGCAAATAAAATCAATGCAATTCAAGGCTTTCCAACACTATTTTGTCTCAATTCTTCATTTCAAGTTAGTTCAGTTTGTCGTCGATCCCATCATGTTGCGTCCTCGATTTATCGCCCGGTAAAATTTAATAGACGTACGATCAACCGGGCATTAGTATATTATACTCAACAAGAGTATAAGTATTGAAATATTTCTAGTGAATAAGTATTTGAAATATGAAGCCTGATTTACCTGTCATGGCTGGTACTATGCCTGGAAAGATCTGAGACTCAAATTCTCAGCTTTGGGAAGCCTTGCCAATGTCCAGGGTGACAGGAATAACTGGAAAAAAGGTTTAAAAAATTAGATATTGAATGAAAAAATAAGGCGAAAGTAGTAGAAGGAGAAGAAGAAGGAGCCGAAGATGGAGAAAAAGAAGAAGAACAGATGAGGAAGGAGAATGAGAAGAAAATAAAGAAAAAGGAGAAAAAAGAAAAAGGAGATAGAAGAAAGAAAAAGGAGGAGGAGGAGAATGAGAAGAAGTGGAATAAGGAAAACAAGAAAGAGAAGTAGAAGAAGAAGCTGGAGAAGGACGAGGAGAAGTAGATGGAGGAGAAGGAGAAGAAGAAGAAGAAGAAGTTAAGAAGAAGTTGAAGATTAAATTATTAGAAGAATAGCTGATAAAATTAAAACAACATTAAAATCTCATACAGTTATAAAAATAATACTGCAAAAAAACAATGCCTGAGATACCTAATAGCTAGAACAATAAAAACATTAATCAGTAATTTTTTTAATCAAAAATTACGTTTATTACAGTGCAAAATGAGTCATTACAATGACAGACATAAGTTTACGAGTTCATTTCAATTTATAGCTTTTGGTAATAGGTAGTCATTCTACAGTAAATTGCAAAGCTCCGAGCCTTGTAATGAGTTGGATTACGGATTT
The DNA here is from genome assembly GCA_017141395.1 of Laodelphax striatellus. Classification (NCBI taxonomy): domain Eukaryota; kingdom Metazoa; phylum Arthropoda; class Insecta; order Hemiptera; family Delphacidae; genus Laodelphax; species Laodelphax striatellus. The sequence continues at coordinate 9,435,879 of CM029543.1, read as the reverse complement.
ATTGATTAATTTACATTGAATGCGTTAATTTTATTATGTCAAGGTATGTAGTAAATGCGGGTGCTTGCAAATATCGTTGAGAAATGATCGAATTGACAAGAATTTCTAAATACTATAATTGATTCATTACTAATGTCTCAATCTGATGTAAAAACGTTTTACTCATAGAGATCTTTGAGTTTATTCATAGGCGGATTCATGTTTAGTTTATTAGTATTTTTAAATAAAAATACAAAATTCAATACAATCTTTAATGTTGTCTCGAACTAGACTTTAGCTTGAGGTAATTTTTTATTTAGTCTAAATTTAATTTTTCTAAGTAAGGAATAAAAATAATATAGAGAGCAAGTTAAGCATATCAGTTGTGGGAGAAGAATATGAAGGTAAATCTGGGTCTATGGGATTATAAAGAGGAGAAGAGGATAAAGAGAAGAAGATTACACACCGTCCAGGAGAAAATGAAAAAAATTCCAGAAAATTTTCTGGAAAAGAAAATGTAACAGCAGATTCTTTATCTCGAATTTGTGCTAACATAACAAATGGAATGAAAAGCCTCCAGAAATATCATATGCACGCCATATACAGAATTTTATCATTGGATAAGAAGTAAAAATCATCCATTCTCTCTAGATGAGGTACGACAAACTATGAATCAATGTAGAGTTTGTGCTGAAATAAAACCAAAATTTTACAGTCACAAAGAACTCTTATCAAAGCTACATCACCTTTTGAACGCCTCAATTTAGATTTCAAGGGATATACTACAAAGACCAGAAATCATTACTTTTTAACTATCATCGATGAATAGTGTGGGTGAGAGACGAAAATGATCTGAACATAAAATGAAACTTATTCAAGAGCAATAATAAAATTTAATATTAGTATAATCATAATAATGAGTACAATTATTATGGAAAACATTTTATCTCATTCATTATTTTAATATTGTTCAGCTCTTTCAACGGTTAGGAGATCAGCTATTTTTCGTTTCTGAATGGTATTGAAATTTCTATTCTGTCTGTATGTTTGTTTTTTTCTTCATTTCTTACTTGAAGCATGTTTTTTTATAATATTCAGTTTTAGCCTCAATTAAGAATAAAAAGAATTAAGCTATACTATCAATACAATATTATAAAATTAATAGAAATGAAGATTAATGTATTTTGTTAGAGAAAAGAATAATAACAATTCGTTTATCTCAGTTCTCAAGAGCGGGCTGGGAAGTCTTTCTTCCATTCTATTTTTTTCTTCTTGCTAAAAGGTTCTTCTGTATTCGCTAATAATTTTTTTCTCTCTTTATTTTTCACATCATAATGAATGAATAAGATTATTACAATCACATTGAGCATTATGATACATTAGAAGTTGATGATTTTTTTTTATTTACAAGAAAAAAAATAAAATTAATAGAAATGAAAATTAATGTATTTTGTTAGAGAAAAATAATAACAATTCGTTTATCTCAGTTCTCAAGAGCGGGCTGAAGTCTTTCTTCCATTCTATTTTTCTTCTTGCTAAAAGGTTCTTCTGTATTTGCTAATATTTTTCTTTCTTTATTTTTCATAATGAATGAATAAGATTATAACAATCATTGAGCATTATGACACATTAGAGTTGACGATTTTTGGGTTACAAGAAATTATGGATTGTAATATTGGAAATGAAATATCAATATCTAACATATATACGGAGCATGCGGAAAAATTTTGAACAGTTTTCTTGTTATTTATATAAATCAAAATTAAATATCAAATAATATTATTGTCGAAACTTGGATCACAGATGAGCAAAATTGTAATTATGAATTGAATGGTTATTATAGGATTGATAAAATAGCTAAATACTCAAGGAAGCGACGGTCTTTGGCTCAGGTTTGAATAGATAACTCAATCACCAGCAATGAGATAACAGCCGTAATGGATGAAGGCAAACTTCGATTATTGTTAATTGTGTCATTGAACTGGTAGAAATCTCACTATAAAATTTGGGACTCTACAGATCCCCATCATTAAAAATAAATGAGTTTATAAATGGCCTGGATTCATGTTTGGAGGAATTTAGATAATGACTACTGTAAGATTATAACAGGTGACATAAACACATTGATCTTCTTGGTAATGATAGATTGATGGAGTAATGGCCTGCTATACGCTTCAACTAAAAGGATATAAATCTTTTATTAATAAAAACCAACTAGGATACAAAAATAATAGCACTAAATATTTTGGATTGCATATATTTTTAAAAGACTCTCTAAAATCAGATAAGGAAGTTAAAGGCATTACTTGGAAAAACCGCAATAACCCTGACCACTTTAGCACACCACTCATAATAATAATCAAAAGGAAGAACCCGCGTTATGGGTTGAACATAATGTAAAATGTGGATTACATAGGTTTAAAACTCCTGATAACTGGAAAGAGAAAGACTGAAATTAGGGCTATATTCCTTTAATGAGAAATCATAATATTGATCCATGCACTGTAGAATTATTGCAAAAATTAACTGAACTCGTTAACAAGAGAGAACCACCATACTAAAGATAATTGTCACATCCAAAACAGACCAATAAAGAAATGGATTACTCAGAAGAGTGTATTATACATGCAATGAAGGAATCGAGACAAGGATGCACAAATGATCAACAAAACAACCCATTTAAAAATATTAGAATTAAAAGAAAGGTGCTAGAAAGTACACGTAATACTCTGGAATAATTGACCGAGGGAAGAGAAGACTGAGTTATGAGCTAAGGAAGACTGAGCTAAGCTCAGTCTGTCTAATGAAGTCTTGTTTCAGAGTCGATTGGCTTTCGTCTGTGTGTTTGTTTGTAATGCATTTTTAGTTGAATATAAACATCGTCATATTATGGAATGATCATCAGCTTAATCGGAATAAGATTTTTCGTTGTAGTCATAACATTTTTAGCAGTCGGAGGGTCGCCGCGAAAGCAGCGGCGATCATATAAGAGGGCGCGCTAAAGCGGCGGCAGGACGTCGTATATTTAAAAATGAATAACTTAAAAATTGAATGAAAATATATAAAAAATAAATGAAAATAAAAAAAATATATAAAAAATAAAAAAAATGTAAAAAATAAAAAAAAAATAGATGTACATAACGTATTTTGGGGGGCGCCTGACAACATCTCTCTCGACACAGTTGACAGGACCAATTCTGTACACGTGGACAAGAAAACAGCTAATTTAAGGCTAAACGCATTGACAGATTGCAGCTAGTATGAAGCTTTTCATTGAGGTCTACTGTTCACAGAACTACTAGTATAATAAGAAAAGAAAAAATCAAATATTTCAATGATAAATTGGAGCAGAATAAAAATAATCCAAGAAAAACATGGGAGTGTATAAATGAATTGCTGGATAAAAGAAGTAAAAAAAGAAATTGAAAGAGATTGAAAGAAATTGAAATTGAAAAAGAAGTTGAAAATAAAAAAAAGACATATACGTAAACAACCTTCAGTTGAAGCATTTTGCAAACGTCGGAGCAACCTATGCAAAGAACTTACTTGAAAATAACAGTCAAAGCCACGTAATCAATATGAACATTATTTCAAACAATACTCCGATTAATAGTTTTTTTATTCAGCCCACTGATGAACAGGAAGTTATAAAAACTATTTTCAATTTAAAGAGCAACTCATCACCTGGTCATGATGATATATCATCTACATGTCTGAAGAAGGTAGCTCTCAACCTCGCTAAACATTCAACTGTTTTAATAAATAAATCATAATAATAAAATAAATCCTATCACGTGTTCGATATAGCTATTGTATATTCCATATACATAGCTATATTCCATACAGCCATTCTCTTTTCCTTCTATTTCGTCCTTAAATGCAAAATTAAAAAAAACCTCACATATACATCGTCGCGCAGTCTCAAAATGAACATTCCTGCCAAATCTTATTGAAATCTGTCAATGCGTTTAGCCGTAAATGCATTACACACAAACAAACACACAGACGAAAGCCAATCGACTTGAAACAAGACTTCACTTCGTTCAGACTGAGCTTCGCTCAGTCTTCTCTTCGCTTGGTCAATTATAACGTTCAAGAGTAAAATTTGAATTTTAACTTACAGTGAACAGTTTGAAGATCGGATCATAAGACAAAGTAACTTAGGCGTATGGATTGAACATAAAAAAAAACTATTTTTAGTATGATGTAACAATAATTTGATGTAAAAGGAACAATAAATGGGGAGACTATTAATAGTAGCTGCTCCATCGTACTATCGTTATTAAAAATCGATAGTATAGAATAATAATACCGAATCATTCAACTGTTCGATATTTTTTATTGAAACCACAGGTTTCAGAATATCCATAATAACAACCAGCTGTTCAACGAGAGAACATTCACATAACCTACTTGTTTTTACTGTTGGGGAGCTAAGTTAGTCTACCTTATCAAAAAATCATACCTCATTGATCCAATCAAAAAATAATAAACAATAGTTAAAATATTTCTTACCCCAAACTTTGAATTAACGATGAATGAATTTTGAAAAGCATTAATTTGAACATCGTGTGCTTTTTTGTGGCATCGATCATCACACAGTTATCACCTCTTATCTGAGTTTTATTATTCGCACCGCAAACATTACAAGCGGGGTTTATAAGAATCAACCCATATTCTTGAATAAATAATTAAAATTTTTCATTCGAGCTTAAAATTTTGTGGCTAAAATCACAGAAATTGATAAAACGATTTGGCACCTCCATGTTCAATTAATTTTAAAAATCTTAATCAACAACTGAAATTCAAATGTTGTTAAGTATAAGTCATATGATTACAAAAAAAAGATATTGAACAGTTGCATGGTCCGATATTTTTATTCGATACTAGCTGTCCCGGCGAACTTCGTATCACCCTCTCCCAAACTTCATATCAATAAATGTCACGAAGTAAAATATCCATATCCACTCGCTGTATGGATCGAAAATTAACAGAAATCTGCAATATAATAATTTTTATAAAGCGAGTGGATAATAAATATATGAATAATAAATTAATCAATGCTGTTGCCAAAAATATCACCCGTCTCGGAATCAGCGAAAATTCTGCGGAAGGCAGAGTCGCTGTCCAATAGACCACGGAGCTCGTCTAGACCGATATTCAGCATCTTCAACACCACATCGATTTCATAGGAGCATTATTGTTTGACTGGATCAAAATGGATGTCATGTTTGATATAGTCATTAAATAATTATTTATTAATTATAAAGAGATTTTCTTATATTTTAATACATATTATGTTAACAATTGCTTTAAAAATTCAAATGAATCCAAAATCATCTAAATCGGTTCAGCCTGTTCGAGTTATAAGCGATAGACACCAACTCTCTTTTATTAATATAGATAGAAGAAGAAGATTGACTGACCAAGCAAAGCTGTGGTTAGAAAACTTGGACATTTCCTTATAATAGGAAGTAATTTCAATCATGATCACTTGAAGGAGAATAGTACCTCCAATTAATGCAACATGATATAGCCTATATATATTTATATATATATATATATATATATATATATATATATATATATATATATATATATATATATATATATATATATATTCGATACTATCAATTTTAATATCGATAGTATGATGGAGCAGATACTATAATTATAGTCTACCCAAATTTACAATTTTCAACGATTAAACTGATATATAAACAATTTAAAACAACATAGAACTTACTATGACTGCATAGCAAGACCTATTTCGATGTCAACTTTCCAGTGAAAATAACAGAAAAAATACAATCTGTACTATTAGCAGTCAACTTGTAGTTGAGGAATATTGAAAAAGGAAAATTGGATGAAAACATTGAAAAGACATGAAAATTTCAATAAAAATATAGCAAGCGAAACGAAGGTAATTAGGCCTGGGTATGGAGGGTTAGGGTCCGGAACGAAGGTAATTAGGCTCACAGTAATATGGAGTGTTAGGGTCCAGAAGGCCCAGTCTACTATACTTACCGTTGATTGTACAGCTATTTAATACTGATGATCTACATTGTAAAATGGGATAACTTTGAGTGACTAAACACTTATCTGAATAACATACCTTTGAGCAATCAGTAAACAATTACTGTAACTATTTGGTTCTAGAGATTGTAGAAACTCACATTTAATGCTATTGCCCCCATAATAACCGCGATAAAGAAAGTGTGAATAGTCATTGTTGCATGATGCAGCGTTGGGCTGAAATTTGAGCATCAGTTTTCGAGAAACAACGTGAACGTTTTACGCCAAGCGGTTTCATGGGTTTTTGAAACTGATCAATTAGTTCCACTTTTCAACGCCAGAAAGCGCAAGCGTAAATTTTCTTCTCAATTTGACCCATTCTATTTTGGCAGTATTTCAAACTTTGTTTTGATTAGTTTCAATTTAGACTCATGTATAGAATATATCTATACATTATTACACAATATATTCTATTCTATACATATTCTATACATGGTCTAAGGTTTCAAATAGTGGAAAATTATTTGCCTCAATAAAATGTAGTTTTAAAACAAAATGAATGCTTTGTACCTCATTTATTGATTGTTTTGAATATATTTTTATACGATGTAATGGAATTAAGATAAGGAGGGATGCTTCCCTTATGGTTATGAATTTGAAGATAAAGATATAGTTTGGTTTGAATTGAAAGATTTCAAAACAAATTTATAAAATGTAATGGAGGAGCCATATAGCTTGGCCTGCGAGAGGCCTCTTACTCTTTAACTGATAAGAAAGGTTATTAAAAATAAAATAATTTTGGAAAGAATAATCAAGTTTATTATAATAAGAATTCTAAAAAATTAAAAAATATAAAAACAACAAGACTGATAGGGATTGTAAGGGTATTTTGTGGGGTTTATAAATTATGAAGATTATTAAATTAATTCAATTTGTAAATATAAATATTTCTTAAGAGCAATGAGTTCAGGTTCACTTGCCTGGAAATGTGAATGATCCAGAATCTGGTAGCTTTTCTCAAGTATTATTCAAAAAATTACTTAAATTTCACCATGTCGACTTGACTTTGCTTTGATATAATTTTGTGCACATTTCACCTAGGGCCCTGGTAATTAAAACACTTCACGGTACCTTGTAGACGACGTTTCTCGACACAGGCCGGCGTAGCGGAACCTTTAGTACAGATGCGGACAGGAATGGCGTCGATCACAGCTTTTTTACTTTCTGGTAATACTTTTCTCTCAACTCACTATTAAACTTCACTCACAGTACTAATTTTCACTCTGACAAATTTTAATAATTGAGATACGGGATCGCAGGTGCTGCTAGCTCTACATAAAATTTTACATTTAACTGACAAAAATTAAATTAAGACATCAATCGAAATAACGTTTGGGCTGATCAGGCCATTCTAGTAGGGGGTCTTGAGCAGAGTGAGACTTTTCATACATGGGAAACGATAATTTAGCCAAGGCGGATTAATACAAAAAGAACATTCTAGAAAGAATAGTAATATAATAATTCTGATTGGTCAATAAAACTTTAATTTTGATACAAGATGGCGTCTGGAAAATAGATCGCCCTGAATACAGTTTAAATATTTTAGAGAGTTACTAAGATGTGATCAGGAATTTTTTATACAAAATAAAATAACGACCCCTTACATTTGACATATAACCGGCTACTCACAAGTGTGTGTGATAACAGAACGCATGCACGTGTTTGATAACACAGACTAGACACACCAAAGCAGTACTGACAGTAGGGCTACATTTATAGAGTGGTAGTACAAATTTTAAGCTGACCAAGTAGTACTGTAATAATTGCAATAATAATTAATAATTAAAATTGAATAAAATGAATAGAAAAATGCGTGTTACGGGAATGACGAACAAATTATCATTACTTCAGAACTGATAAGATAAAATTATTGTCACCATGAATGACAGAGGAATTGATTCGTATAATTGACAGTACCACTTGGCTGAGTATAATAACTCACAGATTTAATAATAGTGAATGTTTCGCCTTTTTTTTTAAATTTTTTTCTATGCATGCTATTTTTTTTATAATTTATAATCTCACACATAATACATAAGTTACAATAAATATCAATCTATGGTGAGGTATGCTCGCTGCTACGATTTTGGCAATTATAATTACTGCTAATTGAATTATCTAATTTGGCTAGTGGGCTGTGGCTATTTTGACAGTTCACTGATTGATCGCCCGTTTGCAGGTTATGAGTGACAAATAAATGTACATACAATAAATGAGGCTAAATAAATGCCATTAAACAAATACTGTAATTTATTAATAGATATCGCAATTGGTGTTCGACATATAGCAGGTACTATATTATATGATCTAAAAATGATCTATCTTTGATTCTATTATGTCAATAGTTTTGCCAATAAGTTAGAGCTACTTTTATTACACAACAGCCTGTCGAGAACTCAGACGTACCTCCATCGTCCTCTTCTCCCACAAATGTCCCTCAAATGTCATGCCATGCCACCCCAAAATGTCATCCTCTCCCCCAAAAATCTCTTGCAACAATCCCAACCCCTATTATGCCTTCCATTCCCCAAATGTCGACCCCACATATCCTCTTTCATGTCAACTTTTCCTAACAATTGGTTTTTTATGTCATTTATTCTTCCTGCCAAATATTTTTTATTTTATTTATTAATATTTATTTTATTTTATTTTTTTTATTTTTATTTTTTTTTTTTAATTTATTTCCTGTCTTCAATCATTTATCAGGGTCTCATTTGTTCTTGAAATTATTTATCGTCCCATTCTAATCAAAAGAAAGAATTATATTTATTTTAATTTTTTTTTTATTCTAATTGATTTTATTTTTTTTATTATTTTGTTATTATTTTCATTCTTCTTGGTTAGAAATTAGGAAACACAAATATGTATGATAACAATGAATGGATAACCTCATTCTAACTCATTCATTGATGATTCTAGCATATTGATGATTCTGAAAGCCTATTATGTAAAAAAATATAGTCCGGAGTGAATCTGAACCTGAATCGTCTGCTCACTGCAGAAGCGAAAAATTATACAGAGGTTTAGGGGGTGAGATAGTTACATTTTCCGGATCTGAAACAGACTACTTTCTGTTCCGGCAGATTGCTTGGCTGCAAAACCCATTACAAAAAAAGCAGTCTCGAGCGTGGTCTTGAACCCGGAATCGTCTAGTCTCCGGCACTGCGCCACAGAGGCTTAGGGTGGGAGATGTAGCTGATTTTCCTGATCCTGAAACAACAGACTCTCCCATCATCTTCTGTTTCAGTCTCAATTTTATATAATACATGAAACGTAGGTCTGCAGAATGCTAATTATTTATTAATTATAAAATACACTTTATAATTTGACACATCATCAGAAAAGGATTCTCTTGATATTATACACAGTTATACCAGGTGCCAGTGTCAGTCGAAACTAAATCCAAAAATCATCTACAAAATTTGTTGATCAGCTGTTCTGAGTTATACGAGTATAAGCGAGCTGCACAGTTGTTGGTTATTGTATCTTTACTTAATATAGATTACTGAGGCTCATCTAAGTCTGTCATTTGACAAGATGGACAAGACGTCCTACCCTCAAGATGATATTTCAATATTTGGAATTACTCACTGTACAGATCCTTGAAAATTGATGACTCTTTCAGCAAGGAGAAGTCGGGCTGGATAATCTACAGTAGATGTTTCCAGGTCCCGTTTTTGTCACCAACTGCCAGGGGCCACATAATAATTCTACTTGTCATGAAATTTTCACAACCGTCAACATTTTTTCTATTCTCATTTGAGGGTCTCTCTCTCATTGAGAAAATTCAAGGCAAATATAATAGAAATTATGCAGTTACCTTACAACGATGAAGATGATTTTTATTGTTTAAACAATAATTGAAGTCAGAAAAATAGCTTGTAAACCTTGTAAAAACATTGAAACTTTGAAACGAATTTTTATTATTTCACTGTTATCTCGGAAAGGGCTAGTTTTTCAAGAAAATTTGTTATTAACGAACTTCAAGGAGATGAAATATTCTATGAAATGCTTAATGATTGTTTTTTAGTGAAACATGCAGTTTCAGAGAAGCTGTTTAAGACGATAATTGTATCATAACTGGTTTTCTTGAATTACGGTATCTCAAAAACTGAATGTTTTTCGAGAGAATTAAAATGTGTCTCCTTAAGACCATAAAGTACTCTACAAAATGAGTGGATACACAATGTTTTTTGACAAACTGTTAAAAAGATACAACTTCAAATTTATATTTTTTGGGCTTATCTCAATATCAATATATAATCACCTGGTTGAACCAAGTTATACATAGCCTGGTTTTCATTAGTAGAGTTAGTGGTAGAGTTCCCTGGGCGAGTACTAACTATCTTGTGAACTCTCCCAATGAAAACGTTTATAGTAGAGTAGAGTGATGGTAGAGTACTTGTTTTTGGTAGAGTAGAGTAGGATAGCACCGTGGGATAGTACTCTACCACTTGCCTTCCCCCATCACCGCTTCTCACTCTACTCTACCAACACTATCCTAATGAAAACAGTCTCGAGCTAGTAGAGTAGAGTCTGCTAGTAGAGTAGAGCTAGTAGAGTAGAGTCATTTCAAGGTTAGATCTGTTCACTAGACAACAAACTTTACCTACCATCATTCTCAATTGTAGTGAAAACAGCTACTCGACCAAGTAGCCTAAGTAGAGTAGAGTTAGTACGGTAGAGTTAGTATGCTAGTTACTCGACCACTAACTCTACTAATGAAAACCAAGCTTTATTGATTGTTCCGAACAGAAAATTGATAACTCAGGTATATTCAGATTCATTTAATTCGACGCTTGGCATTAGATAGATAGAGAGGTATTATTTCTTTGCCGTCGTACTGTACGCGGTCATCAGCAACGTCAAGAAATAATATCCCTCTGTCTATCCAATGCAATGCATCAAATTAAATGAATCTGATTACAGACAGCCAAAGAACATTAGGCTAGGCGTACACCGGTTATTCAAGACAAGACAAGACGAGATTAGTCACAGTAATTCACATGGTTGCTTATGACTGCACACACCGATGCAATGACTAATCGGTGTGTGTTGCTCAAGGCAACTATGTATGAAGTACTGTGACTAATCTCGTCTTGTCTTGTCTTGACTATTTCAACCGTGTACGCCTCTAGCTCACTACACTCACAATCGCTCACCTAACGTTTAAGAACCCATTTCAAACCTGTTCTAGGCTTGGAAGAACGTAGGATTACAATTAAGGATTACTCCTCCATTGAAACCATCATTTTTTTTGTGGATGATGACCACATAAGCTCTAGGCTTGTGCGTGGGTAATGGGAAGGATGATGATGAGAGATGAATGGACCTATAGCTTTAGGTGGGGTCCGAACCATTTATTAACGACTTTTATTGTACCGTATACGTGTATTGTTCAGTCAATACAAACTATGAATTTCTTCTAGATAAGAAGAAATGCTTTGAGTTTGAGACGGGAAATTGGATATTCCAGGACTGGGAGAAATAACCTACACACACCTCAAGTTTACAGTACTACATTTATTCTTGTTTCATAAGTCACATTGACAGTTGAAGGTACATTATTATTATACATTACTTTATCAATACGGTAACTTACATAAAGGTTGTGATTTATAATATATATAGCACTTACACACATTATTTACAATAGTGGACAATCTTTTCTCAATTTTACATAAAACCAAAGATAATTATATTTCTCAGTACAATCAGACTCATTTAATTTGACGCTTGGTATTATTTATTTATTTAAAAAAATACATAGTTGAGGGCACCAGGAATTAAATCCTATTATAGCCCTCATAACACAAAAAAAAATTAACACAAACAAGACAAGTTTAGATAGTGTGGTGTCACAAATATTGAACCATTAAAAAGTTGTTGGTAATACAACAACTGCTTGACTAAAAGTTTCAATCTGATAATATTATCAATCATATGATATCATTTTACTTAATTCATATTTATTTTGTTATTTCAAGTTTAGTTCCTATTCGAGCATTGTACTGGTGATTTGGAAAATATATTATGTCTTTGAATATGAAGTTCAATTTTATTTAATCAATTATAATACTGCTTCAAATTGGCATCCTGAACGAACCCACGAAAATAATGAAGCAAAAGGAATGAGAAACAAAAAAGAATCAGTGGACTTATTGGAGAACCTGTGAATAAGGTAAGATTGGAATTGATTAAACGATATTTGGATTTGAAGTTTTTTGAAGTAAAAGTAAACAATGCCGCCAAAAAACGTAAGAAACAAAAAAGTGGAAGAAACAGAGAATTGTGTGTTGAGTGATATAGATTTACAAGGTGAAATGTTTTTGGTAAATGAGGAAAATTGTAAAGATAAGGAGGAAAGTATGGAAATGGATTTGAGAAAGAATGTTAACATAAGCAAAATGTTTGAAAGTATTTTGGAAGGAATGAAAGGAATGGAAACAAATATGAAAGAAGAAATGAAAGGAATGGAAACAAATATGAAAGAAGAAATGAAAGTAGGTAATGAGAAGTTAGAAAAGAATATGAAATTTGAAATGACAGAAATGAAAGTAGGTATTGAGAATTTAGAAATAAAAATGGCGAAAATGATAAGAGAAGAGATGAAAGAGGTGAGATCGGATTTGAACGAGATAAAATCAGATGTAGAAAAATGTGAAGAAGATCAAAAGATAATGAAGAGTGAAGTTGACAATTTGAAAATGAATGTGGAAGAAAAAATACAATTGGGAAGAATTGAGATTGATGAGATTTTGAAGGACAGTAGAAGAAAGAATAAAATTGTAGCAAGGGATCCTAGATTTGAAGATGCTTGTGGTGTTTACGATGGAAAGAAATTCAAAACCAACTGCAAGTTTTTGGACAAAATTCGTCGTAAGAAGAAAAATGCTTCAAAGAATTGATGGATACAACTGATGCAGAAAGAAAAGACAGATAAAAATTTTATTCAAAGGATGGATAATAAAGAGAGAGAAGAAAGAAGAAACAACTCAAAGAGTTGAAGGATAAAGAAAAGGAAATGCGAAAACAGGCGGTCAAAGACGGAAAGAAACCATTCTACTGTAAAAATCTGAGAAACGTTTATTGAGTTGTTGGTTGACAATTATGAGCAGCTGAAGAAATCTGGAAAGCTGAACAAGCATTTAAAAAAGAGGATGAAGAAAAATAATTATAAAAAAATAAAAAAAAAGAACGAAGGAGGGAGAGATTTGTGGTGTCACAAATATTGAACCATTAAAAAGTTGTTGGTAATACAACAACTGCTTGACTAAAAGTTTCAATCTGATAATATTATCAATCATATGATATCATTTTACTTAATTCATATTTATTTTGTTATTTCAAGTTACAGCAGGATTCAATTAACATGTCATAACTCAGCTGATCCAGTAATAATTAAAGAGTGATTTCGACACAATAATCATAAGGCTTGAAAGTCTTGAAGACCTTTAAAGTCTTTAAAAGACCTTTTTGAAGAAGACCTTTCATAGAATAACTTTTTAAAAGATCTTTTCAATAATCTGCGAGATTCAGCATTTGTAGGTTAAGTATTGTGATCATATGCTCGTCGATCAGCTGACTTATGACAAGTTAATTGCATCCTGCTATAGTTCCTATTCGAGCATTGTACTGGTGATTTGGAAAATATATTATGTATTTGAATATGAAGTTCAATTTTATTTAATCAATTATAATACTGCTTCAATAGATAGAGATAGAGAGATACTATAAAGATGGAAGGTAATGAGACATTGCAACTATACAGTTGCTGTTATTAATTATTATAATTATATAGTTGCTGTTCAATTAATTATTAAGAGAGATATTATTTCTTTGCCATCGCGTATAATCTACGGTCATCATAGCAACGCCAAGAAACCGCTGGCCAGATCTCTTCATCTATCTAACGCCAAAGCGTTAAATTACATGAATCTGATTATAATATTATTATGATAGTCTTTGGCAAAACCAATGAATTCCTGTGAAAACTCATCCTTTTATGTGCGGGATTTACATATCTGAAACCATACATAGACTATCTCATTTATCCACACACATTGTCTTGTAGCACCTCTCATAAATAATATTCAAAGACTTATATAGGCTATAATCAGAGGAACATTTGTTTTATTATGTAGACATGATGAATAAACTTTCTTACATTAAAATAGCCAGGCATTTTGGTACAAGCATCAATTTTCATTCATTCAAGAAGAAATAATGTTGGACTATAGTAAGTTTTAAACTACAAACATTGTATAACTGCCAGTGCGGCCATTGGATGTCATTACTTTTGATTGGTTGGCTCAGACAAATCCAAGCATCCATACTTTTAAGCATTTCCATTATAATATTTAGCATTTTACTGGATAGACAAAATAGTTATGTTGAGTGATTCACTTGTCAACTCAAAACTTTAAGCGTTGCTGCCAGTGTTATTTTTCATTATTTTAAGCTTTTCTTTAACAATACAATACCAAGAGTAGAGAGACTGTTTTTATATACTGTTAAGTTACTTTTCATGTTGTCTTTTCCCGAAATAAGTTTGGAAAAAATTAGTGAATAGCTTGATGTTTTCCTTTAATCCCATAAGAACCTTTGAAAAATTCTGGCAAAAATGCGGATGGTGGGAATAAAAATATCCCAACACACTTTGTGTGGACCTTTTCACATGAACGACCACACTGTTATTATGGCTAGTTTCCTGTAGTTCTAACCCGTCCATACATACATGCACCGTTGCTAGGCAAACCAAACTTGATCTGTAAGCCATCCTACACACATCCAGTCACGTGGTTAGAAGCAGGGTTACCCTGACAATAGGAAATGCTAGTGTGTGTGCAGCCAGTAGTCAATTCGAAATCTTAAAAGTCTATATGGGATAAACGAAGGGATAGTCTATAAAAGAAATCTTAAGTCTATAATTTAATATTATCAAATTTCTCATCAAACTCATTCAATAAAATAACCTTGAAAAAAACAGCCGACTGCATAAGGTACACACACACTAGCCATCTCAATTATTGTTTGTGTATATTGTATAAAAAGAAGTCAGTTGTTTTATTCAACTTTGTTGGAATGAAATTTATGTGCCATTACTTCGTGTAAATGCTGGTTTTATTGTTGATGAATGATTTTTATTCACATTATTATATTTAATTTATTTATTAACCTGAATTTCATTGTTTACAAACCTTATAATAAATTTAGCACTCACTCATACACATCTTTGGTCAATATCTTAACAACTAGATAGTGGTAAACTATTGGAATTTTTCACATTTTTTTTACAAAACCTTGAAAGTTGTAAGTAATGTATATCCCTTTAATGCGGCGCATAGCGAATAACTTTCATTGCTGTTCTGTTGGTTTCTTTTATATTTTTTTAACAATATTATGTTATATACAGTATTTATGTGAAAACAAATTCAACATAACTTCACCCGTTACAATGGAAATGTTATTCGCCATCTGCCAAATTACATGAATGTACCTATACTAACATTTCTTTTTTTTAATATATAGTGCAACATCTCTCTCCAGTTAAGATGTTGGATAAAATAGAAAATAGTATAATTTAGACGATTTTTATACTTATGATATAAAATACAACTAGACATAATCTTGTATATACAAAGGACATGCGTCTCTTTAGAATCGTCTCATTATAAATTACAGTAATAGTAGATACTGTATAATTATACTCTGTTCACGGAGTCGAGAGACGGCCAAAACAAGCTGTTTGCATTTGATGACTCACAGCTGACAATTTGTTTGAATATTAGCACCATTGAATCAAATGGTCAGCTGTTCGGACATCGAACTTTCTGAGAAAAAAGTTTCTAGTGAGTGGTAAAACCTAAGTTTAAACTAAAAATTGGTTTAACTGTCGTTGGAGAAACCGGCCCTAATGTTGGGTTGCACCAACCGGGATAAACTATTTTGAATTAGCTGATCCCATTTAATTAGCATTGTACTGATCCTGGATCAAAATTGATCTTGCTTGGTGCAACCCAACATAAGTGTTTTAATCATGAATAACGTAATCATGAAGTCTGCGAGCAAGATTCTTGGAATTTTTGTAAAATTAAGCACTTAATGATCGAGAAAGAAAATAGAATTCAACCTAGACTTTGCTTTGTTTGTAACTTTTCGAAAAGAAACAGGCGTGTTCCCACAAGGATTGTTACATGATCAATATTCTCAAATTATCTGTTGAAATTGTGTTTTTTCAATCAATATATTATTGATCTGTATGTGATAAAATGATGAATTTATAGATTAATTTGCTCAGAAATTTTTATAGAGCTAAAACGTTAGGCAAGGTGTAAAATGTATAGTCCGATTCACGTCAAGAAGTCAGCATTGTTTATATGAGGAGCATTGATGCCAAGTTTCATTGAGAGAGAAAGAAAAACTGCACCAAACGTGTTTGTTGGGACTGTATTAAAGCGACAACAATGCACAATTGCACGGCAACTATGCACTGATGCTGCAGATCGGACAGAGACATCAGCAACACCGCCTTGTGCTGGTACAAGGATAGCAAACTCCCCATCTAAGCTTAGTACTGACTTCTTGACGTGAATCGCACTATACATTGTTCACGTTTTGCCAAATCTCTAGCTTGATTTTGACGATTTATGTTAACCACCAAGCTGTCCCGGCGAACTTCGTATCGCATAACCCCCCAAATGTCCCCCCCCCTCTCCCCACAAATCTCCCCCCTTCATGCCACACCTCAAAATGTCATCCCCAAATCCCCCAAAAATCACCCCCTCTTCCACCCCAATCGCCACCTGGTAAACCTTTAAGGTTCATTTTCACCCCCAAATGTCACACCCCTCTTTACCATCAAATGTCACGCCCTTCTTCCACACCAATAGTTAATTTTTTTTAATTTCTTCTATTTTTGTATTTTTTTCATTTATATTATTATTATTTCTTTTTAATTTTATAATTTTTTTATTTTATTTTATTTATTTTCGTTCTTTAATTTTTATTATTGTTGAAACAATAGAACATGTATACAATTGCGAACGATAACTCATGATTACAGCGATGATTACAGCGTAAAAGTAAGTGGAGCAGCAAACCTAGTACACACAAAAGAAATGGTTCGGAGGGTGATTTTGAACCCGCAATCTCTAGCATCAAACGCAGATGCTTTACCACCACTGGAGCCACTGAGACTTGGGATATGTTTCACTGAGGAAGTTTTCGGATCTTGAATCACGTTCATCTTTCAGATTGTACGATTTGGCCGTGAAGTTTGAACTTAGATTTTTGTAAAATATTTGATGAGTTAGGTCATTAATGTACTAATTATTTTTAATTATAAAGACAGTTTTCTAATATTTTAATACATATTATGTTAACCAATGCTAACAACAATTCAAACTTATCCAAAATTATCTAAATCGGTTCAGCCGTTCTCCGAGTTATAAGCAGGCAATACGGACGCAACTCTCTTTTATTAATATAGATAACACAGGTTTAAGGAGAATAAAATGCTCCACAAATCTTACTATAACATATTTTGTTGTATCTTGTAGAATAAAGCCAATATTTTGCACCCAGATGATATATGTAGAAGTTTTCATTTATGACCTCAGAAAGGATAATTTTATTACTGTAAACAAGATTTGGTGAACGTTTTAGCAATTCATCAATATTAGATTTGATATTCTACATTAGTTAGTATTCATAAATAATATGGAATAAACTTTAGGTATCCAGAAGAAATATCTTAATATAATTTTATTTGTTTCACGAATTGTAAACCTACTAAATAAGCCCGAAAATCACATCAACTCTTAGCGTATTTTACATGCCATCATTCGATAATTTTGTGAAAACTTACCGTCAAACCAGGTAGAAAATAAGATTCTCTACAAATTTTGTCCTCTTTGAAATTCTGATACAATGAACTGGTTGAGGAAAAAGTTATTCCGCCAAAAAATACACTCATAGAGTTCAAGTTTGTTAGATTTTGTGAAATTTTGAGTCTTTTATGTCATAAAAGGTGGGTTTGTACAATACACGTGCCCTACTTCTTATGCTCTGCTCTGGTGCGAATTCCCATAAATTTATCAATATATTCACCTACAATAGATATTATTTATGATGGAAATCGTCTGTAACTTTGTATATGATTAAAACAAAATTTGAAGCTAGCGGTTCAAACGTGCATCAGTGCAGTAGTTACAAATAATGCCGCTTCAGATCAACGGGCTGTAACACTTGCAATCTGACCACCTTCTGAAGCTTCTGTGGTGAAAACCTCAGATTTCAAATCTGATAGTTTCCATGGATAGTATAAAATTAGTTGATACAGTTTTTGCTTATAACTTTCCAGAACGAATCGTCGTAACTGAAAATTTTTACAGAGGACCTATGTTGTAGAAAAGTAAATTTATCATACGAAAAGAAATACTTATAAATTCTGGCCAAGTTTGAAATAGAGACGTCATCTTGTCTAAGAATTGGTAACTCGTATTCCAGGTCAAGTTTCATATCAGTTTCTCACGACTATAACTTCCAAATGGTGCATTGTATCAGAATTTTACTTATATAACAATTTTTGTAGAAAATAAAATTATCCTACAATATGATGTGAAAAACTTTTCTACACTGATGAATAAGACGATTTATTCAGACTTCAAAATAATAGGTTGTTCCTATTCTCGAGGAAATGTTTTTGTCTATTATAACTCTGTAAGGCCTAATCATAGATTGTAGTAGGATTGATCTTTTCTTGAAGAATTAGAAAGAATTTGTCAGAAGAATTTTAATTTCAACAATTCCATGTATTTTTCTCAATCATACTCTGAATACTACAACTTTATCAAGATTTTGAAAGATAAGCGAGTTTTTGAAGAGTTCGAAAGCCACAAAAGAAATCTAACAATCTTTCTATAACTGTCTATTATAGGCCAAAATATGCCAATAACTAATTTTATAGATTTGATTTTAAACAGAACAAGCCAATTCTATATCTATCATGATTTTTCATAATCAATATAGGCGATATCCACTGCAGTGAAAAAGCCATTCAAAGTGATGGAAGAGATCTTCATGCCTCCTGCTCCTCTTCACTCCTCCCTCCTCCTCGGCATCCTCCTCCTCCTCTTATAATACAATTAAGCTGAGGGTGCAGTGGATTGAAAAGCATGCGGGTTTTAAGAAAAACTTTATAAAATTGCTGAATTTAACATGTAAAATGCTCAGGAAAATCGAATACACTTGATAAGCAGTAGGTACCGTACCTTACCAGCTCAAGCTTTGAATAATATACTGAGATGCGCTTAAAACACTGATACCTTGCTTGTTCCAATAATAACCTTGAGGCGGTACGATTCCTTGCATGCTGTATTCCTTTATTGATTCCTTGTGAAGGCCTATTTCTTGTATTCCATCCATTACTTCTGACTTCTTGTATACCAGTATATACAGAGGTTCCCAAAAATAGTGACTGCAGTACCACCACAGTATTCTACAAGTCAAAACAAACAGAAAATGTCGTTGGCAAATGCTGATTTCTCCTTAGTTTACCTGTTATCCGCCATTTTTTGTTTTTAATATTTTTCATCATAATATCTCGTTAAAAAAACAAGATTTTCTCATGAAATTTGGTAGGGGTATAATAAATATTGAAGGTGTGGTTCACAAAATGCATATATCAATAAATTTCAATATCTGTTTTTTCCAAAATGGCGACCGACTAAAATTTTCAATTCGATTTTACTGGAGAAATATTGCTTTTTACAATAAAACTTTGAAATACAAAAATGTAGAGAATTTTATTTTGAATAAAATCATGGTATATAATTTTAAAGAATCGAATAATAAATAAGGGATATATGGCTATTTGAAGATTACCACTTCTGTGTTTCTTCATTTCTTCAGCAGTGAGACATGAGAATAAATTTATCCTCTCAAAAAATTCTCCAAATAAGAATTCGTCACCCGTCCCCTACCCCCGACCCTATTGAAAACGCTGGTGTGGAAACTAAAATTTGTGTACCAAAGAAAAAATCCAAAAAATTTTTATAAGCTTTCAGTAAGAAAATGTTTTGATATAGCCCTTCATCACAGAAACCGTCTCCCTCTACCAATATACATTTATACATACAATATAATAATTATGTGTAGCCAGCAAACAAAAATGAAAACTTCTCTGTTCTGGAAGCCATTGACATTGAAGAAAAAAATTGGAAGAGATTTTGGGGGAGGGCGGGGGCGCTCAATCTCACCCACTTAAAATCACCGAATTAGAAATATATAGCACAAACTTTCAGGAATCATACTCTCAGTGTTTGAGCTAGTTTTAGAAGAAATTTTATGAACTTTCTAAATTATTGAGCACCCTCGCCCTCCCCAAAATTTCTTCCAAATTTTTCTTCAATGTCAATAAGCTTCCAGAACAGAGTTTTCATTTTTGTTTGAGTTAGCTTCCTCGAGCCAATATATTGACAATATGTGTAAATGTATATTGCAGAGGGAGAACAGTTTCTTATTTAGGCTTATATCAAAACATTTTCTTACTGAAAGCTTATAAAAGTTTTTGGATTTTTTTCTTTGGTACACAAATTTTAGTTTCCACACCAGCGTTTTCAATAAGGTCAGGGTAGGGACGGGTGACGAATTCTTATTTGGAGAATTTTTGAGAGGATATCAGTTTTTTTTTTAACACCTTCTTGTTATAGAGGTATAACACTGCAAACACAATGGATGGGGAGAGAGTTAATTTTTTAAACGGTGAAATGCCATGTTATTTGATAAAGATATTTTATCCTCACTATTTGGGTGCTACAAAATTATTCTAGCTATAAGTGAGCCAGTTATGGTTAATACTGAATGAACAAACAAGACGTTGTGACTGTGTCTGTTGCATCACACATTATCATTTACTATCCAGACTTCAATGACATATCATTGTTGCAACATTAATTCATGTATAAGCAGTTATCCACAAAGTTTGTTAAATAAGATTGAGATTTTGAATTTAGATTGAAATTTTAACCCATTACGATAGGTCACATGACCACTTTTGATGAAAAATATTTTGTAATCGAAAATGAAATCTTTGTAAAATTTGCCCAACACCATTATTATACATTCCAGGAACAAAATTCTCAAATTTTCCCCATTAATGATTCTAAAATGAACGATTCAATTTTTCTATTTCCTGTCAGAGTTTTATTTCTTTTAATTGCTAAAATTGTTGAATTGACGCGACATTTACATTCTTTAAAACTCAAATTCAAATATTGCAACTTTAATTATTATTCGGGCAGAGCTACAGAGCTTAATCGGACATTGAATGATTTGAAATTTTAAATGTGAATAGACTTCTACTAATCTACTTGAAGGCCTATATCTTCCAAACTATTAGGCCCTCAATGACCAATTAATTCTCAAATTGTAGGTATTTTAATATACTTTAAGAAATATGTTGGATGTCATATATGAGAAAGTGATACTTCACGGTCAAAATTCAAAAAACAAATGAAAAATTACGATAATTCAATGAACTTTGAAGAGCTGTATTTCGCAAACGGTTGAGCCTACAATAACAAATTTGGTCTCAAATTGTAGGTAATTGAATCAGCTTCCAAAACTATGTTGAATGTTCTATATGGAAAAATGATTCTTCAGGGTCATAATTGAAGAAATGTAGAAAAATTCAACAATTTGATAAACTTTGAAGGCCTACATCTCGCAAACTATTGGGTCTACAATAATCTATTTGGTCTCAAATTGTAGATTCTTAAATTATCTTTCAAAACTTTGCTGAAAGTCACATTCGAAAAAGTGATGCTTCACGGTCAAAATTGACCAAATGTAAAAACAAGTGAAAAATTACGATAATTTGATGAACTTTGAAGAGCTGTATTTCGCAAACGGTTGGGCCTACAATAACCAATCAGGTATCAAATTGTAGGTATTTAAATTTACTTTCAACCCTATGTTGAATGTCCTATATGAAAAAGTGATTCTTCAGGGTCAAAATTGCGAAAAATTGAAAAAAAGGGTAAATTCTCGTTAATTTTATGAACTTTGAAGAGCTGTATCTCGCAAACGGTTGGGCATACAATGATAAATTTGGTCTCAAATTGAAGGTAATTTGATATACTTTAAGAAATATGCACAATGTCCTCTATGAAAAACAGATTCTTCAGGGTGAAAATTAGCCAAACATAAAAAAGTGCGAAATTCCGCCATTTTGTACGATTTTTGGAGATGAACCGGTAGTTTGCCTAGGTCTAAAACTTGGATTTAGCATCCCAGGACTACCATAAACATTACTAAAAAAAAAAAAAAACCGACTATCCCATTTCATATAAGGTAAAGACCCTATTTTTGATGACAATTTTACTGGGCTATTATTGAAAAGGTCGAATTTGGCGGTGGGCAAACAGTGTAAGAAACTTTTAGTTTTTAACTGCTAGGATCGTTGAGTTTCATTTACATCAGGGCCACCTAGGAAATTGCATGGTCTAGTTAGACACTGAATTTAAACGTGCAGTTGACGTCATCCACATCGTGTCCATAACAACTCACAATATTTACAACCTCATCCCTGCATTAAAATTGGAATTTGTGTTTGGTTTTTCTCGTCTCAGGTTTATTTCAACTGCACAGGTGCATTAACTTTTGGTGGGTAAGTAGGTCTATTCATTTATTTTTAAATAATAAAATTTAAATATTCAAACTTAGTTGTGATCAGTAACATTTATGAACAGTATATAGTGTGGAGTGGTAGGCCTCTTCCAGCCGTGACGTCACATTTTCGAGTGTCTGGAAGCCATGTTCCTGGGTGGCCCTGTTTAGCATTCGATAATAAAAGCTTCAAATTCTAACTTCAAATTGCACACTTTAATTTTTATTCGGACAGAGTTTCTGAAACAATCGGGCATTAAAATGATTTGAAATTTTAAATGTAAATAGTTTAAAACATGTCTTCAATCAGCTTTTTGGTAGTCCGTAAAATCTCAACTCATTACAGATTTTTCACATCAAGTGCCTCCAAAGTTGAAAAAAATTGAAAAATCCCAAAATTGAGAAGTAAAATGACAAAATACCCGTATATATAGTATCTTTGCGAATTTATATCGTAGAAAGGATTCGTTCTGATCTTAAAATGAAAAGCGCTTAAAAATCTAAGAAAAATAATGTCCATTACAAAACATTTTAAAATTTTCACTCACCTTCCGCGTAAATTGAGATGGCGGCATGCGAACATCGAAAGGGAAGTTCGTTACAGGAACATAGTGGCCTATAGTGGTCCCGGTCTTTTCATTCAAATCACGGGGGGACAGGTGGTGGAACGACCGTTCCACTAGATGAATGCAAAACATATGTTTTACCGTGGTGGTACTAGTCACTATTTTTGGGACATCCTGTATATAGAACCTTATATTCTACACCACCTTGGCTCAAGCTGTGAGTTGTATAACAACATTGCACTATTATTTGATGTCACATTTTTAGCTTGGACAAATTCCACCATACTTTTGCCAATTCCCATAAGTTTGCATTACGAAATGAACGCAAATCATAAATTTTATGTTGGGTAGCGATACACTTCTTACCTACAATTTGCCTTTGCCAGTGTCAGTTTTCGACATTATTTCAAGCTTTTAAAGCAATACTTGCCAGGCTGCACAGAACAAGTTCCTCTTTAATTTTTAAACAGGATCAGTACAACGCTTATCAGTAATGGGGATCAGCTGAAACAAAATAGTTGATCCCGGTTGGTGCAACCCAACTTAACAGTAGAGAGACAATCTTTAATGTTAGAAAATATATTTTTGATGGTTTTTCTCTTAAAATAAGTTTGAGAAATGAGTGAATAGGTTCATGTTTGCCTGTAATCCCATATCAAATTTGGAAATTTGACAAAAATGTGGTGATAGCGGGAATAAAAAGTGTTCTAACTTTTCAAGTCAAACTCTTGACTTGATAATATTCTATTTTTGTCCTCCAACTTGAATTAAGTCTGGTTTTCATAGTGGTCGAGTAACTGGCATACTAACTCTACCGTTCTAGCTCTACTCTACTTACTTGGTCGAGTAGCTGTTTTCACTACAATTGAGAATAGTAGGTAAAGTGTGTTGTCTAGTGAACAGATCTAACCTTGAAATGACTCTACTATACTAGCTCTACTCTACTAGCAGACTCTACTCTAGCTCGAGACAGTTTTCATTAGAATAGTGGTGGTATAGAGTAGAGTGAGAGTGAGCGGACATGCAGGAGAATGGTTGGAGGAGAGAGGAAGCATTGGACAGGGTGCTGTGGAGAAGCAGACTACGAAGAAGGAATGCCGACCCCATTTAAATGGGATAAAGGCAAAGCCAAAGAAGAAGAAGATAGAGTAGAGTGAGAAGCTCTCAAGTGGTAGAATACTATCCCACTCTACTCTACCAAAAACAAGTACTCTACCATCACTCTACTCTACTATATGAACCTTTCCATTGGGAGAGTTCACAAGATAGTTAGTACTCGCACAGGGAACTCTACCACTAACTCTACTAATGAAAACCAGGCTTATTTATGGACCTTTTCACACCAATGACCACACTGTTATTATACAGTCTCTCTGGCTCAACTAATATTATTGTTCACACAGCATTCTCAACCGGTGATACCTCCATAAGATAGGAACCAGGGCTAGTGCTTAGTGGCGGTCTAAGAGACCCAAGCGTGGGTCCCATAGACCCGTTGGATACCCTATTGGACCCCGCTCCACCTCCACCAATGTCATTGTTGTGGTCTCGCTGACCGTAGACTCCCTCTTCTTGTAATGTCTCCTCACTCACTCCTGCTCCTCCTCCACTCCTCCAACCTGATTCCGAATTGCAAAGTCTATGAACCAGAGAATAGAGGATTAATCCCATTGAAAGTATGAAAATTAATAATTATTTATTGTTATTTATTTATTTATTCAGTAATGTACACATGGCCACTAAATGAAAGGTTCAACAGGCTTCAGCCCATTGTCCCTCTTCGTTTAGCAAAAGTCCAAAATTTAGGTTCGGTCCATATCTTTCAAAGTCCCACAATTTTCCTCCGAAAACAGAAACGCACTAACCAGCCCCTCCAAGCGTTGTCACAACACTTGGGCTGGCGTACACCGGGGCAGTTAAGACAAGACAAGACGGAGGTAGTCGCACTTTTAGTGCGGTATGGCTGCTTGTGAAGCAACTTGTACACGCGATTGGTCGACTGCATCGGTACGCGCCGCTTGATGCAAAATATGTTAATTGCGCTGGCGGTAGAGCGCATTGACTAATCTCGTGCTTGTCTTGTCTTGACTAACGGTACCTCTAACCTATCTCTTCTAACTGTTCATTAGCATCTCTGATAAAATACGCCGAATCTGCCACAGCAGCTGCTGGGTATTGCATGATTGTGTAAATATTTCTATTTTTAAAAATGGCGGTGAATGAATTTACTAAAAGAGCAATAAAAGGTTTATTTACTCATTTTATTTATTTAAAGCCAGAGACTGACTATAATAACAGATTTTGGATTTTCCTTTGGCTTTAATTTAGCTTCAAGTCTCTTCTTTTTCATTGTGACAAATATCCTCAAAATGAAAGCCTATTGCAAATCTTGTCTGTTAATGTATAAAAGATGTAAGTATCAATGTTTCCTGTCCCCGCCAGCTTTCCGTAGCTCTTCTGGCGCTTCATTCTTCTTCTTCTTCTTTAACTAACTATTGCTATGGCTAACAATACCTTTACTTCTGCTCCCCTTCTTCTCCTTCTTCAACCTGCTATATACTTCTTGTACTTCTTCTTTAACTGCTATGCTAACTATTCTTCTTTTACTAACATATTCTTCTTCAACTTCTTCTTCTTCTTCTTCTTCTTCTGCTTCTTCTTCTTCTTCTTCTTCTTCTTGTACTTCATTACCTTCTTCAACATGACCACTCTGAATTAGTGACTTATGTGATGGCCACGCAATGTTCCTATGTTGTTTGTTACCTATTAACTTTCTCAGTTTAGTGTGTTCATTGACCAATCGCTTGCTTTGTAGGTATGCTATCCTCCTCCCCCTTCTCCTCCCCACACCTTCCGATTTGATAACCTCAGCTTCCATCGTTCGAAATGAAAGGCTCAACGTGTGTTTGCACCTCAGAATTCAAGAAACAGTAGAAAAGCATACACCGTAAAACCGCAAAACACATGCAAAAAGTTGCTGCGCTTTGACTCTAAAAGCTCTCAGCTACAAGAAACGCAGCTTGGCTTTGTGACGCTTGACGACGTGACTACTGGACTACGCCGTAGGCCTACATCGTGGCAGCGCATTCGAGCAGATTCCGTTTATTTGACGCTGTGGCGGCATTAGATAGTTAGTTGGATGGGATTAGTTCGGATGAATGGTAGTGGCTACTGTACATCGTAGCCTTCTGCTCTGCGGTCATCAGCAAACGTCACGAAATGATATCTATCTGTCTATTATGCCAAGCGATCAAGATTAACAGATTCACCATTGGTATGACTTGACACTTGAGCAGTAAACTAAATTTAGTGTGCTCCATAGTAAAGTCTAGTAACGTCTCTATATAGTAATTTTGGTTTAATTTGATGGATGGCAAATAACTTTCACTTTTAACAATGATAACGGGTGATGTTCTTCCATTATGTTTTGCGCGAGCATGGGCCACCACGATACCAGTGTGAAAAAATTCGCTGGAACATCAGCTGTTACTATGAAAAATATTGAATGAAATAGTAATTCGCCATCCTGCGTCATCAAATGGCTATTACTAGGTCTATAGGCAAACTGGTTTTTATTCCACATAGCCAATGTGCCCTATATAAAAATTTTAATGACGAATTTGCCATGAAGAGACGCCAAATATTGATGAATAATAGACAGTTGCTGGGGATGATTCTTACATAAACTTGTAAATGGTAATAGGAAGGATGATGATGATAAATGAATGGACCTACAACTTTGGGGGTTCGGGTATTGAATGAATTTACCTGTGATTGATATGACCATAACTCGACAACCAATAAGGGTTCTGAGTGACTCTCATGACTCAGGTTATAAATGACCAGAATGTAAGTGATTCCAATGCAAAAGGTATTAGCACCAATAACGCCTTAGCTGCTTTCACCATGCTGCTGAGTTTCAACAGTATTTGCTGATCGAAAGCACAGTAGTAAGCACCTGAAATCACTGATGAAAAATACCAGGATGAGTTGGAAAATGATATTGAAGAACCTACTAGAAAAATATGAACGCCTAAGGTGCTGCACACAACTGATGAAGTTGGGTGTGTCAAATATTTTTAGTGTTTAAATGTTATGTATTTAAGAAAGAATTAGGAGCCAGTTTCATGAGCTCAAGTTTAAGCCAAGTCCTAGACATAAAATAGGTGGCCATAGCATCAACAAACGTTAGCATATTAATTTTTATATTTTCAGGGCTCTCATATGCTAACTCACTAACCTGTCGGGACAAACGCATTTATCGATGCTACGGTAGCCACCCGTTTTGATCTGGGACTAGGTGAATCCGGAGTTCATAAACTCGGCCTGAAGAAGAAGAAGAAGAAGAAGAAGAAGAAGAAAAGAAGAGGAGAAACGGAAAATGGATGGAATCTTCTTCTTCCGCTAACTTTATTGTTGTATGAATAACCCAGAATTCGTCATATTTTATAATTACATAACGGTAGAAACGTTCAACTAATTAAATAAATAAATGATTTATTTTCAAAAAAATAATACTACTACTACAAATACTAAAATTTACAAACATCTACGCAGTTGGGAGAGGCATCTACACCTATTCTAGTTGCTGTTGGAGAAAGTATCAATTGTAATCGAGAATGGTCATTTTGTAATTGAAGAGAAAACATCAGTTATAGTAAATGAGAACGGTCAAATTGTATTGCAGAGAAGATATCATGTAATTGAGAAGATAGTGAATTGTAAATGAGAAAGTATCATTTGAAATTAAGAAGATGCCAGTTATAATGGAAGAATCAAATTAAAAAGAACCAATGACCTTATTCACGTTTCTAACTTCTCATTTTACATGTGACGAATTTCTCATTTACAATTCACCATTCTCAATTACATGTGATATCTTCTCAAATACAACTGACCGTTCTCATTGAAACTGATGTTTGGTACAACTGAAGTTTTCTCAATTACAAATCACTATTCTCAATTACAACTAACACTTTCTCCAAATTGAGTTGACACTTTTCTCAAATACAGTTGGAAGAGGTGTAGAAAGATATGTGCACCAGAGGTAGGGAGAGATTGATTGATTGACTAAATGATTTATTTTTCTCCTGGCAGGAAGCTGGAAATCATATTTGGTTCCCTCTTTTACCTAACCATATAACACAATCACACAGCTCATAAATTTAAGCTTAGAAGTCTACTTCTAATACATAAAAATTCAAACAAAAAGATGTTGCCTTACATGAAAATGTAGAACTAACTTCAATATTTCTGTTCACAGAAATTGGTAGAATAAACTATTCATATTATTAGTTCATAAACGTTTTCACATTGAATTAACATAAAAAATAATACTCTATTTTCTTTTCATGAAAATCTAAATAAACAGTTCATGACAATACCTCAGTTTTTTGTTATTAATTCATTTATGAATATTCTTCTCTTTCTACTCAAGGAAATCAAGGTGAACTGATTACATTCAGAGAGAGAGAGAGGTGAGAGAGACAGAAGTTTGATTGATTGATTAATTGTGTCTTTATTGAGACGGAGTTAGGACTCCTGGTCCTCTCTGCCATATAACCCTAAGAGAGAGAGAAGAGGGTGGCTAACCCCAATTTGGGATTCTGGAATCATATTTAGCCTCTCCGCATAGTAGCCGTTCCTGTACATTATTAACGCTCTCCAGGGTATAACATACTATAGTCTTCCCTTACTTTCCCATGAGACAGTGATAATGTTTTCAATCTGTGCCAAACTCAATTCAGGAGTAACAACATCCTTATGCCAGTGTTCAATTCTATACCTATAGAGGAGTAGCTGATAGACCTGATCAGCGCGCTCTAGTGAAAGAGAGTGAACAACCTGGGGGATTTTAACCATTGTGAGATAGGAACAAAACACGATTTTGGGATAGAATTCAATAAAATCATTAAGGTATCACCAATATTTTATTGCTATCTATTATTTAGTGGTTTCAAGGTGATATAATGAATGTATTAATTGGATTAAAGTATTTTCATCAGAATTTTCATCATCTTGTTGAACTAGACTCTTCTTGCTAGGTTAGGATTTTGAAGTTTGAACTTCCCGCTATTAGCAACCATACTTGCATCATATGTATGATAAACATTATTATTCCTGAGACATAAATTATTTCACACAAATAATATTTAATTCAATTACAACATATATATTTACATCTTATATTTTCCATATTTCTTCTATTTACGTTCAATATTATATGTAAATCATCGGTATCATAATATGTATGATAAACATTATTATTCCAGAGACATAAACTATTTCACACAAATAATATTTAATTCAATTACAACATTTTATTTACATCTCATATTTTCCATATTTAATCTATTTACGTTTCAATATTGTATTTTATATCACTACATATCTCACTCTCTTTTGGAAAGGAATGCTTTTGGGAAGAGGATCGTATCAAAATTATCTTTGTTTCTTTTCTCTTAAAGAGACTTTTCTCTTAAGTGTTCTTAAACATCGTAGCTTTGATTGTATAAGATACTGGAATATTTTGGCTGAATATTAATAAAATACGATGGGTGTGAAAATAGGCATTTTTACATTTGATTCAATGTTAACCTATCTTCAATTCCCCGAGGTTTGTTCCTCTGTCTCTCACTTGAGCGCTGATGTTTGGCAGCTACTTCTCTATACCTATCAACAAGGTTAGTTGTGCCAATGTTGGGGAATTGGTTGGCAGATGGTGGTTGGGTTTGCCAACAAACTGCCAACATTAGCCACACAGTATTTGTATTAGCTCAACACATTGTAGTTTCGTCAGGCCATTGTTGGGGACTTTATATTACATATACATGGTGTTTCAGGAGGAATCTGCCAAACTTCTCATACTGATTCCTGACACCAAAATAATGAGAATTTTCCAGTAAACATGGGTCCTCAAATGCTTCGTTTTCCCTCTAGATGTCATTTTGTTTTTTCCACTTATTATCTTTTTTCTAAAATTCAAATTCAAATTCAAATTCAAATTCAAATTCATATTCAAATTCAAATTCAAATTCAAATTCAAATTCAAATAATCTTTATTCAGTAAAGTTGTATTAACAAGAGTATACACTCAACAACATTGAAAGTGTCACAAATATAATATAACATAACAATATTCATTAGGGTGATAAATTGAAGGAGGAGACATAAAAGGAAGAGATCATAAAAATGAAGAATACGAGAAAAAGGAGCAAAAAAATACAACTAGTTTTCTTCCTTAAAAATCTAAGACATTCTTCGACCGAGTACGGGGCTCTCTCCAATAAAACAATTTTTATTTTCTTAATCATGTCCGGGAAGTTAAGTTAGGTTTTAAATCTTGTGGGGAGGCCATTAATTAATTTTATCCCACAATAGTAGGGACCTTTTTCTAGAAGGGAAAGTAGTAGTAGAAGTAAACTAGTAGTTCTGTGAACAGTAGACCTCGCGACAAAGCCATGCTAGCTGAAATCTGTCAATGCGTTTTGCCGTAAAATTAGTTGTTTTCTGTCCATGTGTACAGAATTGAACCTGTCAACTGTGTCAAGAGAGATGTTGTCAGGCGCCCCTCAAAATACGTTATGTACATCTAATTTATTATTTTTTTCAATTTTTTAATTTTTCACATTTTTATTTATTTTTTATATTCTATATTTTTTAATTTTCATTTCATTTTTTTTTATTATTTATTTTATTTTTTAGTTATTAATTTTTTATACATACGCGACGTCCCACAAGCCGCCGCTTTCGCGGCGCCCCTCTTACTGCGACGCCCGGGGCGGGCGCCACAGTCGCGCCGCCGCCACAGTCGCGGCGCCCGGGGCCCTGACTACAGCGAAAAAAATTTATTCTGACCCAGCTGATGATCATTCCATAATATGACGATGTTTATATTCAA
The DNA here is from genome assembly GCA_017141395.1 of Laodelphax striatellus. NCBI lineage: Eukaryota > Metazoa > Arthropoda > Insecta > Hemiptera > Delphacidae > Laodelphax > Laodelphax striatellus. The sequence goes on along the minus strand of CM029543.1, from coordinate 9,404,688 downwards.
TTCAAAATAAATCCTATCACGTGTTCCATATCTATTGTATCCATTCTCGTTTCCTTCTATTTCGTCCTTAAAATGCAAAAATTAAAAAACCTTACATATACATCGTAGCGCAGTTTCAAAATGAACATTCCATCCAAATCTTATTGAAATCTGTCAATGCGTTTAGCCGTAAATGCATTACACACAACACACAGACGAAATCCAATCGACTTGAAACAAGACTTCACTTCGTTCAGACTGAGCTTCGCTCAGTCAATAATGGTTAAACATAATATGACATTGAAACTTTGCATAAACTATTTAGACAACTAGACAGAGCTGCAAAACAATTGTGACAATTTTTTAAATTTGTAATATCTGAATAACAATCTATAAAACTTCTGTAATATTAACGGTTTTCAAGAAACAAAATTTCAAATGGCCGCCATTTTGTTTTATGAGTTTGAAAAATTGTCATAATTTTTTTGCAGCGTTGTCTAGTTGTCATAAATGTTGGTGCAGAGTTTCAATTTCATATGTTCCACCATTATTGAGATAGAAAATAAGAAGTGAAAAAACAAAATGGCAGCTGTGTGAGTAACTAAGGACTCAGACAATTTAAATATTGTATCAAGATATGGTTTCAACCAGGAACAATGCCCTAGAATATTGGTAGGGTGTTCTAAAACACCCTGTATATCAATATAGATACAATATATTGTACCTATGTGTAGCCTACCTATACATAGAATTGAATTGAATTGAATTGAATTTTATTCTCAATACCAGATATACAAATACAAATATATACATATATACAAACATGTCAGAAAAAAAACAACCATACACTATTGTACAAAATAATAAAACAAAATCAATCTGAATGAGAATATACAATCCAGCACGTAAGATTAACTTACGGACCGCTGGAGGGAGTCTTACAATGAAAATGAAAAAGACCAAAAGCGATTGTAGAAGGTCGAGAAAATTAAAGGAAGAAAAACAGAATTTTTGAACTGAGAGAATTTCAGTTTGAATTGAAACAAGTTATAGAATTTGGTAATGGAAATCTAACAGGAAAATAAGAAGAAGAAGTAAGAGGAGAAATAGGGCACTTAATCATAAAAAATTCAATATAAAGCAAATATAAACTACCTATATAAATTAGAATTAAATGGTCATATAATAATTTGAAACAAACTTTCTAGATTTTCGGAGGTGAAAGACAAAAGCCAAAGTTTAATTCTTCTTTTCACATAATTTTTACTTTTTGACACAGCAATGGCTTGCTTGATGTCAAGTGGCAACGCATTAAAGAATCTAGGCGCCAAGAAAACAAACGTTTTACGAAGAGAGTGCAATTGGGTCTAAGACATCTAACACGAGAGGCAGCAGCCTGCCTAGTCTGGCGAAGGGCGGTAACAGGCTGACAGTAATCAATTGTCACACCCTGTTCCCACTAATATGGAAAAACAAGGATAGACCTTAAACACGTAAAGGATCTATAATAGAATACTAAAAGAATACTATTATATTCTAAAATTCTCCTATTAAGTTACTAAATAATAATATGATAATACTCCTATTGAGAAGTAGCTCACAAACTCTAGCGAGCTCAAGTGAGAGACAGAGGAACAACCTGGGGGAATTGATGAAGGGTTATCATTGAATCAAATGTAAAAATGCCTGTTTTCAAACCCATCGTATTTGATAAATATCCAGCCAAAATATTCCAGTAGCTTATAAAATCAAAACTAGGATGTTCAAGAACACTTCAGTTGTCTCTTTAAGAGAAAAGAAACAAAGATAATTTTAATTTGATCCTCTTTCCAAAAGCATTCCTTTTCAAAAAAAGAGTGAGATACGTACTGATATAAAATATAATATTGAATGTAAATAGATGAAATATGGAAAATATAAGATGTAAATATAATGTTGTAATTGAATATTGAATGTTATTTGTTGAAATAATTCATGTCTCTGCAATAATATTTATCATACATACGATACTGATGGTTACACAATACACATAGCGGGGAGTTCAAACTTCAATCCCAACCCAGCAAGAAGAGTCTAGCAACAGTAACGAAAACTCTGATAAAAGTACTTTAATCCAATTAATTTCATTAAACACATTTAAACCACTGAATAATAGATAGCAATAAAGTATTGATGACACCTTAAGATTTAATTGAATTCTATTATTCAAAATCGTGTTTGTTCCTATCTCACATGGCAATGTTTAAAATCGTTCTATCTAGGTTATTCAGAATCTATTCACCTAGGCAGTACATGATCAGGTCTATTAGCTACTCCCCAATATATACTAACTCTATTCATAGACTATCTATACCCATTGATACAAAGTTGGGTTGGGTATTCTCTATCCCTAGTGATCAACATCAGATACTATACTACTATTAGTAACCCTAATGGTATTTCCACTATCAGATACTAATTAATGTGAGTGTGAGTTCAGGTGATAAATTCAGTTCACGAATTCAAGTGCAAATAAAATTGTTGCAAAAATTATAAAATTATTATGATTGAATCAATTTTTCATCTTTGGAATAGAACAAAACTTCTTCCATACAATGGTTGTCAAAGAATATTTGGTATGATTTGACTTTCAAATTGATCAGAAAGAATGTTTGCTAAGTTCACAGTAATTTTGACATTGTTGTACAGCTGGTAGCTCAATTTTTCTTTAAATGGAAATAATAATAATAGGCTACAATATAAAATATTTTCAATGTTTTTAATTCCTTCTAATTTGAATGATTTAAATTTCTTTCTATTTTAATGATTTTAATTTCTTTTAATTTTTAATTGATGAATTTGAATCCAGAAGGAAATAGGAACAGCTGATGGTATTCTACCATTTCTCAATTTTACAGTAGTCCAGAACATGTTTTTACTAAGGAAGTCGGAGGTGCGTTCGTAACACATATGGTCAGATAGTTGAATCAGATTACATGAACCAGCTGATAGTCTCAATACTACCATCACTCGCACTCACTCTCTCTCAATATACTCAGGAAGCCGACGGAAAATTGTTTGCCCCTATCAGTCAGCTGATTCTCTGTCCTGCTGTCTCAGCAACTGAAATAATAATTTTGTCTCGCTCACACACTCATCGCTCTCACTCTTTCTCTGTCATTTACAGTCGACAGAAATTTCTTTCTTCTGTCAACCCGGATTCATAAAGGATCAATTTCCTTTTTTGGGTCCTTTAGCAGAGTTGTCCCAGGACTGGAGACCCAGCGCAAAGCCTAATTTTTTGTATCACTGAAACCTCCTATATTCCAAATTTCGTCTAAAATCTAATTGGAGCCATTTCGAGATCCGTTGGACATGCCATCTATACATACATAAATAAATACAAAATTTGCTTGCCTTAATATGGCGGGATAATTTGCCGGTACTAATCATTTCAAAGCTTTATAGGTTTGTTGATCAGCTGTTTTGAAACAAAGAATTTATACCATTGTTCAGCAGTGCACCGTTAAGAAAGACATTTATGCAGAGAAGACAAAAGAGAAAGATAGCCGGGTGGGAACGAAAAGGAGAAAGAATGAGAAGGAGGATGAAAGAAGAAAAAGGAGAAGAATGAAAAGGAGGAGGAGAAGGAAAAGGACCAAGAATGAAAAAGAAGGAGAAGAAGAAAGAAAAAGGAAGAAGAAAAGATCGAAAAGAAGAAGAAGAAGAGGGAGGAGGGAGGAGGAGGAGGAGAGAGGAAGAAAGAAGAAGAAGAAGAGAGAAGAAGAAGAAGAAGAAGAAGAAGAGAGAAGAAGAAGAAGAGAGAAGATGAAGAGGGAGGAGGAGTTGGAAACTATCTAATGTATTTCAATAGACACTGCAGATGGTCTGCTTGAAACATTATTGAACTTGTTGAATACATCGCTTAAAAATTATTGATCAAGTTCAAACCATATGAGCACATTATTTAAACAATTTGAAAATTAACATACCAAAATTATAACAAATATTTATTACGTGCATCACCTTGAGATAAATGAATCTTATAATATTTTATTATAAAGTTTAATGAGTAAAAAATGTGTATTAGTATTTATTGGTATCTAGATTTCTAAATATGGTTTGAATATAACATTAAATATTTATATCTTGTGCTATATGCAATGCATGCGCCAGTACTGGTTTGAAAATTATTGGAGCCAGACACACACTATAAAAATTTAATATTTTTTTAGGAAAACATTTATTGCCTACAATCTGACTATTTATTCTATTTATTAAAAAGTAGCTAATATTTATATCTTTAACAAAATTAATCATACAACTGAGTAATAATACTCAGGCTTTGCAGTTTTTTCCTGATTTTGTTAAATACAGGTGTACGTAAGATTTTATTTTATTTTGTATTTGTGGCAAAAAGGAAATAAATTTGCATTTGAATTTGAATTTGATTTTCTTTTCGACCATCAGTTTTATTCAGCGACGAGGTGCCCTCCCTCGCCTCTACATCTTCTTCTTCTTCTTCTCCTCCTCCTCTTCACTCCATAAACATAACATAACAATGCCATTACCATCTCCCAACATTGAACCGTTAACACCGTTAAACGTTAACACTGGTCAACATAAATCCAACACAAGTTAACCGTTAAAGCGCAATCATTGCCTCCCATTTGAGATTATCTGTCACATATCAAACAATTACAGTTATTGGCCGATGGATTGATCAGCCCTGTGGGAGGGTGAAAGGGTGAAATTACCCCTTTGGAATTATTCGCTCATTGATTGTTTCGGGGGGAAAGGGTGGTTCTTGGTGGAAAGGGGGCTTAACTGGGGGTGTATTGACCGGAGGAATCACCCCCCCCCCATAGGTTCTGAAATTAGCATGTCATCATTTGGAAATCCAAACGTCTCCCTTCCCTTAATAGATTGGGAATTACAGATCAGATATAGGCTGCACATCAATAATCAGTCAAATGGATTGAGTTTCACAGATTTGATGTATTGTAAAACCAAAGTTAATTAGAATAGAAGGTAGCGTTCACGAGGATGATGAACAGTAGTTAAACTCAGGGATTGAACAATTGGAATATTTTTCTTTAAAAAAAACTCAAACGTATTGTATCATTTACACTCAGATTCATTTAATTTGACAATTGGCTTTATACAGAGTGATTCAGAACTCCCTACCAATATTCTAGAGCATTGTTCCTGGGTGAAAACCATAATTATCTAAATATAATATTTAAATTGTCCAGAAGTCTTTAGTTACTCACACAGCTGCTTTTTTGTTTTTTTTCACTTATTATTTTTTATCTCAATAATGGCGAAACATATGGAATTGAAACTTTGCACCAACATTTATGACAACTGGACAAAGCTAAAAAAAGTTATGACAATTTTTCAAATCCATAAATCAAGATTGCGGCCATTTAAAATTTTGTTTCTTGAATAACTCGGAAACCGTTGATACAGTATTACGAAAATTTGTAATAATAATTTGTAAATAATAGATATTCAAATTTCTCAAACAAATTTGAATTCAGACAATTCAAGTTTTCAAACAACTGACTCAGTTTATTGGAATGTATCAAGCTAGCAATACGCACAGTATTTTGCTCTCCATTATATCCTGTTCATTTAATATGGAGTGAATGTATTTTGAGAGCTACCGTACATCTCTTGGGAGTTGGGAGCTAAGTGCATGCATAGATATATATATGCTCCATATGGAGTCCCCCGGTGTTTCAGATACATATATACGCCACATATGACATACATATGTATCATATAATGATGGATTGTTATGTGTATTAATACCGTGTCTCACTTCTGTATGCTTGAAATGTACTCATAAATTATTCCTGCTTTGAGTGATTGATTTGACGCACCGTGTATACAACATACAACCATTATATGAATTATATGAATGATGCGGCCTGATAGTATTGAAACTATAGCAGGGTTCATTTAAATTGTCAAAAAACAGCTGATCGATTTACGCTCGTTTACTAACGTTAAATCAGGTGTTTTCTGACAAGTTAAAAGAAACCTGCTATACAAAGAATTTGAAATAAATATTCAATGATGTCCAGGAGAGGTTGTGGTGGCTTGAAAAGCATAGGCTACAGTTTTTTAGAAAAAGACACTGAAATTGCTGAATTTAAAATGTAAAAGGCAGGGAAATGGAACGCTTGATCTATACGATGCATCCTGTATGTGTATATACAGACATTATATAAATGCGGCCTGATAGTTTAGAAACTACAAAGAATTGGAAATAAATATTCAGCAATGATGCCCAGGAGAGGTTGCGGTGGCTTGAAAAGCATAGGCTACAGTTTTTGAGAAAAATACATTGAGATTGCTGAATTTAACATGTAAAAGATAAGGGAATGGAACTCTTCATCTCCAGTGACGTCGTATTATTCAGCTAAATGAAGCTTTCTACTGCTCAGTGCTCACTAATTCCCGCTATGTGTAATCATCGGTATCGTATGTATGATAAACATTATTATTCCAGAGGCTTATAACTATTACACAGAAGTAATATTTAATGCAATTACAACATTTTATTTACATCTTATATTTTCCATATTATATTTCATCTATTAACGTTCAATATTATATTTTATATCACTACATATCTCACTCTCTTTTGGAAAGGAATGCTTTTAGAAAGAGGATCAAATTAAAATAATCTTTGTTTCTTTTCTCTTGAAGTGACAACTGAAATGTGCTTAGACATGAAATGTGTATTAGTTACTGGAATATTTTGCCTGAATATTTATCAAATACGATGGGTTTGAAAACAGGCATTTTTACATTTGATTCAATGATAACCAAGCTTCAATCCCCCCAGGTTGTTTCTCTGTCTCTCACTTGAGCGCGCTGATGTTTGTGAGCTACTTCTCAATAGATAGATAGATGGAGTGATTTTATTCCAAATCTCTTCATTTTTGTGGTCCAATTTCCAAATTCCATTGTTTTTATTTAAAACTCTTCTTTTTTAAAACGTTTTTTCCTTGTTATTCGCCAGGGGGTTTACTTTTATCCTAAGGTTTTGCTTACTTATACTTACATTTCTTGCTTACATTATTTTATACTTACAGCTTATGCTTACATTTAGCATTTTTCAGTGTATGGTGGAGACCTTAGTTTCTAAATCTTGATATTCCTTACCATAATTTTGCTCTTGTGCTACATTTTTTTTAACTTTATGGTAACTTTTTTTTAGCATTTCCAAGCTTTTTACCCACCTAAACTGGATTTCCCTTAAAAATTTGATATAAAGTAGAGAAACTTTTATCATTTCCAATATTAGAAAAGTGATTTTATATGAAGTTTCTTTTGGAGGAAGTTTCACAAATGCGTGAATAGAATCAAATTTGCCTGTAATCCCATATCAGAATTCGAAGTATGGCGGTGGCAAGGGAAAACATTGCTTCAACACACTGTTATATGGACCGTTTCACACCAATGGCCACACTGTGATTATACTGTTTCTGATTTATCTTCTATCTTCTATATTAATAAAAGAGAGTTGGTGTGTCTAGCTCGCTTATAACTCGAGAACAGCTGAACCGATTTAGATGATTTTGGATTCGTTTGAATTTTTAAAGCACTGGTTAACATAATATGTATTAAAATATAAGAAAATCTCTTTATAATTATTAAATAATTGTAAATTAATGACCCACTAACCCTATCAAACATGACATCCATTTGATCCAGTCCAAACATAATAATGGCTCCTATGAAACGATGTGTGGTTGAAGATGCTACAATATAGGAATTCCCAAAACGACCGCGGTGGTCTATTGGTTAGCGACTCTACCTTCACACGCAAATTCTAAAATCGGGTTCGATTCAAAGCAGACGGGTGAAATTTTTAGCAACTTTCAGCATTGATTAATATTGATTATTATCCACTAGCTTTATAAAAATTAGTATATTACTTAGATTTCTTTTAATTTTCCATCAATAAACAGTGGATATGAATACTTCGTGACATTTTTTTTCGTAGCTTTGATATGAAGCTGTCATAAATTTGGGGAAGAGTTTGGGTGACATATGACATTTCACCATTTTGAGGGTTACATGAAGACGGCCAATTGGAGGAAGAGGTGAAATTTTGGTGGGAAAAGGGGTTATCATGAATTGTGGGGGAATGAAGGGGCATTTGGGGATGTCATTTTTTGGCATGGAGAACATTTGTGTGGGGAGAAAGAGGGGACATTTGTAGATCATGTAGAGGGTGATCCCACTTAACACAAGTTCGCGCCAGATTTTGAAACAGCTAGTCTATTATAAAGGGTGTTTCAGAACTCCCTACCAATACTCTGAGGCATTGTTCCTGGATAAAAACCATATCTAAATATCAAATTTGAATTGTCCAGAAGTCTTCAGTTACTCACACAGCTGCCATTTTGTTTTCATGATATTTTTTATCTCAATAATGGTGAATCATATAGAATTGAAACTTTGCACATCATTCATGACAACTAGACAAAGCTACAAAATTATGACAATTTTTCAAATCCATAAAACAAAATGGCAGCCATTTCAAAATTTTGTTTTGAATAACTGAAACCGTTGATATTACATGAAATTTTAAAAACAAATTTTTGCAGTGAATTTAATACTAATCGATTGAAACCTCATATTTTAAGATTGGACCAACATTTACTGAGATATGGCAGCTTTAGTGATAAGTGACCGCTGGATTTTACAGCACTCTCCTTTTACTGTGTTTAAATTCACAGAAATAATCTAAAATAAAACGCTTAGTAAATAACATGCAAAGCAGACGGAGACATCCATTTTGATCCAGTCCAAACAATAACATGTTGCATTGTTGTAACAGACTTTAGCCGCAAGCCAGGATGCTGCAACCAGCATTGAGCGGTCACCTATCACTAAAAGCAATAAATTTACTAAAAAAGTTATTCTTATAAAACTTTTGTAATATCAACATGGCCGCCATTTTGTTTTATTGATTTGAAAAATTGTAATAATTTTTTACAGAAGCTTTATCTAGCTTCTATCATAAATGTTGGTGCAGTTTCAATTCCATATGTTTCACCATTATTGAGATAAAATAATAATTGAAAAAATAAAATAGCAGCTGTGTGGTAACTAAGGACTTCTGGACAATTTAAATATGATATTTGAGATATGGTTTACCAGGAACAATAGAGTATTGGTAGGAGTTCTGAAACATTCTGTATAACAGCTATATCTAAAGACACTATCTAATATAGATCATGTATATCATCCCATAACACAAAGTTTGTCCCAGATTTTGAGAACATATATCACTAACTCTGATGTTGTATATGAGCATGTACATCATGCCTGCTTTATCTACAGGCAATGAATCAAAATCACAACTCCAGTCACTAAGTTAATCCCGCTGTGACGTCAGACAGTAACGTCGTATAAAATTTATGACGCATTTAATGAGACTCCTATGGTGAGATGAAATAGTTATGAATCATCGCTCTGTGTCATAGGGTGGGGTTTTATGTGTTTTGGACTACCTTCTGTGCGACAATCCCCTTGTAGGAACATACCTCTTGTACGTCATTTTCGAAATTGAGAAAACTACAATCAATTTCACAATCTACTTATCAATTTCCAAATGTCGTACAGAGGTACATTCGCTAAAGGGTCTGTGTCGCTGAGTGGTTAATCCCCGTTTTTGGAACACACTTGAGCGATTGATTAGTGAAGTTGTGACTTCATGATATTCATAAATAATGCTTAGTCAGCAATGTTATCAATATTTAATGAAGCTTATTTTGTTTTGTATCTTGGGGAGGGGGTTTTGTTCTGCACTAAAGCGTTTTATTAGTGAAGTTTTCATGACATTCAAGTTGAAAATGCTAAGTCAGCAATTCTATCAAATTTTAACAAGGATTGACTTGTTTTGATGTATTTGGTAAACAAAAAACAATGTTCTTGATAAACAGACAGAAAATCGATTTTCCAAATTCATAAAATTTATCATGACAATAGTCAACTTAGGATTACATTATTGGACTAGGCTAATCCTTTTTGCAATGAGTAATATTATAATGGATAATTTGTAAGTTGTGGCATGTTGAAAGATAGGAATGTTTAGTCTCCAATTTTTTAACACATTTTCAAATTCTGACGAATCTTGTATTGTTCAGATAACATCTTTGGTTATTATGACAAAGGTCAACTTTGGACTACATATCTTGTGAAATCAGTAATAAATTTTGATGTGTTGGGATTTGGAAATGCTTAGTCAGCAATTTTTTAATGCTTTTTTTTAATTCTAATGAAGCTTGCATTTTTTCAACATATTATTTGGTCACTATGACAGTGGTCAACGTTTGACTACATATTTTGAGCAATGAGAAATAAATAATTGTGATGTGTTGAGATTTGGAAATGCTTAGTCAGCATTTTTTAAATGCTTTTTTTTCAATTCTTATGAATCTTTGTATTGTTTTGATGACATCTTTGATCATTATAACAGTGATCAACTTTGGACTACATATTTCGTGCAATGAGTAATAAATTGTGATGTGTTGAGGTTTGGTAATGCTTGGTTAGCAATTTTCTAAAACTATTTTTAATCTTGATGAAGCTTGTCGTCTTTTGACGTATTTTAAACTATGAAGCTCAATGGTTCTTTGCCATATTTTTGCTAAGGTACATTTTTGAACATCAAACAGACAAAATGAATCAAATCTATTACTTACCCACATTATCATGACTAGAAATATAACATTGACAAATAGTATTACAGCGGCAGGTCCTTGGTAGATCCAGTCAATGTTATGGGTAGCCATCCACGGGCAACTTTTCAAAACTATGCCGGAAAGACCCTGAAATATCGATAGAAATTAGTTGAAAAAAAGACAAAACTCTATGAAAATATGTACATAGTATCAACACAGTTACTTTGACAATAATAATATGCTAATGATGACAGAATTTGTAGCCCACAAAGTAATATAGCAGGATCCTTTCAACTTGTCAGAAAACATATGTTTCGACGACAAATGCTGAATCTCACAGATTATTGAAAAGGTCTTTTAGAAAGTTATTCTTTGAAAGGTCTTCTTTGAAAAGGTCTTTTAAAGATTTGAAAGGTCTTTAAGGGCCGGTTCATGAGCTCTGGATTCAGCCAAGTCCTAGACTAAAACGGGTGGCCACCGTATCATCGACAAACGTTTAGCCTCTACACTATGTACTAAGGGCTCATTATGCTGCTAACCCACTAACCTGTCGAGACAAACGTTTGTCGATGCTACGGTAGCCACCCGTTTTAGTCTAGGACTTGGCTAAACGCGAGCTCATGAACCGGCCCTAAGACTTTTAAGCATTTTGATTATTGTGTCGAAATCACTGTTCAATTATTACCGAAACAGCTGATTTCTGACAAGTTAAAAGGATCCTGCTGTATGCAAATTTTAGTAGAACCATTTGTGCACAATCAAAATTCCTGTATAATTTCATTTTCATATATTCAGATTCATTTAATTTGTCGCTTGGCATTAGCTAGATAGATAGATGGATAGAGGGATATTATTTATGACGTTGCTGATGACCATAGACAATGGCAAAAAAATAATACCTGTCTATCTATCTATCTAATACCAAGCAGCAAATTAAATGAATCTGATTATACATAGAAACAAACCTTTAACTGAACAGCTGATTTTAGCCTTATCACACACACTGGACATGCATAACCCAAGCAGGTTTAAGTTACCTTATTCTACAAAGACTATAATAACCATGTGGTAATTGGATGTCACAGTTTTGATTGGTTAGCTCGGTAAAATCCAGTCGTTTTTTTGCCAATTCTCATAAAATTTACATTGAAAACATATTTGAATCGTTATGTTGAGTGATACATTACCAGTCTACAATTCGCCTTTGCCAGTGTTAGGCTAGGCGTACACCGGTTAGTCAAGAAAAGACAAGACGAGATTAGACACGATTAGTCACAGTACTTCACATAGTTGCTTATGAAGCAACACACACCAATTAGTCAATGCATCAGTGTGTGCTGCTTCATAAGCAACTATGTGACTAATAATATCACTTAATATTACTGTGACTAAACGTGACTAATCTCGTCTTGTCTTGTCTTGACTAACCGGTGTATGCCTAGCCTTAGATAATCATCATTTTAAGCTTTTAAAGCAATACCAAGAGTAGAGAAATAACTGGGTGATTCAAAAAGAATACCACAACTTTAAAAATTTGTATGTTATGAAAGAAACATCATAGAACCTTCTGTTATACATCTTTACAAAGAGTATTTAAAGAAGTTTTTTTCACTCACAAACAAGTTCAGAGATGTTCCATATGACCCCTCCAGACACTCGAGCAATATCAATCCAAAACCTCCCTCAAACTTGTTCCACACTATCTGTAGCATGTCAGGCATAACAGTTTGGATGGCTGCTGTTATTTCTTGTTTCAAATCGTCAATGGTGGATGGATATTGATGATTTGAAACAAGAAATAACAGCAGCTTATCAAACTGTTACGCCAGATATGCTACAGTGGGAGTGGAAAGAAAAACTCATTTAAAAACTCTTTGAAATGGTGTATAACAGAAGGTTCTATTATATTTCTTTCATTTAATACAAAGTTTTAAAGTTGTGGTATTTTTTTCAATCACTCTGTATTTTCAATGTTGGAAAAGTTATTAATGATGTTTTTCTCTCTCAAAATGAGTTTGAAAAATGAGTAAATGGGCTCATATTATCTTCCCATATCATAATTTGGAAAACAAACTTTCACCATGTTCCCTATCAAGGGATAATTGGTTATGTTGGTGAAGTGGAACAACCCTAATCAAGTCTCCCCACTATTAGAAGCCATACGCTGAATAAAAAAGATTGGAAATTTGGCAAAAGTAAGGTGGTGGCAGAAATAATAAATGTTCCAACACACTGTTATGAACCATTTCACATCAATGACCAAACTGTTATTATACAGTCTGTAGTTGTAACCATCTCCTTTCTGAACAACCGGAAACTTTCTGCAATCAATAAGATTGACCCTGCACAATACTTCTTCAAAACTTGTAACAGACTTTGCAGAGAAGTCGCCACAGTTCTCTTCTCTCCTTCAGGCACCTCAATTACGAGAGCTATCAAAAAGATTGGTCCCATCATGCTTTACGGCTTTCAAACTTTGTCAAAACCACTTCTGATTGCACTTCTCTGGTCCTCCGGGCATCTTTTCAAATTGTTACAGGAAGGAATGCTCCGCTCAATTCTAAACGATCATTAGTTTCTTATTGAAAGGAATGAACACTATTTGATACACAAATGGTTTTGAAGCGTTTTTCCTATCAGATGACAATAAATTTTGGTCATGTGGTCAGAATTTATGTCGAAATCGTATTGAAAGGAAAGGTATGTACAAGTTCTCAGGTTCATCAGGTAGTTTGACCGTCTATTGACAGGTATTCAGACAATATTGTATGGGCTTTGGCTGAGATTTATTGTACAGAGTGTTACAAAAAGGACTTTATAACTTTGAAAATGCATACAATCTATATTAATAAAAGAGAGTTGGTGTCTGCACTCTCGCTTATAACTCGAGAATGGTTGAACCGATTTAGATGATTTTGGATTAGTTTGAATTGTTACAGCACTGGTTAACATAATATGTATAAAGATATAAGAGAATCCCTTGATAATTAATAAATAATTAGTAAATTAATGACTTAACCTATCAAACATTTTACAGACTTTTGTTCAAACTTGCCGGCCAAGCGGCTAACAGAAAGATGATCATGTATTCAACATCTGAAAAATTTGCTTGGAGATTCTAAGCCTCAGTAGCCCAGTGCTTCTGCGTTTGGAACTAGAGGTTGTGGGTTCAATTCCCACTCCGGAAAATTTCTTTTTATACTAGGTTTTCTACTCTAATTATTTTTTACGCTAGAATCATCAATATTAAGAATGACTTCATAATTATCATACATGTTTTATTGTTTCTAACGAGTAGTTCTGTGAGCAGTAGACCTCACAAAAAAGCCATGCTAGCTGAAATCAGAGATTGCTAGCTAGAAATTTACTGCACTTAGCCGTAAATTAGCGGTTTTCTTGTCCATGTGTACAGAATTGGTCCTGTCAACTGTATCCAGAGAAATGTTGTCAGGCGCCCCCCAAAATACGTTATGTACATCTAATTTTTTTCTTTTTTCTATTTTTTAATTTTAAACATTTTTATTTATTTTTTATATTCTATATTTTTTATTTCTTTTTCATTTTTTTATTATTCATTTATATTATTTTTTAGTTATTTTTTTTAAACATACGCGACGTCCCACAAGCCGCCGCTTTCGCGGCGCCCCTCTGACTGCGGCGCCTGGGGTGGGCGCCCCTCTTACTGCGACGCCCGGGGCGGGCGCCACAGTCACGCCGCCGCTTTCGCAGCGCCCCTCTGACTGCAGCGAAAAAATCTTATTCTGACCCAGCTGATGATCATTCCATAATATGACGATGTTAATTATTAGATAATTCAATTTTTTTTATTTTTCTATTTTAAACATTTTTATTTATTTTTTATAATCTATATATTTTTTTAATTTTCATTTCATTTTTTTATTATTTATTTTATTTTATAGTTATTTATTTTTTAAACATACGCGACGTCACACAAGCCGCCGCTTTCGCGGAGCCCCTCTTACTTTGTTTAAATTGACTTTGTCTTTGTTCAATGAATGTGTGACAATAAAATCATATTTATTTATTTATTTACGGCGCCCGGGGTGGGCGCCCCTCTTACTGCGACGCCCGGGGCGGGCGCCATAGTCGCGCCGCCGCTTTCAAAGCGCCCCTCTGACTGCAGCGAAAAAATCTTATTCTGACCCAGCTGATGATCATTCCATAATATATTAATATCGGGGGACCGAGCTGTGCTCGGGAGTACAAAAGCACAGGAATGGAAATTATAAAGAAAAAAGTATGAAATTAAACAATTTTTTAAAGTACAGCCATCAGTCATATGCACTAAATAATCATTGCACTATAAAAAAATTAATCTCAGCTTTCAAAATATTATGAATAATCGAGTTTGAATGCATATTATTTGAAAAATTGCTTTTGTGGTAAAATTTTGTTTCAGAGAAATAAGAAATAATAAATGGGTTAGTAATCAGCTGTTTTAATGAACTCTTGACGACTTTTCTCAAATAAATAAAAACAGATGACATGGCTAACTTCATGCCTCAAATTTGAAAATACCAATACAATATGGAATATTTTTAATATTTTGAATTCCTTTTAATTTTCTATTCGCTGTGTGCACGTAGGTGGTGGGGATAATAAAATCGACACCTGCGCTCACGCGGAATTTTAGAGAAAGAAAAAGTTGAGATTAACATGGGAAAGGATAGGGAATAAGCATTTACAATGCATTTAAAGTATTGTCGTATTCCTAATTGTATAAATACCGTTCACAATAGTAATTGCGGCTTCTATTCCTTCGATATTTCCAAACGTAAAGTGATTCAACAAAGAAATCGGATCTCAGTTTTGAATTAATCGAGTGAAAAATCCAGTTCAAAAGCATATGATTGATTTGAAGTCTCGCGCCCATAATGCAATTTGAAATGATAACCAATGGAAATGAACTCAGCTGTGGGTAAACTACATCTTCTGCTCCATGAGCTTCGAACATAACCTTTAAAGTTGATTTAAAAACTTGAATTGAAGATTATAATAATGTTTTAGAACATGCGATATGTTAATTTTATTATTCTAAATATAATTCCACAATCGATAAGTAGGAAAAATAGCGACAGGGAATTCTATTTCAATTATAAACTAATTTTTACGTACATAAGCCTATCCTTCCCCATGTTAATCTTCCCACGTAGATTCATACGATTATCCGCCAGAGCGCAACACGGTAGATGCACACAGCGAATAGATAAATTAAAATAAACGAATAAACGAAAAATAGATAAACGAATTATCTCAACAGCTGATAATTATAATCTTCTCTCACTCGCACTCACTCTCTCTCAACATCATGAACCGACGGAAAATTGTTTCTTCTGTCAGCTGATTCTCTGTCACTGTCTCAGCAGCTGAAATAATAATCTTGTCTCACTCACACACTCACTCGCTCTCACTCTTTCTCATCATTTACAGCCGACGGAAATTTGTTTCTTCTGTCAGCTGATTCCTAAAGGATCGGTTTTTCCTTTTTAATGTCCTTCAGCGAGTTATCCCAGGGATGAGACCCGGCGCAAACTAATTTTTGTATCACAAACCTCCTATATTCCAAATTTCGTCAAAATCGTTAGAGCCGTTTTCGAGATCCGTTGGACATACATACATAAATAAATACATAAATATAAACATACAGAGATTGCTCGCTTAATATAATAGGATGACGATGTTTATATTCAACTAACTGACCCCGCGAACTCAAACCAATCACTTAATTTTATAAGGTTATGAAAATTCACACGTTTGAAACTTTATGCTTTAAAACCTCAAAAACATCACCAGTTCAAGTCCCAGAGGTAGGTCGAATAAACTTTGAAGCAGGATTAGTCTAACTCTTAATATTAACGATGAATATTGAAACCCATCAGGATTGAATGAGATATTGTAAATGGATTTTTGACATGTGCATAGACACATTCCATCATCATATTTATAAAAATGTTTCTTCAAACACATCACTGTTAATAATCATCTGTTTTTTTTATCGTATGGCTTTTTATCGGTGGGGAGACCCACCGATCTGTTAATAATCATCATTGAAAAATCATCTGTTAACGTACGCATGCTCGTGCAACTTTCAACTTATATTCTTTATCTTATCATAAGATTAACATGGGATACTTCGTGGTCCTCTATGCTCGTGCAACTTTCAACTTCCCTTTCAACTTATAGTCTTTTTTTCAATTTAAAATTAATCCTATCACGTGTTCCATATAGCTATATTCCATACAGCCATTTTCTTTCCCTTCGATTTCGTTCTCAAAATGCAAAATAAAAAAAAAACCTTACATATACATCGTCGCGCAGTCTCAAAATGAACATTCCTGCCAAATCTTATTGAAATCTGTCAATGCGTTTAGCCGTAAAATCATTACAAACAAACAAACAAACAAACAGACGAAAGCCAATCGACTTGAAACTAGACTTCACTTCGTTCAGACTGAGCTTCGCTCAGTCTTCTCCTCATTCGGTCAATAAAAAGAAATAGATAAATATAAAAAAAATAATAATAATTGGTGGGAAGAGGGGGGTGACATTTGATGGTAAAGAGGGGGTTGACATGAAGAGGGATATGTGGGGGTGACATTTGGAGGGGAATGAAGGGGGGAAATTTGGGGGGTGGAATGAAAGGGGACATTTGTGGGGAGAAGAGGGGTGACATTGAGGGGGGGGGGAGAGTGCGATACGTAGTTTGCCGGGACAGCTAGTTTTAAAAAAAAGAGATATAGAGCTGAATTTGGTCTTGTTTTAAAGGAAAACACTTCAAGTTTTGATTGGCATAGTATGGAAGGGCAGAATCTCACCCTAGCAAGTGCTAGCAGCTATTAAATTAAATATTACTGTCTTCACTGGACTTGAGTGTGATAGCTGGTGTGTAGAATCAATGTCGGCTAGAAACTTTGAATATCAAGTATGGCAAATGATACTCATAGTAGACCTACCATTCAGGATTGGCATAGAGTTTTATAGTAACAGGGTGCTCAATAAAACATTAGAAATCATAAGTCTAGGTTCACACTCACGGTTTTTGGGCGTTTGCGGTTTAGCGGTTACCAGCAATCGCGTGTGTGGGAGAGAGACAGGATTATGCCAGCTGTTTTTTGTCTCTCTCCCACACATTGAAGTGCTGGTAACCGCTCAAACCGCAATCGCTTGAAAACCGTTCATATGAACCTGCTCTTAGATCCATATTGTTGACATGGGCATAAATTTTTCTGCATTTTTTTGTTAATGACGTCATACGAATCACAGAGCACTAAGAGCACTTCCATGATATACAAATCAAAACCTGATGTGTTTTCTTTTAAAACAACACCAAATCCAGTTCTATACCTTTATTAAAAAAAAAATTATATACAATTTCAAAGTTTTGAAACACTCTGAACTTTTCTTGATTCCAGAACATTCTATTTTTGTCCTCCAACTTGCCAACTTGATTAGTGTCAAAATCATTTCGAGAGGATTGACCCACAAAATTCCAAAGGATCTGATAGCATGTCTTATTGATAGCAATACTCCATCTATTTGATACACAGCTGTTACGTCGCATTGAATTAATATTATTATTATTACAGAGAGTATTTAGTAACAGTGTGGCCATTTGTATGAAGCATGCCATAACAGTATGTGGAGATCATTTTTTCCCGCCGCCGCCATACTTTTGCCAAATTTTTTAATTTGATATGGGATTACAGGCAAACATTAACCCATTCACTCAATTTTTCAAAGTAATTTAAAGAGAAACAACGTCGAAAATAGCTTTTCTAACATTAACAATTGTTTCTCTACTCTTTGTATTTAAAATTACTTTTAATTATATAAATAAAACTTTACTTTTTTACTTAATTTTTCAATTTATTTTACTTTTTACTTAAATGAAACACTAAAATTATGGAAAATAACACTGGTAAAGTCAAATTGTAGGTTGGAAATGTATCACTCAACATAACATATATATAATATTATGATTTGCGTATCGTTTCAATGGGAGTTGGCAAAAGTATGGTGGATTTTTTCGGGCTAACCAATCAAAAGTGTGACATGAAATGTCCACACTGTTACTATACACTCTCTGTAATTATTATTATTATTAAGCTTATAGCTTTTTTCTGGCAGAGAGACCCTTTTGAGTGTTCTGCCTCACTGATGAATTAGATTAGATGAACTCTTACAAAAATTCTAGCAATCATTTCATTGTCTTGAAGAGATTCTTACAGCAATTTTAGCAATAAAACAGTAAATGATATTGTCAATTCCACTATTCTATTGCTAACAATTTCAGCAATCACAGCTTACAGTATTAATGTCATTAGCACTTATACAACCATCTTTCAAGTATAGCAGGATCATTTTAACTTGTCAGAAAACATATGTTTCAGCCACCAGTATCACAATACTTGACCTACAAATGCTGAATCTCGCAGGTTATTGAAAAGGTCATTTAAAAAGTTATTCTTTGAAAGGTCTTCTTTGAAAAGGCCTTTAAGCCTTTATGACTTTATGACTTTTAAGCCTTTTGATTATTGTGTCAAAATCACTGTTACCGAATTACCGAAACAGCTGTTTTCTGACAAGTCAAAATGATCCTGCTATATTGAAAAACCTCTAAAAAGAATCTGATGTCGCTCCTTTTGCTGAGAAAGTATACTAAAAAGGATACAATTTATCCTGAAAACCTATACAATTTCTACGGAAAGGATAATGGAAAGGAACAATTTATCCTTGATTTGAGGTTGAGAGAATTGTAGGGTTGGCCACAACTCTTTTGAAAACCGCTCAGTCTCCTGGGGAGAATTGTGTTGATTATTTTCAGGGCTTGGCTTTTCATTTTGGTAGCCTTTAGAGATTTATTTCAGTGAGAATATTTTTCAGGTGAAGTAGTAGTGGATGGAGCAGGAGAAGAAGGAGGAGGTGGAGGAGGAGGAGGAGGAGAAGGAGGATGAGAAGGAGAGGTGGTGGAGGATATAGAGGAGGAGAAGGAGAAGATGAAAGACAAAGGACAAAGATGAAAGGATGGAAAGGAAGGTAGAGGAAGAGGAGGTGGAGGAAGTGGAACACGAGAAAGACGAGACAAGGAGGAGGAGGAGCAGGAAGAGAAGGTGGCGATGAAGAGGGAGGAAGAGGGAGAGGAGGAGGAGGAAGAACAGGAGCAGGAGGTTGTGAAGAAGGAGGAGAAGGAGTTGGAGGAAAAAATAGTCGGAGTATGATGAGCAGGGGGACAAAGAGGAGGAGGAGAACAAAGAGAATAAGGACGAAAGGAAGAAGGAAGAGAAGAAGAAGAAGAAGAAGAAGAAGAAGAAGAAGAAGAAGAAGAAGAAGAAGAAGAAGAAGAAGAAGAAGAAGAAGAAGAAGAAGAAGAAGAAGAAGAAGAAGATGAAGATGAAGAAGGAGGAGGTGGATAAGAAGGAGAAGAAGAAAGAGGAGGAGGAGTAGAAGAAGGAGGAGGAGTAGAAGAAGAACGAAGAGAAGAAGAAGAAGAAGAAGAAGAAGAAGAAGAAGAAGAAGAAGAAGAAGAAGAAGAAGAAGATGAAGAAGGAGGAGGTGGATAAGAAGGAGAAGAAGAAAGAGTAGGAGGAGTAGAAGAAGGAGGAGGAGGAGAAGAAGAACGAAGAAGAAGAAGAAGAAGAAGAAGAAGAAGAAGAAGAAGAAGAAGAAGAAAAGTAAATAGTGACAAGAGATGTGTATTCATGTGGTTAGCAAGGAGTCACGTTCAGGAGCTGAGTCGTTAGTGTTCTTGTTCCTTCATTTCAAGCAAACAAAATAAATACAAGTCTTCTTCTCCTTGTGGACCTCCTCACACTGTCCTCCCCATTGTCCCTCTCCTTTTATTTCTTAGATATAAATACAGACCCCTACGCTGTAGTGGCAGAAGGGGAAAAGAAAAAGAAGAAGAAGAAGAAGAAGAAGAAGAAGAAGATATAAATACAAGAAGGAAATAGAAGGCGACTGATTAAAGATAAAGAAGAAGTGGATAAAGAGCGAAAAATAGAATGAAATTAAAAATGAAGAAATTTTTTTTTTATAGTATGGCTTTTTACCGGTGGGCAGACCCTTACGGGTAGGTTCCACCTCGCCTGATTGCACAATTAGGTGAGTCGGTCACCCATCCAAGAGCAGTATGGAGAAGAAGTAAAGGTTACAATGATGAATAATTGACCGAGCGAAGAGAAGACTGAGCGAAGCGAAGTCTGAACGAAGTGAAGTCTTGTTTCAATTCGATTGGCTTTCGTCTGTTTGTGTATGTGTAACGCATTTACGGCTAAACGCATTGACAGATTTCAATAAGATTTGGCAGGAATGTTCATTTTGAAACTGCGCGACGATGTATATGTAAGGTTTTTTCAAATTTTGCATTAAAAAAATTAACGAAATAGAAGGAAAAGAGAATGGATACAATAGATATGGAACACGTGATAGGATTTATTTTGAATCCTATTATATTAAGCGAGCAATTTATGTATGTTTATATTTATGTATTAATGTATGTATTTATGTATTTATGTATGTCCAACGGATCTCGAAAGCGGCTCTAACGATTTGACGAAATTTGGAATATAGGAGGTTTGTGATACAAAAATTAGTTTGCGCCGGGTCTCATCCCTGGGATAACTCGCTAAATGACCTTAAAAAGGAAAAAACCGATCCTTCAGGAATCAGCTGACAGTAGAAACAAATTTTCGTCGGCTGTAAATGATGAGAAAGAGTGAGAGCGGTGAGTGTGGGAGTGAGACAAGATTATTTCAGCTGCTGAGACAATGCATTTCAATCACATGATCGCTCGTGAAATACACAACTACACTAACGTTTTTGGTAAAACCAGCTGTTCCATTACTAGAATTGAGAAAAATATCGAAACACATAAGCTGCTCCTATTCGCCTTTTTATTTCTGATTTTAAGTTATTTAGAAAATTAAAAGGAATTAGAAATTTTGAAAATATTCCATATTGTACTGTATTGTTATTTTTAAATTTGAGGCATGAAGTTAGCCATGTGATCTGTTTTTATTTATTCGAGAAAAATCGTCAAGAGTTCATCAAAACAGCTGAGCTAAAAATTGTTGTAGCAGGAATATTTTAAATTGTCAGAAAACAGCTGATTGATGTACGCTCGTTTACTGACGTTAAATCAGATGTTTTCTGACAAGTTGAAATGATCCTACTATATCAACCCATATTATTATTTCTATAATAATAGAAATAATAGGTCACTCGAAGAGAGCGGTTGCTAAGTTATCATGTGGTTAAGTAACAAACATTCAAGACCGCTCTCGGATGGGTGACCGACACAAAAAAAATTGTGCAATTAGGCGAGGTGGAACCTACCCGTGAGGGTCTCTCCACCGATAAAACGCCATACGATAAATAATAAATCATTATTTCTATGAAACAAAATTTTATAAGTGCGATTTTTCAAATGATAAACTCGATTATTTTGAAAGCTGACATTGATTTTTTTATAGTGCAATGATGATTCAGTGCATAAGACTGATGGCTGTACTTAAAAAATTGTTTAATTTAATCCCTTTTTTCCTTTAAAATTTCCATTCCTGTGCCTTTGTAGGCCTACCCCCGAGCAGAGCTCGGTACCCTGATACAGCAGGATCCAATTCAACTTGTCAGAAATCAGCTGTTTCAAAGAGCAATATCACAATACTTAACCTACAAATGCTGAATCTCGCAGATTATTGAAAAGGTCTTTTAGAAAGTTATTCTTTGAAAGGTCTTCTTTAGAAAGGTCTTTTAAAGACTTTAAAGGTCTTTAAGACTTTCAAGCCATTTGATTATTGTGTCGAAATCACTGTTTAATTATTACTGGATCAACTGATTTATGACAAGTTAATTGCATCCTGCTATATTTGAATATAAACATCGTCATATTATGGAATGATCATCAGCTGGGTCAGAATAAGATTTTTTCGCTGTAGTCAGGGCGCCCGGGCGCCGCGAAAGCGGCGGCTTGTGGGACGTCGCGTATGTTTAAATAATAAATAACTAAAAAATAAAATGAACAAAGTCATCTGTTTTTATCTATTTGAGAAAAGTTCTTCACTTTAGTACCGGTTGTTTATTCGGAACTTTTGGGATGCGCTAGAGTAGCATGTCTTTTTCGCGAGGTCTACTGTTCACAGAACTACTAGTACAAACTAAGAATACATTTTGGAAGTAAACTGGGAGAAATAGTTGAGAGAGGTAAGTTACATAGAATCGGATCAGGTTCTCCTCTCTCAGTTGCAATGAATTGAAGAATTCAGAGAGGAGAAAAAGTAGTAGAAAAATACATGTACAAAAGGAGAAATTGTACAATGGTGGTGTGGTCTGGTGTACAGTAATATGGTAGAAGGTAGGTGAATATAGAGGGGCTGGCTGTGCATGAATAATGCATACCCTTGTTATGTGTGTAGTGAAGTCGACAAAAATGAGGAGGAGAAGAAGAAGAAAAGAGGAGGAAGAAGAAGAAGTAGAAGAAGAAGAAGAAGAAGAAGAAGAAAGAAGAAGAAGAAGAGAGGAAAAGGAGATAAAGATGAAGAAGAAGAGAAGGAAGAAGCAGAGGAGAAGAAATAAAAAGAAAGCAGAGAAGAAGAAGAAGAAGAAGAAGAAGAAGAAGAAGAAGAAGAAGAAGAAGAAGAAGAAGAAGAAGAAAAAGAGATGAAGTTGAAGAAGAGGAGGGAGAAGCAGAGAAGAAGAGAAGGAAAAAGCAGAGGAGAAGAAGAAGAAGCAGGGCAGGATGCCAAGGAGGAGGAGGAGTAGGAGGAGGAGGTACAAGAAGGAGAAGGAGAAGCATGGGAAGCTGAGAAAGAGAAGAAGAGAAGAAGAAGAAGAAGAAGAAGAAGAAGGAGGAGTGGGAGAAGAAAATGAGGAGAACAGGAGTGTAAGAGTTATGAGGAGGAGAGGAGAAGCAGAAGTTGAAGAAGAGGACGAAGAACTTGAACATTGAGAGAAGAGGAAGAAGATGAAGAGAGCATAGTATGGAAGAAGATGATGATAGAGAAGAAGAATCTGAGGAAGAGGACGAGGAGGAAGAGGAGAAGCAGGATAGGATGATAAGGAGAAGAAGATAAAGAAGAAGCATGAGGAGCAGAGATAAAGGAGAAAAACAGGATTATAGGAGGGAAGAGAAGAAGTAGAGCATTTAGAAAAGTAAAAGAAGATGAAGAATACAGAGGAGGGAAGAAGATGATGAGGAATAAGAGGATGGAGTATGAGAAGAAGCAGAGAAAGAGCAGGAGAACAAGAGGAACATATGAGGAAGGAGAGTGTGAAGAAGAAAAGAGATAACGAAGAAAAGAAGGAGAGTAAGACAATGGAAAAGACAAGGAGAAGAAGGAGAGGGAGTAGAGGGTGGAAAGGAAAAGAAGAAGAAGAAGAATCAGAGGAGGAGGACAAGGAGAAGAATATAAGAGAAAAGAAGAAGGTGGAGAGGAAGAAGAAAGAGAATGAGAAGAAGAAGGAGAGGGAGGTGGTAGAAGGATGAGGATGAGTGTAATCTGACTTGGTGACTGAATTATGCAGCTAGGACTTGAAAGCATCAGTGAGCGGTTAATGTGGTCTAGCTAGATGATATTAGTCTAGGAAGCATATGGACCACTGAATTAAGGATCAAGGATACAGTTGACAAGAAGAAGAAGAATTTCAATGCTAATCTTATGGGAATATTGGCAAAAGTATGGTGGATTTGTCCGTGCTAACCAATCAAAAGTGTGACATCAAATGGCCATACTGTTACTATACACTCTCTGTAAACGAAATTAGATGAGCGTATTTTTGAGCAGAACTAATTTTTCTGATGTCTCCAGTTGTAATGATGTTCTTGGCTCAATTCTTATGAGAAATAGCGAACAATTTGAGGATAATCTTGTTTCTGTTCCGTAATTGCATGCTACGAAAGAGTGGCTTAAAATGATCTCTTCTTTATCCTCTTTATCCTCCTCCTCCTCCTCTTTTCTACCTTCGTCTCCTCCCCCTTCACACAATCCTCTTTCTCCCCCTTCTCCTCCTGTTAGCCTCCTCATCATCCTCCTCCTCCTCCTCTTCCTCTTAATACTTTTTACCTCCCATGTGATTACTTCCTCCTCGTTTTGACTCTATTAAAAATGCCACCCATAACTCTTCAGAGTTAATCATGAACCGTGCAATATAATATGAAGAAGAAGAAGAAGAAGAAGAAGAAGAAGAAAAAAGTAGAATACGAAGAAGGTGGAGAAAACGAGCCTTTACGAGAAGAGGAAGAAGGAGAAGAAGAAGAAGAAGAGTGAGAAGAAAAAGCAGAAGAAGAAGAAGAAGAAGAAGAAGAAGAAGAAGAAGAAGAAGAAGAAGAAGAAGAAGAAGAAGAAGAAGAAGAAGAAGAAGAAGAAAACGAAGAAGAAGAAGAGAAGAAGAAGAAGAAGAAGAAGAAGAAGAAGAAGAAGAAGAGGAAGAAGAAGAAGAAGAAGAAGAAGAAGAGGAAGGAGAAGAAGAAAAGAAAAGAAAAGAATAAGAAGAAGAATAAGAAGAAGAAGGAGTAGAAAGAGGAGGAGAAGCAGGAGTAGGAGAAGAAGAAGAAGAAGAAGAAGAAGAAGGAGAACATGAAGAAAAGAAGAAGAGGAAGGAGAAGAAGAAAAAGAAGAAGAATAAGAAGAAGAATAAGGAGTAGAAAGAGGAGGAGAAGCAGGAGTAGGAGAAGAAGAAGAAGAAGAAGAAGAAGAAGAAGAAGAAGAAGAAGAAGAAGAAGAAGAAGAAGAAGAAGAAGAAGAAGAAGAAGAAGAAGAAGAAGAGGAAGAAGAAGAGGAAGGAGATATCTTTCAAAATATCAATGTGAAAAAACTGCAAACACTTGAGAACTATATGAGAAAAATATAAGGTTGATTCATAAGAAATAGTGCCCAACATGGGGCCTAAAAAGTTGCAAACCCCTAATTGAAACTGGAAATTATTACTACCACTAGCTGTCCCGGCGAACTTCGTATCACCCTCTTTCCCACCCCCCCACAAATGTCCCCCCTCTTCTCCCTACAAATGTCCCCCTCTTCATGACACCCCCTAAAAAATGTCATCCCCCAAATGCCCCCCTTCATTCCCCCCAAAATGTCAACCCCCAAAAATCCCCCTTCATTTCACGAAGTAAAAATATATTTAATATAATCAATGTATTTTTTATTTTATATAATCAATAATTTTTATGTTTTAATTTATTTTATATATTTTTTTCAATTTTATTTCCGTTCTTCAATTTTATTATTAGAAACAATAAAACATGTATGATACGAAAGATAACTCATTTTTATTATTGATGATTCTAGCGTAAAAATAATTAGAGTAGAAAACCTAGTTCAAAAAGAAATGGTTCGGAGCGGGGTTTGAACCGCGGACCTCTTGTTTACAGAGCAGACGCTCTATCAATGCACTGCGCTACGGCAGCTTAAGATCTGTTAGCAGAATTCCGATCTCAAAACTCAAATACACGATAATCTTCCCGTAGCCGCTTGGCCGGCAAGTTTGAACATAAGTCTGTGAATGTTTGATAGGTTAGGTCATTAATTCACTAATTATTTATTAATTACAAAGGGATTTTCTTATATTTTAATACATATTATGTTAACCAGTGCTGTAACAATCCAAACTAATCCAAAATCATCTAAATCGGTTCAGCCGTTCTCCAGTTATAAGCGAGCGTACAGACACCAACTCTCTTTTATTAATATAGATTTATAAAATAATTGATACTTGTAAACGTTTTAGACATAACAACAATGATATAAATATTATTAAATATTTATAATATAATATAAATATTATTAAATATGATATAAATATTATTGTTGTTTTATCAAGAAAATATAATACTACAGTATTATCAATCTAAAAACCAAAGGCAAAAAAATTGTAAAGGCAAATGGATCATTCAACTTACCATATGATCAGGCTGTGGTGGTGCCAGACTTCTAACAATTGTCCAGATGATAATCACTGCACACGGTACACCTTGAAACAAAAAAAAAAAAAAATTTTTTTTAAGAAATTTATAAATATAATTGGAGACACACTTGGTATAGATGGGCCAAAATTCCTTGGCATTTGGCTGTTACAAAGTGCATTAAAGCATTGTCTGCTGCTTTAAATCTTTAAATCCACCCTATATCAGGATCCATTTAACTTGTCAGAAATCAGCTGTTTCGGTAATAATTAAACAGTGATTTCGTCACAATAATCAAAATGCTTAAAAGTCTTAAAGACCTTTAAAGTCTTCAAAAGACCTTTTTAAAGAAGAACTTTCAAAGAATAACTTTTTAAAAGACCTTTCCATTAATCTGCGAGATTCAGCATTTGTAGGTTAAGTATTGTGATATTGCTCGTCAAAACATATGTTTTCTGACAAGTTAAAATGATCCTGCTATAGTTGTTGCTTGTCCTCCAGATGACAAGTGCCAAGGCTTGTAGAGACCTAAGGTTGGCCAATCCCCATAAGAGCCCAGCAGTCCAATTTTCCCCGATCAGTCTTGCTATAATGACGACAATCAGTGCCCCAGTTAACACATGCCCTATATCTATATTCAAGATTCATCACGTATCTAGTATTCAAATCTTTCCAGATGGTTTTTGGAAAAATGAAAATTTTCGAATTTCTATCTTATAGAAAATTAGTCACGACATATCTAAGATATAAACTAATCACCAACGACAAGATTAGTCACGTTTAGTCACCGAGTAATTCACATTGTTGCTTATGAAGCAGCACACACCGATGCAATGACTGACTAATCGGTGTGTGTTGCTTCATAAGCAACTATGTGAAGTATTGAGACTAAACGAGACTATCTCGTCTTGTCTTGTCTTGACTAACCGGTGTACGCCTAGCCTTAGTTTCTGTTTGGCAATTATTGATTTTGAAACCCGTCTCCAAATAAGTTGGCAGTGATTAGTTATCAATTGATACTGTGCAAGTGCTTTGTCTATCCCATGGAAACTGGTGATAAAATACTCAACATTGGCGTTGCCTTTTTGAGAAAGTTTTTTGATTAAAAATGCGTTGAAAAGCGTGATAGGTTTCAACGTGCAGTGGTTTGATTATTGGAAGATAATGGATTTTTGTGGCGCTTTTGGGGACAGTTGGTGATGGCTGAGAGAGATTTCCAGTTTGATTAATGGAATGATAAGAGCGTGGTGATATCAAAAGTTTGATGGAATTTGTCTCCCTGTTTCACTGCACTTAATTTTGCTTGATTTTAGTGCTTTCCACTCTTCTCTCTCATTTCTATGTGCTTCTCTTCTTCTCTCCTACTTTCCTACTCCTCCTTTTCCATCTTCTTTCCTTCTATTTTCTTCTTCTTATTCGTCTTCTTCTTATTTTTCTTCGTACTCTTCCTTAATTTTCTTGTTATACTTTTTCCTTTCGTGTTACTTTTGCTTCTCTTTTTCTTCTTTTGCTTTCCTTCTACCTCTACTTTCAATTTCAATTTCAATTTATTGAGTTCAGTTAAATTACAATCAATGATGTACCTCTAGCTAAGAGCTATTTGAGGGACTTATCTATATTAATAAAAGAGAGTTGGTGTCTGTACGCTCGCTTATAACTCGAGAACGGCTGAACCGATTTAGATGATTTTGGATTCGTTTGAATTTTTAAAGCACTGGTTAACATAATATCTATTAAAATATAAGAAAATCCTTTATAATTAATAAATAGTTATTACATTAATGACATAACCTATCAAATATTTCTGGGTGTTCAAACTTGCCGGCACGAACGTGTACCTACAACGGAAAGATGATCGCGATTCAAGATCAGAATAAATTAGCAACATTATCTCAAGTCTTAGTAGCTCAGTGGTTAGAGCTTCGGTCTCTCAACCAGTAGGTTGGGGGTTCAATTCCCGCTCCGAACCATTTCTTTTTGCACTAGGTTTTTTGCTCTAATTATTTTTTAAGATAGAATCATCAATTATTAAGAATGAGTTATCGTTCGTATTATGCATGTTTTATTGTTTCTAATAATAAAATTGAAGAACGGGAATAAAATTGAAAAAAAATATAATAAATCACAATAAAAAAAATTAAAAAGAAAGAAATATGAAAAAAAAATATTTCAATTAGAATAGGACTGATAAAAAAATGAAGAACGGAAATAAAATTGAAAAAAAAATTAAAAAAATAAAATAAATGAAAATGAAAAAATTAAAAATAAATAAATATGAAAAAAATTCTATTAATTAGAATAGGACTGATAAAAAAGTGAAGAACGGAAAGAAAATAAAAGAGATATAAATTAAAAAAAAAGAAAATAAATTAAAATAAAATAAAACAAATGAAAATAAAAAAAACACTTAAAAAGAAAGAAAGAAAATAAATAAATATGAAAAAAATAATTGCTTGGAGGAGGGGGGTGACATTTGATGGGAAAGAGGGGGTTGACATGAAGAGGGATATGTGGGTGGGGGGGTAATGGAGAGCATTTGTGGGATGACATTTTTGGGGTGGCATGAAGGGAGACATTTGTGGGGAGAAGAGGGGGACATTTAAAGAGTGCGATACGAAGTTCGCCAGGACAGCTTGTTAAATTTAAATTAAATACGGCATAGCATCACATTAAAGCCGACAGTACATAAGATTGAATGATTAATAAATAAATAATTTTTCTTCTTTTTCTGCTTCTTGTTCTCCTATCCTTCTCTTTACCTTTTCCTCCTACTTCTTCTTCTTCTTCTTCTCCTTCTCCCTACTCCCCTTCTTTTTCTTCTTCTACTGTCTCTTTATGTTTTTCTGCTTCTTTTCTTCTTATTTTTCCATTTTCTTCTCTCCTTCCTGTTCCTACTCCACCTTCTTTTTCTTCTACTTATTCTTCTGCTATTTCCTCTGTTTCTCTTCTTCTTCTTCTTTTTCTCCTTTTTCTTCTCCTTCTTGTCCTTCTTCTTCTCCCTACTCCCCTTCTTTTCTTCTACTTATTCTTCTGCTGTCTCTTTATGTTTTTCTCCTTCTCCCTCTTTTTCTCCATCTTGTTTAATATTCTTTTATTAACTTCTATTTTCCATTTCTTGTTGCTCTATCACGTTTCATTTTTTGTTCTTCTCCTACACTTCCTTCCCCTTCTTCTTCTCCTTCTCCTTCTTGATCTTCCACCCATTTCACTCGACCTCCCATTCTTCTTCTTCTTCTCATCCTCCTCCTCCTCCTCCTCCTCCTCCTCCTCCTCCTCCTCCTCCTCCTCCTCCTCCTCCTTCCCCCTCCTCCTCCTCATCCTCCTCCTTCCTCCTTCTCCTCCTCCTCCTCCTCCTCCTTCTCCTCCTTATCTCAAGTTCTTCTTCCACTTCTCCATCTCTTCTTTCTTGTTCAATGTAGTGCAGTGGGCCAAACGAGGGAAGAACGCGCAATGGCTGGTGTGAGAAGTCTAGATGAAGTGATGTGATATACGATGACAGGAGTCAAGTCAGTAAAGCCCCCACCACTTTATTAATAGCTCTCTGCCAGAGTAGCTTCTCATATCGATTATGATTGCACTTCGAAGAACACCACAGTGCATGTCACTTCATCATCTTAATTTTTACTACCTCTCACTTCCTACTGCTGGGTCATAGAAGAAGAAGAAGAAGAAGAAGAAGAAGAAGAAGAAGAAGAAGAAGAAGAAGAAGAAGGAGAAGAAGAAAAGAAGAAGAAGAAGAAGAAGAAGAAGAAGAAGAAGAAGAAGGAGGAGAAGAAAAAAAGATGAAGAAGAAGAAGAAGAAGAAGAAGAAGAAAGAAGAAGGATGAGGAGGAGGAGGAGGAGGAGGAGGAAGAAGGAAGAAGAGGAGGAAGAGAAGAAGAAGAAGAAGAAGAAGAAGAAGAAGAAGAAGAAGAAGATGAAGAAGAAGAAGAAGAAGAAGAAGAAGAAGAAGAAATAGAGAAGGAGATAGAGGAAGGAGAGATAGAAGAAGAAGGAGGAGAGAGGAAGAAGAAGAAGGTGGAGGAGTAGAAGGAGGAAGGAGGAGAAGGAGGTAGTGGAGGAGGAGGAGGAGGAGGAGGAGGAGGAAGAAGAGGAAAAACAAGAAAAAGAGAAGAAGTGAAGAATTGGAATAAGAAGAAATAGATAAAGGAGGAGGTGGTGAAGGAGGAGGAGGAGGAGTAGGAGGATGAAGAGGAGTAGGTGCGGGAGATGTAGAAGGAGAATAAGGTGGAAAAGAATGATAAGATGAATATGATTAAGAACAAGGTGAAGACGAAGAAACGAGAAGAAGTAGAAGAAGAAGAAGAAGACTATGTAGTATATAGTTCTCTGTCACGACATCTATTTAGAAGTGATAAATAACCTTGGTTAAACTTACAACCTCACTTATTGCGACTTGTTAACCTCGCTCAGTTATATTCTTCCGTTCTATCATCTTTCCATAATATTCTCTCTGCTTTCGACATATTTTCTCTCCCTCGCTCTCATCTAATCTATCGTTGATTCTCTTACTCTCTCATCTTTCCCTTATTATCTCACTGCTTCCCACATATTTCCCGCATTCATTTTCTCCTATTTCTCCTTATCCCTCTCCTACTCCATCCACCATTTTTTCTTCTTATTCTTTTCCTTCCCACTCCCTCTTCTTCCCTTAAGCTTCTCCTCCTCCTTTCTTCTTTCTGCTTCTCATTCATCTTTTGTTTCTCTCTCCTTTTCTCCTTCTACTTCTCTAGTTTCTTCTGCAGTTTTCTTCCCTTTTTTACCTCACTTCTCTCCTTCTCCATTTTCTTCCACTTCTTCTTCTTCTCCATCTTTTACTTCTTCTCTTTCTACTTCTCTTTCCTCTCCTCCGTTAAATTCTCCTCCTTCTCCTACTTTTCCTACGCCTCCTTATTCTTATACTTTATCCTTATTCTCATACTACTCTTACATCCTTCTTCTTCATTCTTCTCTTTTACTTCTTGTTATTCTTCCCTACTCACTCTCCTCTTCTCTTTTGTTCATTCTTCTCCCCATATTCGTTTCCTACCACACATAATATCATCATGTGTTCCCAAGTAGCCGCCCTTACAACCCTTCTCCGTTACGAAGTTTCCTCCTCCTCCTCCTCCTAATCCTCGTTCTCCGCCTCCTTCTGCTCCTCCTCCTCCTCCTCCTCCTCCTTCTCCTTCTCTTCTTCTTCTTCTTCTTCTTCTTCTTCTTCTTCTCCTCCTCTTCTTCTCCCTCTCCTCCTTCTTACTCGGTCACCTTCTCATTCTTCTTTGTCTTCTACTCCCTCATTTGAAAGCTGGGGCTTTGCCCAGGGTCTTATCGCCCTAACGGTCTGCCAAAACAATATTATTAGACTATTGTTTTAAGGGCTGACATCGCTGGAAATGCTTGAAATCTCTATAACCTCTTAATACCTTGAATATTATGCATGATTCAGAGGTCGTACAGTCTTCTTAATCCCCTTCATACCTTGCATGATGCATGGTTTTCACGTATAGTGCGTTCACTCTGCTAATGTACCTGGGACCTGTTTCATAAGGTTTTGGTTAAGAGAAACCTTAAAAAATTGAAAAACCCCAAATTCTTGTAGAACAGAAAAATAGCGATCTAAAGCCCGGTCTAGACGCTACGATAAGTTTGTCAAACTTATCGTAGCAATTAGTTGGAAGATAAAGTTGGATGAGTTGTATCGCGTCTACACGCTACGACTTCATACCTCTTTTCATACAATGAAAAGACCAACTTTAACTTGGACCAACTTTTAATTTTGCCATCTACACGCTACGACTTTGCTTCCAACTAGTTGCAACGACTTAAGTTTGACATACTTATCGTAGCGTCTAGACCGGGCTTTACACTAAAGTCTGAAGTTAGGTTATGTGCAATAGTTATTTGTGCATCTAGGGACTAAAGTGCAACTTTTTCTCCCTGAGGGAAACTGTTGATGCCCGAGGCGTAGCCGAGGGCAGCAATTTCCTGAGGGAGAAAAGTACTGATCCGTGATGCCTAACATTTTCCTCCACCTACATTTACAGGCTACGTGAGGAAATATATAATTCAATTTTACCTTATAATGACACCGTCTGCAATACTTTGATTTTTAGGTTAGCTTTGACCGGCTATGGATGTGTTGCGCGTAGCCAATGCCTCTGTGAGTTTCATCACTGCATCGCATTTTGTTCGTGTCGTTTCAATTTTCAGTATTGTTATTTCAATTATTTTTGTGATGTACTATCTTTTCTTATTTTTTGGATATTCTCAGAATTATTCTCTGTTTCTTCCCATCTTGGTTTTCAATTCATTTTGTTTTTTTTTTTGTTTTTGCTGCTGTTCCCTTCGTTTCCGCTATCTCGTTTTCAACATAACCTATACCAACATAACCAAGCTTTCTATCTCTGAACAGTGTACTCAATACTGTGTACTGTTCTACAGTACACTGATTTCTAATGGCTGAGTCTCAAACATTAGTCGCAAAATATCATAGAGATGCTTCCCATGTTATTTAAATGGAGTTACTTTTAGTCCCTAGGGAGTAAAGTGGTCACTTTATTCCCTAGGGAGAAAAAGTGATACTTTAGTATTCGATTCCAGGGAGTAAAGTGCGACTTTAGATAGTAGGTGGAGGAAAAAACATTTATTTACGCACTACTCACACTTGGAATCTTCAAATCGCAAAGCAACTCATCGCTCGGCAACTCAGCGACGCAGCATGTGTTTTCTACAGTTCGTTGAGCTGTTCAAATACTGTCTTTGCGCATCTATATTTAGTGGCGAAATTTGGTCATCACCGGGTATATTATTTCCAATAGTAAATATACCCGGCGATGACCAAATAATCATACCTCGCTTTGCCACGGTCTAAATTATTAATAGGCGAACATGTTTTTTTTGTAAACAGAACTCCTCCGTGGTTTCTCAACCGAATTTGTTCGTTCACATCTCATTTGAAAGATCTCATTTAGTAGATGTTTGATAAGGTCTTACATTTTGAAAAAGCTTATCGTGGAGATGAGCAATGTCTATGTAAATGTTCAAGTGCCTATATAAATGTTTTTGCTCATAAAAGTTATAAGAAATGAGCGTTCAAAGTTACAATTTTTGCCATTGCTTCAACATAGGGATAGGTGAGCCGAAAATTTTCACATTAATTTCAACTTATGATTTGATGATCAGCTGTTTTGAAACAAAAATTTATTTTTCATTGTTCATTGCACCGGTAAGGGCATTTGTGCAGAGAGCAAAAGAGAAAGATAGCGAGTGAGAACGAAAAGGAGAAGAATGAGAAGGAGGATAAGAAGAAAAAGGAGATGAAGAAGAAGAAGGAGAAGAAAAAGATCGAAAAGAAGGATGAGGAGAAGAAGGAGGTGGAAGAGGAGGAGGAGGAGGAGGAGGAGAAAGGAGAGGAAGAAGAAGAGGAAGAAGAAGAAAAGAAGAGGAAGAAGAAGAAGAAGAAGAAGAAGAAGAAGAAGAAGAAGAAGAAGAAGAAGAAGAAGAAGAAGAAGAAGAAGAAGAAGAAGGAGAAGAAGAAGAAGAAGAGGAGGAGGGAGAAGGAGAATAGGAAGAGGAAGAAGAATAGGAAGAATAAGAAGAAGAATAGAATAGAAGAAGAATAGGAAGAATAAGAGGAAGAAGAAGAAGAAGAAGAAGAAATAGAACAAGAACAAGAAGAAGAAGACGATTGAAAAGTAGTAGATGAAGGAGTAGTAGCTGGATTGGAAACTATTTAAGACTGTGCATTAGCTAAAAAAACTTTTATGGTGATATTTTTCGAAGTTTCACGATTTAGATACCATTAAGCTATCAAATGAAATACTTTTCAGAGGAAAAATGTTTTTTCTTGATCATTAGTTTTTGAGATATGGGCGTCTAAAGTAGAAATTTTCGGGGAAATTGATCTCAAAATTGGTTGCAAATACAATTATGAAATTTTGAGCATACGTGCTTGAAGGTATTGTCTATCACTTGACATAATTAGTTTCTCAAAATAACCAATTTGAAAAAAAATATTTTCGAAAATAATTTCTTAAAAAAAATAACTCAATTTTCAATTATATTGAGAATTTGTTATTTTTCTCAAAAGTTGATATTTCGAGAAACTAATTATGTCAAGTGACAGACAATACCTTCAAGCACGTATGCTCAAAATTTCATTATTGTATTTGCAACCAATTTTGAGATCAATTTCCCCGAAAATTTCTACTTTAGACGCCCATATCTCAAAAACTAATGAACAAGAAAAAAAATTTTTCCTTTAAAAAGTATTTCATTTTGATAGCTTGATAGTATCCAAATCGTAAAACTTGGAAAAATATCACCATAAAAAAGTTTTTTTTTAGCTGATGCACAGTCATCGCAGTTTTATGCGACCTTGGAAATCCTGGTTTACTATTGAAGTCCTCAGTAGGCTAGTTACGACAGTTGAACAAAAGGTCCTGGGTTCAATTCTCACTGAAAGCTATTTTTTTTTGCAACTGATTTTGATATTATTCAAGTAAATTAGGCTCTGCGCCCACTAAGCAACTGCTATCTGACTAAGCCAACCCAGCGTTGCCAGATAACATTTGGCTGTTTTTTTGGGTAATTGGGTAATCTAACCTTTCATGCCGCGTCCACACCATCGCTGAACTAGGCGGACGCGAGTCTAGCCCGAGAGTTTTTCCTACGCGAGTGACGCCATCTACACGCTCGCGTTCGCTTAGTTCGGCGATGGTGCAGACACGGCATCAGCTAATGATATCTGGCAACGCTGGGTTGGCGACTGTAGTCAGATAGGAGTTGCTCCGTGGGCGCACAGCCTTAGTCATGTCAGGAACTGTAATTTTATTTTTTAAATAATATTAAGAATTTTGTTTCGAGAATAATATCAACTATAAAAAGTAGCATAAATTTTATTTTTGAACACTACCAAATAGGGTCCTTAGATACATTGTTGTATCGGTATATTCTACAAGATTTTTAAGATATCTGTGAAACAGTCAGTAATGCTGAAATCACTTCTCCAACCTCAAAAATTCCTCACATCATGTTCGAATGGAATCTTGCCTATTGCCTGGGGGTTCGAGCTGATATAAGGAATAGGAAACGAAGAAGAAGATGGAGAAGAAGCAGATGCAGAAGAAGATGATGAGAAGAAGGAGAAGAGGGAAGGAATAAGTACTCAATATTTTCAGAAGATTTTCCTTTGCCTGAAGCGCTTTCTTCTTTCTTGAGAACCTCTCGCTTGAAAATGTAAAACTCATCTCTATTGGAAAGTGAAGTGCTTAAAAGAGGGGACAGAGAAGGAGCTGAGTAAGAGTGAGGAGAAGAATGAGAAGAAGAAGAATAAGAACAATAAGAAGATAGGAGAAGGAGAAGAAGAGAGAAGATCGAGGAAGAACAAGGATAAGAAAATAAGATTGAGAAAGAAGTAGGTAACTGTAAAAAAGGAATAGAAGTAGGAAGAGGAGGAGGAGAAGGTGAAAGTGGAGGAGGAGGAAGAGATTTAGAAAGAAGAAGGAAGAGGTGATAAAGGAAAAGAAGTGGGAAGGGAGGAGAAGGAGGAGTGGGAGGACGAGATTTAGAAAGAAGTAAGAAGAGGTGATAGAGGAAAAGAAAGAGGAAGAGGAGAAGGAGGACGAGAAGGAGGAGAGTGGGAAGTGAGAAGTGAAAGAGAATTAGAAAGACGAAGCCATAATAATCGTTATAGGAAACAACGGGAACAGACGAGCTGAAGAATAGCAAAAGAAGAGAAGGAGTAGAAGAGAAGTAGAAGGAGAAAAAGCGAAGACGGAGAAGAAGAGAGGAGTGGAGGAGTAGAAGGAGGAGGAGGAGGAGGAGGAGAAGTGAAGGAATAGGAAAGAATATTATAGAATGAAAGTAAATTGCCTAAATTTACGCTAATTAAGGAGGAGAGAGAGCGAAAGAAGAGAAGCCACGAAAGGATGAACAAGAAGGAGGGAACGGAGACGAAGAAGACGTAGTAGAAGAAGAAGAAGAAGAAGAAGAAGAAGGAAAAGGAGAAGAGGAAGAAGAAGCAGGATAAGAAGAAGCAGGAGAAGAAGAAGCAGGAGAAGAAGAAGCAGAAGCAGAAGAAGAGATAGTGGTAGAAGAAAAAAGACGAGGAAGCAGGAGAAGAAGAAGAAGAAGGAGAAGAAGAAGAAGAAGAAGCAGAAGAAGAGATAGTAGTAGAAGAAGAAGAAAAGAAGAGGAAGCAGGAGAAGAAGAAGAAGAAGAAGAAGTAGTAGTAGAAGATGATAGAAGACGTAAAATTGAGATTGATATCACTCCGTGAGAGAACTAGCTCTTAGGCTGAGCTATACAGGGTATGCATGCACTCAAGATGTGTATATAATATTAGAATGAAAAGGAGCAGAAGAAGCAGTAGAAGTAGAAGACGAAGAAGAAGAGGAAGAGGAAGGAGATGAAGGAGGAGGTGGAGGAGAAGGATGAGTAGTGATTCTTTTTGATAAGAAAATCGGGTTCAGCTATTGGAGGTTGGTGATATTATATTCTCGTTGTAAAATAGCATAGCAGATCATATCTCAACTGTCTGCTCCCTTACTCTGTAAAACATTCTGTAGAAGGAGCTAGGGAACCGGATGAATAGGAAGAAGAAGAAGGAGGAGGAAAAGGGATAATAAGAAGCAGTAGTGGCAGAAGTAAAAAATGAATTGGAATGATCTGTGGAGTATAAGAACTCAAGAAATTTTCATGTTACGTATTAGATGTGTTGTAAGAAAACTGATATGAAGAAATTGTTTTCGATGTTGTCTGGGAATAATTTTGAATTCAGCAGTATTGATTTTGATGTTACCCCCGGCTTGATTGTAATCCATCTATCTAGCCCAATCTATCTATCTGGGGCGACCCGATGGTAGTTTCACCTCGCCGTGTATAACCTAATTCCATCAGGTTGAAATTCTATTTCACTTTGCAAAATGTTCACTACTTTTGAAATAGGTTCTTTTCGATATATGAAATTCTAAAAGTTTATAAAACACTAACACATCACAAAAACACGTAATGTTCAGGAAAATATAGAATTTTGAACTATTGTAATGAATTATTCTAACATATTAAGCGCCCCATAATTATTGTAACATAAAGAAGTAACTCTCCACCTAACGGCTCCCCATAGCAAAATCCGTTCATTGCAAAGTGTTTCAGAATAAAGTATAAATTGTATTTATTATATACTAGCCAGCAGACTCGCTTCGCTCGCCTTAGCAGGCTAGCCTGGACCCCTGGCAGCCATTGAAATAGTGAGCGCTTCGCGCTCACCAGGGGGCTTCGCCCCCGTAGACACAGTGAGCCCTCCGCGCTCACCAGGGGGCTTCGCCCCCTTAGACACAGTAAACATATTATTTTCAGACCTTAAACGAACCTAATTACCAAATTTCAACATTTTCTGCCAATTAGTTCTCGAAAAAGCTGAGAAAATGCACAAAATCGCTGGAAAAACGCGTATATTGGGTGATTTCTGGCGTAATTTTGGGAGAATCTTAAAAATATTTCAACATATTATTTTTAGACTTAAACGAACCTTAGTACCAATTTTCAAAATTTTCTGCCAATTAGTTCTCGAAAAAGCTAAGAGAACTCACAAAATCGCTGGAAAAACGCGTATGTTGAGTGATTTCCGGCGTAATTTTGGGAGAATCTTGAAAAGATTTCAACATATTATTTTTAGACCTTAAACGGACCTAAGTACCAAATTTCAACATTTTCTGCCTATTAGTTATCGAAAAAGCTGAGAAAACGCACAAAATCGCTAGAAAAACGCGAATATTGGGCGTATCTTTGGGATGTTTTCAAAATCCGTTCTTAGTACGCGTCTAAAGCTCCAACTGAAAATGCATGTTAAATTTGAACGTGTGGCGTAACATGTACCACATGATAGCATCACATGATAGCCACATGCAAGTGCCATGACAACGGCTGATTAGAGCTGTTATCTCAACATAAAACAGTTCAGTTTAAATTCCAGTACGAAATGTTTCAGTCAACTTTATATTCATGTTAATTAAACAAATATTTAATAGGAAAATGTGAATTTATTAACATCGCTTTCCTATAAACGCATTTGGTTCAGTAGATTTTTAGTTCTGCTGATGAATGAGTGAGTGCCATTTCACTTATATACATATATATATATAGATATAGATAGATAGATTAAATAATAAATTAAGCATTTATCTACTCACCCCATCCTATAGAAACGTAGGCACTAAGTTTGATGTTTTTACTGGAAAAGGTTTCCACAACTAACATGTAGAGATATAGACCTGAAAAAAAGATTAAAAAGATATTGAAGATCAAGGAAATTCAAGCTTTTTTGTTGTTGGGTTTCCCCACAGTGACTGTATAATAACAGTGTGGCCATTTGATGTCACACTTTTGATTGGTTTGCTCGGACGAATCCACCATACTTTTGCCAATTCCCATAAGATTCACACTGAGCCATACTTGAACCATATTATTATGTTGAGTGATACACTTCTAACCCATATTGCATTTGCAATATTAGATTTCCTCCTCCTAGTATCTAAAGTCGCACTTTACTCCCTGGAATCGAAT
Organism: Laodelphax striatellus; assembly: GCA_017141395.1. Lineage (NCBI taxonomy): Eukaryota > Metazoa > Arthropoda > Insecta > Hemiptera > Delphacidae > Laodelphax > Laodelphax striatellus. The sequence continues at coordinate 9,365,550 of CM029543.1, read as the reverse complement.
ACTAAAGTATCACTTTAGGTGGAGAAAAATAACTATTTAACGTTAGAGAAGTGACTTTCAATATTATAGTTTCTCTAAAACTAAGTTAGTAGAATGAGTGAATGGGTTTGAATTTGACTGCAAGCCCATATATATCATAATTCAATCAAAATATTGGCAGAAGTATGACGGTGGCGAGAAACAAAATTATTGACCGAATGAAGAGAAGACTGAGCAAAGCTCAGTCTGAACGAAGTGAAGTCTTGTTTATCACGTATGCTGGTGCTGCCTACCTGCACAGGTGATTGCCCAGGTGTCGCTCCTGGCCGGCTAGTCTCAGAAGGGATAGTGGGGGGGCAAGGAAAGGAGGTTTGAGTCGCTTCGCGGGTTTGCGGCCGCGATTGACTCCTTCTGGCAGGCTGAAACAGGCGGTTGCGGTCGCCTTTTCTTCTGTTTGGACGCAGCTTATGCGTTTCAATGGCCACTGCTAGCAGCTAGCAATCCCTTTTCCCCCGCCGATATTTTATAAGAGGAAAAGGATGGTCGGCCGGGCTGTCGCACACTGCCAACGGGATAGGGAGACAGCTCAGAAAATACAGAGAATATAGAAGAAAATAAGAATGAGATTGGTCTGCGGGAGCAGAATAGCCCGCTGCGGACCGGAAAGCAGAGAGAAAGGAGAAAAGCGGTCTGCGGGGGCAGAATAGCCCGCTGCGGACCGGAAAGAAGGAAGAGAGAAGAAGCGCAGTCTGCGGGGGCAGAATAGCCCGCTGCGGACCGGAAAGCAGAGAGAAAGAAGAAAAGCGGTCTGCGGGGGCAGAGTAGCCCGCTGCGGACCGGAAAGAAGAAAGAGAGAAGCGCGCTCTGCGGGGGCAGAATAGCCCGCTGCGGACCGGAAAGAAGAAAGAGAGAATGCGGTCTGCGGGGCAAAATAGCCCGCTGCGGACCGGAAAGAAAAAGAAGAAGCGCGGTCTGCTGGGGCAAAATAGCCCGCTGCGGACCGAAAAGAAGAGAGAAAGAAGAAGAGCGGCCTGCGGGGCAGAATAGCCCGCTGCGGGCCGGAAAGAAGAAGTTCGGCCTGCGGGGCAGAATAGCCCGCTGCGGACCGGAAAGAAGAAAGAAAGAAGAAAGGCGGTCTGCGGGGCAGAGTAGCCCGCTGCGGACCGGAAGGAAGAAAGAAAGAAGAAGAGCGGCCTGCAGGGGCAGAATAGCCCGCTGCGGACCGGAATGAAGAGAGAAAGAAGAAAGGCGGTCTGCGGGGGCAGAGTAGCCCGCTGCGGACCGGTAAGAAGAATGAAAGAAGAAAGGCGGACTGCAGAGGCAGAGTAGCCCGCTGCGGACCGGAAGGGAGAAAGAAAGAAGAAAGCGGTCTGCGGGGGCAGAGTAGCCCGCTGCGGACCGGAAAGAAGAAAGAAAGAAGAAAAGTGAAATAAAGAATAAAAGTATATAAAGGGTTTCGGGCAGTGATGGTGAAGGAATATAGGATTCGGATACCGATTGCTCCCACCAACTCGCTGGTCTATGGTCTAGCAAGCGTGGAAAACGGATACAACATACTGTGGTCAGGTACGCCCCTGCGCACTCTTCGCGAGATCGCCTAGAGGCCTGTTATTGCACAGCAGCCGGGACAGGATCAAGAGGAAAGGTTAACGATCGCCATTCACAAGTAAGCCACTGCTCCTCCTTCGCGTCGGAGCTTAGTAACAAGTTAGTGTCTGGCGACCGAGATAGAGAAAGGAATTGAAAGGGGTTTTAAAGAGAAAGAATAGAGTATAAAAAGTAAGAGAAGTAAGTGAAGTAAGAGAAGGTAATAATAGAAAAGGAGGAATAGAATAAGAAAGCAAAAGTAATAGGTAAAGCAAGAGAAAGTATAAGTAAAGAAAGAATTGAATAGAGGCAAGAAAAAAGTAAAGTGTTAAAGAGCTGTAGGAAAAGTCGGGAAAACCAGGAAAATGGTTTGAAAGTGAATATGTTATGTGGAAAACTCCGGTACTAACCCGTACCCGCCGGATTGGATAATCTGACACCGTCCTTCGGACCTGAAGGACTCACGCGTACAAGTGGCCGCAAGCTGCCGCACGCCCGAACACGCTGGGAACTGCCTCCTCGGTGACGCGGTGCCGATTCCGGAGACTCCTGCCCTGTTCGCCGCTGAAGCTCTGCTGCTCACTTCACTATTCGGGGTCTGGACTGGGACTGTCAAATTATGTAGAAACTTCGGTACTGACTCGTACCCGCCAGAATGGATAATCCGGCACCGTCCTTTGGCCGGAAGAACTCGGAAGTAGAAGCGGCTGCAAGATACTTCACGCTCGAACAAGCTGGGAACTGCCTCCTCGGTGACGCGTTGCCGATTCCGGAGACACCTGCCTTGTTCGCCGCTGAAGCTCTGTGGTGCCCACTTGACTCTCTGAACGAGGACTGTCAATGATGATGAACTAAACTAATAACGCTCTGACCACCCCAAGGGGGCAGTGGGACGGGGTGTGGTGGTGGGGAAAGGCTGCGCGTAGAGGCGGCGCAGTAGGCTGGTGGCTGAATTGGACGTTGGACCACGAGATTTCCTGATAGGCGAGCGCCTTCTTCTTGAAATTCAACCGTTACGAATTTACTTCGTGACACACCCGTCCTACTTGGGGTGGGGGGGTGAATGGAGGAAGGAAGGGTTTTATTTGGGGAAGGGAATGATTGGCCGGAAACAAAGTAGCTTCATGCTACAGGACCAAATTAGCTTCACGCTGCCGGACCAAGTAGGTACCACGCTGCCGGACCTTACTGTCCGCGGACAACCTTAAATTGTAGCCAGTCGGCCGGGCTTTTTGCCCCTGCTGAAGTCATATCCGACCTCTTCTGGGTTAATTACTGTAACCAGAAATGCCAAAAATTCCGGCCCAATGCTCACCAGATTCATACTGTCGAGCCTAATTTCTAATTTCAAAGTCCTATTTGAAATTAATTTCGAAATTCTAAGATTTTTCAGACTTCATAGGCACTGTAGAAGGAACGAAGATTCTTATATTTCACTCCTAATATTTTACCGGCACTCTCTGGCCCATCCCAACCTTTTAGTTGCTGTGGCTTGCCATTACAGCCGACTCTTTAGTTGCCAGTCGCAGCCGACTCCTTAGTTGCCCTAGTTGCAGATAAAGACAACTTTTCAGTTTCTCCGATTTCCAAAACTGAATTCAAGGGGGAATCATGGCTGCTTTCGCCGCTGCCATGATTTCAATTCAACGCTTCTCTGAAGCTAGTTAATGAGGTTCATCTGCACTCCAAAAAATCAAAATAAATTATTTATGGTAAGGAATACTCTTATTCCTTTATTTTCCTCTTTCGAAAGAAATTCTCTTTCCATTCAACTCGTCGGAGTTCCGTTCTTAAGATCTTATTACATTTCCTTACATGTCTTGTTGACAACTTGCGTAGCCGTGTTTCCACACTGCCACATCGGAGCGGGGTTTTCACCGCTGCTCCATCGGGGCGGGGTTTTCACCGCTGCCCCTCCTCTACCTTTGAGCCGAGGGGTCGCGCTTAAGAGCGCCTACTGACCCTATATCTCGTATTGGCAGACACACTCCATTACCAAGTGTTACTCCTTGTCCCCCTTCTCCCCCGTCCTCCTCCTCGTCCTCGAGGATGGGCGGCAAGAGTTTTATGTCCTTAACATGCACATTGATTTCTTTATCCTTGTTAGTGCGTAACTTCACCACAGATGAGCTCAGCATCTTTATCACGGTGTGGGGGCCGGAATATTTTGCTGCTAACTTCGCTGCAAATTTATTTACCTCTGAGGAGAGGTGATACTCTCTTTTGTAGACTAGTTGACCTGGTACGACCCTCAACGGTCTCCTGCGTAAATTATAGTATCTCTTGGTATTTTGGTGAGCTTCTTCCAAATTATCAAGAACAAGTTTTTGCAGCTGTTCCAACACTTTAAGCCGTCTGAGTTGTGTGCCCTTGCTATCGGCCTCTTCCTCCAGACGTGGGTTCTCTTCGTCCTCCCAGGCGGCCTCTCCTGGCGTTCTCAGCTCACGGCCGAAATTTAGATAAGCTGGGGTATACCGGGTTCCCTGATGAACAGAGGTGTTCATAGCAAAACAAAATTCGTTTATGTATCTATCCCAGTCAGAGTGGTGTTCACCCACATATAATTGAATCATCGTTTTCAATACTCTGTTTACTCTTTCAGTAGGATTACAGCTAGGTGTATATGGAGGAGTAAAGAATTGGATTATCCCATTATCTTGACAGAAAGATTTGAATAAACGGCTTGTATACTGCGTTCCATTGTCGCAAATTAACAATTTTGGAGTTCCAAATTTTGTGATTATGAGCTCTCTTAGAGCTTTGATAACGGCCGTGCTGTCAGCTTGAGAAATGGGGCGCGCTTCTGTCCACTTAGTAAATTGATCTTGGAATACCACAAGGTATCTGTACCCCCTTTTTGAGCGGGGTAAGGGACCAACTAAGTCTGTACTGACTGTTTCCCAGGGTCTCGTCACCTTGTGCCGACTATCCATCTGTCCATACAGGGCTCTTTGTTCGACCTTGTGGCGGATACAGGCCTCACACTGACGCACGTACTTCGCTACGTCGCCATGCATCCCCGGCCAGTAGTACAACCGCGCTACCTTGTTGTAGGTCTTAAAAATTCCTTGGTGTCCCGCCATTGGAGCGTCGTGATTTTGTTTGAGTATCTCTTTCCGGCCATTCCGTGGGATACACAACTTCCAGCCGTCACTTGCCATATTATCGTGGATTGGTTGCCTAGGCCATATATGGCGATAGAGCAGCCCATTCCGTACCACATAATCTGGGTATTTCTCAGGGTGTTGGGCGAGATGACACTTCATCTTCTTTACCCATTTATCATCCTGCATGTCATCACGCCTGGTAGTGATTGGGTTCACTGGGTCAGGCATCTCTCCTTCCCCCTGCGCTCTCTGCGGGGCGCGGGATAGTGCGTCTGGGACGACGTTCAGCTTCCCCCTCCGGTATTTTATTACCAGGTTATATTGCTGCATCTCAAGTACCCATCTAGCCAACCTGCCTGTGGGGTTAGGGACGGCTCGCTACCACTTCAGCGACTGGTGATCAGTTAGTATGGTGATCTCATATCCCTCAATATAAGGCTTGAATTTCCTTAATGCGAAAATTACGGCCAGACACTCCTTCTCGGTTGTACTATACCGTAGCTCAGGTCCCTTCAGACCACGACTTGCATAAGCAATCACCTTTTCTTCGCCTCCTATCTCCTGAGTTAACACGGCCCCTAGGCCGTACTCCGATGCATCGGTTTGAACCACAAACGGCAACTCAAAGTGTGGATACGTCAATATTGGAGAACTGGTGAGCGCTGCCTTAATTTGATTGAAGGCTTCTTCCTCAGCTTCCCCCCATTGCCACTTCACCCCCGATTTCAGTAATCGGTGCAGCGGGGTTGCCAGATCAGCGAAGTTTGGGACAAACCTCCTATACCAGGATGCTAGCCCTAAAAAACTGCGCAGAGCCTTGATCCTCTTTGGGGAAGGGAACTCTTCAACCGCTCTGACTGTTTCGGGATCCGTCCGGAGCCCTTGTTCTGTGACAATATGCCCCAGATAACGGAGTTCAGTCTTCAAAAACTGGCACTTCTCCACATTGATCGCTAGCCCTGCTACTCTTAGCCGGTCAAACACTTTAGCCAGATTCCGTTGGTGCGCCTCCAGTGTCTCTCCAAGGACAATCACATTGTCCAGATAGGCGAATGCATAAGGTTCCAATTCCGGTCCAATTACCTGGTCTAGTAACCTTTGAAACGTTGCCCCTGCCAAATGTAGGCCGAACGGCATCACTCTAAACTGGAACAATCCTCGCCCTGGTACCGTAAACGCAGTTAGTGGCTTGCTATCTTCTTCTAAAGGTACTTGCCAATAACCGTTTTTCAAGTCTATTGACGAAATGAAGCGGGCATTGCGCAGCCTATCTAATATCCCCGTCATATTGGGCAGGGGATATGCATCACAATGTGTAATTTCATTGATTTGTTGAAAATCAATACAAAATCTCAACTTCCCATTCGACTTCCTTACAAGCACTATGGGCGAACTCCAGGCGCTACTACTGGGCTCTATCACTTGCTGTTCTAGCATTGTGTCAACTTCATCGTTGATCACCTTCTGCATGGCGGGGTTGCGGGGATACGGGCGTTGTCGGAACGGTTCTGCCCCTTTCTTCAATTTTATTCTATGTTTCAGTAGGTGAGTGGATCCTGGAACCTCCTTGAATTTCTCTAGTTCTACTTTGAGAAACTGCTCAAAGTCGTCTCTCTCAGTCACCACAGCCAATGCCTTTTGAAGAGTAGCTGGTGGTAAGAGCATCCTTCTTGACCTTGTATCAAGTCGCGCTCTTATCTTTTGCAGGTGAGTCACTCCCAGAATCATCTCAGGCAATAAATATTGCACCACGGCAACTCGCAGGTGGATTCTTCTCCCACATATTTCAGCGGCTATCTGGAGTTCTCCTACTATAGGTAACTTCACACCATTGATCAGGGCAGGTTGATGTGAGACGGCCTTGTTTTTCAAGGCGCTTACTGCCATAATCCGGCGCGCAACCAGCTCCGAAATGTATGAACACTCAGCTCCGGTGTCTATTAGGGCGTTCAAATCAATTGAATTGACCCGTACGTACATGAACATGCGTTCCTCCTTTCTTTGTCGCTCTTCTGTCTGTGACTTGACAGTTGCCAAGCCTGGCTTAATAGCTTCTAATACAGGCTCCGCCGTGTTTACACTACCCTTGTATTTAACAATGGGCAACTGCGGTTCCCATTCGACCTCCCTCCGATGAGTGTCGATCTTCATGCGGTGCTCTCGCATAAACTGCATGCCAATCAATAACTCAGGAGAAAGCCCCTCCATACTAGTTACTGTCATTGGTACGACAATTTGATTGATTTTCAAATTTATAACGACTTTCTCTCCTAGTTGTGCTAGTGTACCATCCGCTAATATTGCGTTGTGACGTGCAGACACTTTCTTAAGGATATCAGCCTCTGTCAGATTTTTGAAGGCCTCACTACTACTGTAGTTTGATTCAGCGCCGGTGTCAAGTAACGCTCGATATTTCCTTCCTGCTATTTCAGCAATAACATAGATCCGGTTGTCATCTCTAGATTCCACCTCGGTTTCTATTTGTGTAGATGACTTTACCACCGCGGTCTCTGTTGACCTCCTGGGCGATTTCTCGCAAGTACAATTGTTGCGTTGTTTCCTGCAACGTTTACACTGCGAATTTTCCGGACATTGAGATCGCCAATGCCCTGGCTGCTTACACTGCCAACACACTTGTTCAGTGGTGGCGGGTTCGGTTTTCCGCGGCGCTGGTGCGTCGCGTTCCACGTCGGTTCGAGGGCGGTTGAACTTCTTTGGCTCCTCCAACCTGGGCGCCCGAGAAGACTGTCTTGCGTGCTTCTCTTCGAGTTTAATCCTCTCATATTGTCGAGCCAACTGGAGTAATGTATCCGTGTCGTCGGCCTCTGAAGGTCTGATGTATAACTTATACCGAGGTAATAAGTTCCGATACAATCGTTGTACCCTTTCTGCCTCCGAAAATTCGCCTCTCCTCCTCATTAGGGTGAGTAGCTCTTCGGAATATTCATCTATAAGTTCACCTTCTCGCTGTTGCCTCGCGAGAATTTGATTATTGAGGTCTTCCCCATATGTCAGAGGGTAGTACCTCATTTTAAAATCAGCGACAAAGTCCTCCCATCGTCTCCATTGTGTGCGTCGATTCCTCAACCACAAAGAACACCGGCCAGATACTAATTCCGGAAGCGCGGTGAACAGCTGTGACCCGCTTAGTCCATAGGCCTGTTGCAGCTCTTGCAGCCTCTCCATGAAGCTCGGTGCATCGCTACTCCCATCAAATGTCAGGCGCCAGCTCCGCACCTTGTCGCACACGACCCCTGGGTCCATGTAGGAACTAGTGTAAGGTGCTGGCCGTACTCTTGAAGGCATCCCAATCATGCTTGAATGGGTATCACTCGTCGTCAGCCTCGTCGCGGCGGCTTCGGACCTGTTTGAACGTCCTCCAGTAACTTGAACTGGATTGTCATCCCTTGCTCCGACTCGATTCGTGGTCGGGTCGGCGGCCGTCTGAGCAATCGTCTGGCGGTGGTGTTCCACCAGCGTCCTCCTTATCTCGGCCATGGTACCGTCCGTCAGTAGCCCAAAACTCCTTAGCAGGATAATTCCTTGGTCCTTGTGGAGTTTGTACACCCAAGAGACTCTAGGGTCGGTGGCTGATTCCGGCAGCTCCTCCTCTGCATCAAGATGAACAAGGACTTGGTCATCTCTGTCGTCATCAGACATTTTCCTTACAGTAAGGTAAGGAAAATGGGCCTCCTTCCGGGCCCCACGCGAGGGCGCCAATCTATCACGTATGCTGGTGCTGCCTACCTGCACAGGTGATTGCCCAGGTGTCGCTCCTGGCCGGCTAGTCTCAGAAGGGATAGTGGGGGGGCAAGGAAAGGAGGTTTGAGTCGCTTCGCGGGTTTGCGGCCGCGATTGACTCCTTCTGGCAGGCTGAAACAGGCGGTTGCGGTCGCCTTTTCTTCTGTTTGGACGCAGCTTATGCGTTTCAATGGCCACTGCTAGCAGCTAGCAATCCCTTTTCCCCCGCCGATATTTTATAAGAGGAAAAGGATGGTCGGCCGGGCTGTCGCACACTGCCAACGGGATAGGGAGACAGCTCAGAAAATACAGAGAATATAGAAGAAAATAAGAATGAGATTGGTCTGCGGGAGCAGAATAGCCCGCTGCGGACCGGAAAGCAGAGAGAAAGGAGAAAAGCGGTCTGCGGGGGCAGAATAGCCCGCTGCGGACCGGAAAGAAGAAAGAGGGAAGAAGCGCGGTCTGCGGGGGCAGAATAGCCCGCTGCGGACCGGAAAGCAGAGAGAAAGAAGAAAAGCGGTCTGCGGGGGCAGAGTAGCCCGCTGCGGACCGGAAAGAAGAAAAAAAGAAGAAGCGCGGTCTGCGGGGGCAGAATAGCCCGCTGCGGACCGGAAAGGAGAAAGAGAGAAGAATGCGGTCTGCGGGGGCAAAATAGCCCGCTGCGGACCGGAAAGAAGAGAAAAAGAAGAAGCGCGGTCTGCTGGGGCAAAATAGCCCGCTGCGGACCGAAAAGAAGAGAGAAAGAAGAAGAGCGGCCTGCGGGGGCAGAATAGCCCGCTGCGGGCCGGAAAGAAGAAGTTCGGCCTGCGGGGGCAGAATAGCCCGCTGCGGACCGGAAAGAAGAAAGAAAGAAGAAAGGCGGTCTGCGGGGGCAGAGTAGCCCGCTGCGGACCGGAAGGAAGAAAGAAAGAAGAAGAGCGGTCTACGGGGGCAGAATAGCCCGCTGCGGACCGGAATGAAGAGAGAAAGAAGAAAGGCGGTCTGCGGGGGCAGAGTAGCCCGCTGCGGACCGGTAAGAAGAATGAAAGAAGAAAGGCGGTCTGCGGGGGCAGAGTAGCCCGCTGCGGACCGGAAAGAAGAAAGAAAGAAGAAAAGCGGTCTGCGGGGGCAGAGTAGCCCGCTGCGGACCGGAAAGAAGAAAGAAAGAAGAAAAGTGAAATAAAGAATAAAAGTATATAAAGGGTTTCGGGCAGTGATGGTGAAGGAATATAGGATTCGGATACCGATTGCTCCCACCAACTCGCTGGTCTATGGTCTAGCAAGCGTGGAAAACGGATACAACATACTGTGGTCAGGTACGCCCCTGCGCACTCTTCGCGAGATCGCCTAGAGGCCTGTTATTGCACAGCAGCCGGGACAGGATCAAGAGGAAAGGTTAACGATCGCCATTCACAAGTAAGCCACTGCTCCTCCTTCGCGTCGGAGCTTAGTAACAAGTTAGTGTCTGGCGACCGAGATAGAGAAAGGAATTGAAAGGGGTTTTAAAGAGAAAGAATAGAGTATAAAAAGTAAGAGAAGTAAGTGAAGTAAGAGAAGGTAATAATAGAAAAGGAGGAATAGAATAAGAAAGCAAAAGTAATAGGTAAAGCAAGAGAAAGTATAAGTAAAGAAAGAATTGAATAGAGGCAAGAAAAAAGTAAAGTGTTAAAGAGCTGTAGGAAAAGTCGGGAAAACCAGGAAAATGGTTTGAAAGTGAATATGTTATGTGGAAAACTCCGGTACTAACCCGTACCCGCCGGATTGGATAATCTGACACCGTCCTTCGGACCTGAAGGACTCACGCGTACAAGTGGCCGCAAGCTGCCGCACGCCCGAACACGCTGGGAACTGCCTCCTCGGTGACGCGGTGCCGATTCCGGAGACTCCTGCCCTGTTCGCCGCTGAAGCTCTGCTGCTCACTTCACTATTCGGGGTCTGGACTAGGACTGTGAAATTATGTAGAAACTTCGGTACTAACTCGTACCCGCCGGAATGGATAATCCGGCACCGTCCTTCGGCCGGAAGAACTCGGAAGTACAAGCGGCTGCAAGATACTTCACGCTCGAACAAGCTGGGAACTGCCTCCTCGGTGACGCGTTGCCGATTCCGGAGACTCCTGCCTTGTTCGCCGCTGAAGCTCTGTGGTGCCCACTTGACTCTCTGAACGAGGACTGTCAATGATGATGAACTCAACTAATAACGCTCTGACCACCCCAAGGGGGCAGTGGGACGGGGTGTGGTGGTGGGGAAAGGCTGCGCGTAGAGGCGGCGCAGTAGGCTGGTGGCTGAATTGGACGTTGGACCACGAGATTTTCTGATAGGCGAGCGCCTTCTTCTTGAAATTCAACCGTTACGAATTTACTTCGTGACATGTTTCAAGTCTATTGGCTTTCGTCTGTTTGTTTGTTTGTTTGTAATGCATTTACGGCTAAACGCATTGACAGATTTCAATAAGATTTGGCAGGAATGTTCATTTTGAGACTGTGCGACGATGTATATGTAAGGTTTTTTTAATTTTGCATTTTGAGGACGAAATAGAACGGAAAGAGAATGGCTGTATGGAATATAGCTATATGGAATATACAATAGCTATATGGAACACGTGATAGGATTTATTTTAAATTGAAAAAAGACTATAAGTTGAAAGGGAAGTTGAAAGTTGCACGAGCATAGAGGACCACGAAGTATCCCATGTTAATCTTATGATAAGATGAAGAATATAAGTTGAAAGTTGCACGAGCATGCGTGCGTTAACAGATGATTTTTCAATGATGATTATTAACAGATCGGTGGGTCTCCCCACCCAAGGTTAGTAGAGACCTAAGGTTGGCCAATCCCCATAAGAGCCCAGCAGTCCAATTTTTCGCGATTAGTCTTGCTATAATGACGTCAATCAGTGCCCGGGTTAACATATGCCCTATATCTATATTCAAGACTCATCACTTATCTAGTATTCAAATCTTTCCAGATGGTTTTTGGAGAAATGAAAATTTTCAAATTTCTATCTTATAGATTGTCAGATAACAATAATAAATTAAAATAATGCAATAAAAATAATTACTGTGATCAAATATCTACAATAATAATAAGAAATCATTTAATATAATTGTAATATCACGCCTTGCTTGCCAAACAGTAAACTTCAACTATTCATATTTTCCAGCTGATTTGATGAGAATTTGAAATTATCACAAATCTCTAGCACAACATGGAAAGCCTAGTAAAAGTTGATGCTTATTTTCGATTAATTAATAATTTGTTTCAATTACAGTGAATGAATCCTAATTATAACTACAGTAATTATTTATTTAGTATTTTACAATAATTGATATTTAACGGAAGGTACAACATTCTTACGCCGAAAACTGTACCTTTTTAAATTTACATTAGCAATGAAAACAATCCAAATCTAGGTTATGAGACATTTTTCACAAAGAAAACACTAAAGGAATTTCGAATATTTTAAATGGTAGGTCTAATATGAAAGCTCTGAACCAAAAATAGCCAACCTATCAGTAATCGAAATTGTTTGTAAATTTTAATTTTGATACAATTCATCAAAAAAGAGATAATCAATTACAAGACACAATTATTGAAGTATTATTTTGTTTTGCTAATCAACTGGGTGACATCTGAATAAGTTTAAAAACACGTTTCATATTTTGCCCTGCAGAGTGCATTACACTAGTGGGCACGCGATGACGTATTTACTCGTCACGGCCGGTCGACCTCAAAAACGACATGATTGGCCTACCTTGTAGCTCTACATACCTTGTCCCCACCGATAAAAAGCCATACGATAAAAAAAACAGATGATTATTAACAGTGATGTGTTTGAAGGAACATTTTTATAAATATGATGATGGAATGTGTCTATGCACATGTCAAAAATCCATTTACAATATTTCATTCAATCCTGATGGGTTTCAATATTCATCATTAATATTAAGAGTTAGACTAATCCTGCTTCAAAGTTTATTCGACCTACCTCTGGGACTTGTGATGTTTTTGAGGTTTTAAAGCATAAAGTTTCAAACGTGTGAATTTTCATAACCTTATAAAATTAAGTGATTGGTTTGAGTTCGCGGGGTCAGTTAGTTGAATATAAACATCGTCATAATTATTATGGAATGATCATCAGCTGGGTCAGAATAAGATTTTTTCGCTGCAGTCAGAGGGGCGCTGTAATGTTGTCATGACGATGTAATAACATGTTGAAAATTTTTGGTTCTAAATTTCTCATTTAAATTTTTTGTATAATTCAATATTTAATTTGAAATGTGCTTTCGTGAGTATGGTATTAGTGCTGTTAATCTATAAAGTGAAAGAATTTTATTTTGAAGATTTTTCGGGACTTATAAGTTGAAAATTCAGTGTTGGACTTAACCTATAATGTTTTTCCATATTTCTCATTAGGGAAAACTGGATAATTCGGCGAGGCGGAATACCCGAAAGGGTCTCTCCGCCAAAAAAGCCATAAGCTTAATAGAGGGGCGCTGCGAAAGCGGCGGCTTGTGGGACGTCGCGTATGTTCAAAAAATAAATAACTAGAAAATAAAATAAATAAATAATAAAAAAATGAAATGAAAATTAAAAAAAATATAGATTATAAAAAATAAATAAAAATGTTTAAAATTAAAAAAAAAAAATTAAATTAGATGTACATAACGTATTTTGGGGGGCGCCTGACAACATTTCTCTCGATACAGTTGACAGGACCAATTCTGTACACATGGACAAGAAAACCGCTAATTTATAGCAGGATTCATTTAACTTGACATAAGTCAGCTGTTTTGGTAATAATTAAACAGTGACTTTGACACAATAATCAAAAGGCTTAAAAGTCTTTTAAAGACCTTTAAAGTCTTTAAAAGACCTTTTTGAAGAAGACCTTTCAAAGAATAACTTTTTAAAAGACCTTTTCAATAATCTGCGAGATTCAGCATTTGTAGGTTAAGTATTGTGATATTGCTCTTTGAAACAGCTGATTTCTGACAAGTTGAATTGGATTTTGCTATACGGCTAAGCGCATTGACAGCTGATTTCAGCTAGCATGACTTTTTCGTGAGGTCTACTGTTCACAGAACTATAGCAGGATACTTTCAACTTGTCATAAATCAGCTGTTTCAAAGAGCGATATCACAATACTTAACCTACAAATGCTGAATCTCGCAGATTATTGAAAAGGTCTTTCAAAAATTTATTCTTTGAAAGGTATTCTTTAAAAAGGTATTTTAAAGACTTTAAAGGTCTTTAAGACTTTTAAGCCTTTTGATTATTGTGTCGAAATCACTGTTTAATTATTACTGGATCAGCTGATTTATGACAAGTTAATTGAATCCTGCTATACTAGTATTGTACTAAAAACATTTAATAACACACTGTTATGGACGCTTTCACACCACTGTGATTATACAGTCTCTGTATATCATACCAGCAGACAAGACGAACATATTATATTATCAGCTGACATTGCAGTGTTTTTCTAGTGAGTTACAGTCATATGTTTTTGGAGACGTGTATAGCAGGATCCATTTAACTTGTCAGAAAACTTATATGTTTCAACGAGCAATATCACAATACTCAACCTACAAATGCTGAATCTCGCAGATTATTGAAAAGGTCTTTTAAAAAGTTATTCTTTGAAAGGTCTTCTTTAAAAAGGTATTTTGAAGGTCTTTAAGACTTTCAAGCCTTTTGATTATTGTTTCGAAATCACTGTTTAATTATAACCGAAACAGCTGATTTCTGACAAGTTAAAAGGATCCTGCTATAACCAACAAACATGTGTCTGAACCCCCCCCCCCATCAACTACGCTCCTTCCATTCAGCTGCCTTCCTGAGAAAAACATTCTACTCTATTAATTTTGAATCCTCAACGCTCATCAGTTCCAACACGACACGTTTCAAAACGGAACAAAAATATAAACTGCAGATATAGGATAATTTTGAAAGAACCGTACACGAAATTTCACGGGTCACTGATCAAAGGGCTGCGTCTCTTGATTTACACAAAATCAGTCGTGCTGACACAATTTTATCTCCTCTTTTTACTTCTTCTTCTTCTTCTTCTTCTCCTTCTTCTTCTTCTACTTCTCCTCCTTTTTCTTCTTCTTCTTCATCTTCTTCTTCCATCTTCTTCTTCTTCTTCTTCTTCTTCTTCTTCTTCTTCTTCTTCTTCTTCGCCTTCTGCTTCTTCGTCTGCGTCTCCGCCTTTTTCTTCTTCTTCTTCTTCTTCTTCTTCTTCTTCTTCTTCTTCTTCTTCTTCTTCTTCTTCTTCTTCTTCTTCTTCTTCTTCTTCTTCTTCTTCTTCTTCTTCTTCGGGTTCATCCTCATGTGGCTTCTCTTATCCTCCTCCTCCTTCTTCTCCTCCTCATTCACCAGAGTAAATTCAGGGAATTATTTATTAATTCTGACCCTTCCCTTCATCTTCTCTTGCTCCACCTTTTTCTCAGCCACTCTTTCTTCTTCCCCTTCTCTTCTGTTTTGGTATTTTCCTCCTTTTATCAGCCTACTCTTCTACTCCTCTCATTATTTGGCTATTCTTTAGTTCGTCTCTATCACATCCTTCCTAAAATAAGTATAGCTTCGCTTTTCGTAGTCCCTTTCGCCTTCTATCCTCCTTCCTCTCCTTCTCCTCTTTGTCTCTCCCTCCTCCTTTCTCTTTTTCATCGCTTCCCACTTCTTTCTAAATCTTATTTACTTGTTCTTCTTCCACTTATCCTTCATCCTTCTTCTCCTCCACCTCTCACTCCACCCACCCTACTTCACGTCCTTCTCTTCTCCCTCCTCCTTCTCCTTCTCCCCCTACACCTCCTTCTACTCTTTCTTCTCCTCCTCCTCCTCCTCATCATCCAACTCATCCGATTACTTCCATCATTTCTGCTCAACCTTTTCCTCTTCCTCTTCCCCCTTTTCCTCCTCCTCCTCCTCCTCCTACTTCTCCTCCTCCTTTCCTCCTCATTCTATTCCTCCCCGTTTTCTCCACCTTTCCACTTTATTTGCCCTTCTGTTTCGTGTCATTCACGCATGAATCGTTTCAAATTCACAAAAACAGAAACCTCTGATTTAAATATTGTAATCTTCACTCCTCTTTATGCTGTATTCATCAAAGGTTGTCACAACTTGAGAGGGTCTGTTGGCTCTGTTCTGTGCTTTGTTTAGTCTGGGAAGTGTTACATCTGTAATTTACGGAGATTTCATGGAGGATTTTCATGTACTTATCCTGTTTTTTTCGAATTCTCAAATGTTGAATGATTTCAGTAATGAACAAAAACGTTTACCTAATCTTTCAATATATATAGTGCATTATACAGGGTGTTTTAGAACTCCCTACCAATACTCTAGAGGGCATTGTTCCTGGGTAAAAACAATATCTAAATATATCATATTCAAATTGTCCGGAAGACCTTAGTTACTCACACAGCTGCCATTTTGTTTTTTTCACTCGTTATTTTTTATTTCAATAATTGTGAAACATATGGAATTGAAACTCTGAACCAACATTTATGACAACTAGACAAAACTACAAAAAAATTATGACAATTTTTCAAATCCAAAAAACAAAATGGCGGCCATATAAAATTTTGTTTCTTGAATAGCTCGGAAACCGTTGATATTATGAACAGTTTACAGGAATAACTTGTTTAGTACATTCCATTACAAATCGATTGAAACCTTATTTGTTGAGATTGGACCATAATTTATGGCAGCTTTAGCGATAGGTGACCGCTGTAGGTTACTTGCACTCTTCTTTATTGTCTTTAAAATTCACACAAAATAATCTAAAATCGCTTGAAAATAACATGCAAAACAGACGGAGACTGTTGCATTGTTGTAGCAGACTTCAGCCTCCAGCTGTTACCTATCATTAAAGCTGCCATATCTCGGTCAATATTGGTCCGATCTCAACAAATAATTTCAATCGATTAGTAATTAAATTTACTAAAATAAGTTATTCATGTAAAACTTTCGTATTATAAACGGTTTCCGTGTTATTCAAGAAACAAAATTTTAATGGCCGCCATTTTGTTTTTTGGATTTGAAAAATTGTCATAATTTCTGTAGTTTTGTCTAGTTGTCATAAATGTTGGTGCAAAGTTTCAATTCCATATGTTTCTAAACTCCATATGTTTTGAACTAAGGACTTCCGGACAATTTGAATATGATATTTAGATAATTATGGTTTTTACCCAGGAACAATGCCCTAGAATATTGGTAGGGAGTTCTGAAACACCCTGTATATCAATACTGTTTAGTGCATTCATTTTTCTAAGGCACCTGGACTGACTAAATTTCCTCCTTACAGCTATAAATGATATAAATCCAACCAAAAGAATAACATTCTAAAATTCTTCAACCTTTCCTAGCTTGACGCTTCAATAGCTTGAGCTATGGGTAGCGTTACAAGCTATTCCGCACGAGACAAAGTGTTCTAGGTGCCTTCCGAAACACTATATAGGGCATAACAATCCAATTCTAGTGGTCTTCCATGATAAATCAACAACTATCCAACTTTAAAAAATTCAAAAGCAAGAAACTACTATCACCGTCTCGAGCCATACTTCTAATATAAAGATGAGAATTTTCACCAAACTTTGTGATGTGCTGCTAACAAAATCATGCGAAACTTTTCCAAAGAAAACTTCTGTTGACATTTTCACAATCACATCAATCTTGGATTTTCCCAACTTTTGTAAAAGTTTCTTTGAATTTTTTTAAGCAGATTTGAAAGTTCAATCCTGTTCCTCCGAATTTAATATATCATGCTTCGTGTGCTAGAGTCGGTGGTTTGGAACTCACCTAAATAAATAATAAATCAATAAAATATATTTTATTTAATATCAGTGGTCACTCGGTGAGAGCGGTTGCTAAGTAATCATATGGTTAAGAAACAAACATTCAAGACCGCTCTCGGATGGGTGACCGACACAAAAAATTGTGCAATTTGGCGAGGTGGAACCTACCCGTAAGGGTCTCCCCACCGATGAAAAGCCATACGACAAAAAAAAAAAAGAAAAAAAAATAAATAAATAAATGATTTATTTTCCAAAATACCTATATCTATTACAAATACAAATTCAAAAATATTTACAGTCAATTATACAAAGATTTGTTAGTGAAAAAAATCAAAAGCAAAATGTTACAATACATGTGGTTGTTTGGAAAATTGACCTACTCCGCTATGGCAAGCCATGTCCTGGAGTAGGTTTGAATTGTTGTGTGCAAATAAGAGTTAAGTGATAGTAATTAGTAAGTGTTAAGTGATTGAAGTCTTGCGTGTGTATGATTTCTATGTTATGTGATACTATAAATGGTTTGAAATTACTGTTTCTATTCTCTGTCTTCCTTTGCTAATTAACCAGTTTTGTACTATTGCATTGAATTGTTTAAATTGAGTTATATGTTTAATTTTTTTTTCTGAGGATGATGCCCACATGAGCTCTAGGCTTGTGCGTGGGTAATGAGTGAGGTGATGATGAGATATGACGACTACTTTTTAGGCAGTCGGGACCGACGGCTCAACGTCTCCTCCGAAAGACGGGAGTGGCCGTATTTGTAATAAAATCCTTCCGTCAACCAGGCTCGAACCCTGGCCCAATGGATTTTATCTGACTGCTGATAACTTAATAAGTCTGACGCCTCAAGGTGGGTTTTCGTTACTGCGGCTCCGCAGCCCAACCCGACACGACCAGCCAAGATGGCGGACAAATTCGCAGTCTGGGCACACCACTGCCTTCGAAGGCAGTTATCAAATCGAATTGATAACATCAAATTGAACAATAATGAGATATTAAAGGGCTTTAAACCGGCGAATTACAATATCTGAATAAGTTTTGAACGAGATCTGTCGCACCATGTATACACCCGCTGGGGTGTATATACATGGCCTTCGAAGGCAGTGGTGTGCCCAGACTGCGAATTTGTCCGCCATCTTGGCTGGTCGTGTCGGGTTGGGCTGCGGAGCCGCAGTAACGAAAACCTACCTTTAGCCGCCTCGGCTACGAACCAGGAACCACTCCGTGTTAATGTTTTCAGGAAGTATATAATTTTGGGGCTAGATGATTGGTTAGATGATTGATTACCTAAAAGTATAGACTAGACTCTCAATTGAAGAAATATTTAGAAATGACTTCGAATATTGTGTAAAATTTGTAACTAATCCGAAATTGATAGAATGATAGAGATTGTTTAGTGACCAGTTCCGTATAAGTTACAGAGAGATAAAATGATGAGAAAGAGAAGAGAGTCGGGGAGAGAGGAGTGGAAGAGGAGGAAGAGGAAACAATAAAGATAAGAAAGGAAAGTAAATTGGAATGGTAGAAAGTGAGAGGCAAGGAGAAACGAGAGAAGGTTGAAGAGAGAAATGTGAGAGGAGGAAGAGAGCTGAAAAGAGGAGTGAAAGAGTGAGAAGGAACAGGAAACAAATTAGACAAGAGAGATTTTATAGACATAAGGAGAAAGGTAAGAGAGGTTTGAAAGAGAGGGACGAGAAAAATGGAGAGATTAGAGGAGAAAGAGGGGGCTGACAGAGGGGAACTGCAGATAATGTGTGACAGATAGAAGAGTTCCAGCTTAGCAATATTCCCTGTGAGCATCTATGGTGTTGCGCTCTGGCGGATAATCTTATGAATCTTTCCAGGTAGATAACATGGGAAAGGATAAGCTTATGTACGTAAAAATTAGTTAATAATTTAAATAGAATTCCCTGTCGCTATTTTTCCTACTTATCGATTGCGGAATTATATTTAGAATGATAAAATTAACATATCGCATGTTCTTAAACATTATTATACTCTTTAATTAAAGTTTTATAATCAACTTTGAATGTTATGTTTCAAGCAGACTGAGCAGACGAAGTAGTTTATCCACAGCTGAGTTCATTCCCATTGGTCAATATTCCGAAATGGATTATGGGCGCGAGACTTCAAATCAATCATATGCGTTTGAACTGGATTTTGCACTCGATGAATTCAAACTGAGATCCGATTTCTTTGTTGAATCACTTTCGTTTGGAAATATGGAAGGAATAGAAGCCGCAATTACTATTGTGAACGGTATTTATACAATTAGGAATACGACAATACTTTGAATGCATTGTAAATGCTTATTCCCTATCCTTTCACATGTTAAACTACCTGGTTTCGTTCACTAAAAATCCGCGTGAGCGCAGGTGTCGATTTTATTATCCCCACCACCTACGTGCACACAGCGAATATATCCATAATTACAACTGTATACTCCTATATTTGATGGATATATATGTATAGTTACTATATGGTTGCAGCAAACCTCACATACAAAGTTTGTTGTACACTCTACTGCCATGTGGTCAAATGCACGAGGTTTCAAATTTGATTGAAATCCCGCTCCCACTTTAGCTTGCAAATTTATCAACCTGTCCAAAATATTATCGTGCTCTCAAAAGTTTAGATTTACTACCAGGATACGCGTCAGAACATTATTCACTTTTAACACAGACAATCCGATAGTAAAGTCTTTCTTCTTCTTCTTCTTCTTCTTCTTCTTCTTCTTCTTCTTCTTCTTCTTCTTCTTCTTCTTCTTCTTCTTCTTCTACTCCTACTTTTTTTTCTTCTTCTTCTTCTTCTTCTTCCTCTTCTTCTTCTTCTTCTTCTTCTTCTTCTTCTTCTTCTTCTTCTTCTTCTTCTTCTTCTTCTTCTTCTTCTTCTTCTTCTTCTTCTTCTTCTTCCTCTCTCTCCAACTCCTCCTCTGGTTATTGATTATGGTTGAGTGTTGATGGGAAGGATATCCTTGCATATCCTTCTCCAAGAATGGACATTTATATGTCCAAACTCCGCCATTTCGTGTAGATGCAAAACCATGTTGCAATTAGTTTTATTTTCAATGTCGTTCATTTCAACATAAAATATATCATTAACTAGAACCCAAGTCGACTTCAACAATCTAGAATTGAACTTACACCTATCTATTTTCATTTAAAATATCCCTTATCTCATGTTTTGTTTAGTGAATCCGATACTGTAATTACTATTTTTAAAAGACGTTCATTGTAATAACGGTCATGACCTAGAATTAAGCGACATACTTTGTAATCTACATGAATAAAGTGAATATTCTATTCTATTCTATTCTATTCCTCCTTCTTATTCTAGAAGAAGCAGGAGGAGAAGAAGCTTCTTCTCCTCCTGCTTCTTCTTCGTCTCTTTTCTTCCTCTCCTTCTTCTTCTTCTTCTCCCCGTCCTTATTCTTCTTCCTCACCTTCTTCTTCTCTTGAATCTTCTTCTCATCCGTCTTTTTATTCTTATTCTTCTTCACATTATTCTTCTTTACATTCCATTCTTCTTCATCTTCATCTTCTTCTTCACCATCATCGGCTCCTTCTTCTTCTTCTTCTTCTCCTTCTTCTCCTCCGCCTCCTCCTCCACCTCCTTCTTCTCCATCATCTGCTTCTCCTCCTCCTCCTCATCCTTTTTTTCTTCTCCTCCTTCCTCTGCTTCTCCTCCTCCCTCTGCTTCTCCTCCTTCTTCCTCTTATTCTTTTTCTACTCCTCCTTTTTCTTCTTCTTCTCATCATTTGCTTCTTCTTCTTGTCCTCCTCCTCCTCCTTCTTACTCTCCTGCTTCTTCTCTTCTTCGTCTTCTTCTTCTTCTTCTTCTCCATCTTGATAATCATCATCTACCCTCCTTCTTGGAATATGTAATGTCATCTTTCAACTTCTACTTCTTCTTCTCATAACGTCTCGCTTTCTTCTCCGTTTTCTTCTACATTCTTCTTCATCTCCCCCTTCTTCATCTTCTTGTTCTCCATCATCGGCTTCTTCTTCTTCTCCTCCTTCCTTCTTCTTCTTCTTCTTCTTTTCTCCTTCTTCTCGTTCTTCTTCCTCTTCTTCTTCTCCTTCTTCCTCTTTCCGAAAAGGCTCGTTTTCCTCACCTTCTTTGTCTTCTTCTTTTCTTTTCTTCTTCTTCTTTCTTCTTCTTCTTCTTCTTCTTCTTCTTCTTCTTCTTCATATTAACGGTTCATGATTAACTCTGAAGAGTTAGGGGTGGCATTTTTTAACAGAGTCAAAAACGAGGGAAGTAATCACATGGGAGGTAGAGGAAAGTATTAGTAGGAAGAGGAAGAAGAGGAGGATGATGAGGAGGCTAACAGAAGGAGAAGGGGGAGAAAGAGGATTGTGTGAAGGAGGAGGAGTCTAAGGTAGAAGAGAGGAGGAGGAGGAGGAGGAAGAGGATAAAGAAGAGATCATTTTAAGCGACTCTTTCGTAGCATGCAATTACGGTACAAAAACAAGATTATCCTCATATTATTGTTTGCTATTTCTCATAAAATTGAGCCAAGAACACTATCACAGCTGGTGACATCATAATATTAAGTTAATGTAAAAAATTAGTTCTACTCAAATATTCTCATCTAATTTCGTTTACAGAGAGTGCATATTAACGGTGTGGACATTACATGTCACACTTTTGATTGTTTAGCAAACGCAATCATTACAGTTCCATATTTGAAATCGAATAAGTTGCTTTTTCGAAATGGAATTTGAAACTTTTATCATATGACGACTTTATGAAACGGATGCTATATTATGAATCGGTTCTAGTTATATCTGTTCCAGTTTTAAAGCACTGGAATGGATCAAAACACAATCGGAGCTGATAGAAGCACTGTTGTTGCTCATGCGTGTGTGCGTTCAGCAGCTTCCTAACCTATAAATAAGGTAAAGATTGCAATCGAACAATGGTTGTTTGTTGCAAGGTTATAGCATGATCCTTTTAACTTGTCAGAAATCAGCTGTTTCAGTAATAATTAAACAGTGATTTCGACACAATAATCAAAAGGCTTAAAAGTCTTAAAGACATTTAAAGTCTTTAAAAGACCTTTTTAAAGAAAACCTTTCAAAGAATAACTTTTTAAAAGACCTTTTCAATAATCTGCGAGATTCAGCATTTGTAGGTTAAGTATTGTGACATTGCTCGTCGAAACATAACTATGTTTTCTGACAAGTTAAAAGGATCCTACAATAGGTATTGATAATGTAGATATCATTGTTATCAGTTGAAACAGCTGATTGAAATTAAAAATAAATTTATTTCGATTCTCACCTTCAACAAACATCCAGAAAAAGTTTGTCAAATAAAAGTAGTGAAGAAGAACAACTAGAATCACGCAGGCTGGCACATTAGTGGGCATTGACATCTGAAACAAAAACAATAGACAAACGTTGAAGAATCAATTTCACAAATAAAATATCTCAATTTTGAAAACGAACGAATTCACCCCGTGCAGCGAAAAGTGCCGCTCACTTGAATTTTCCAAAATGATTTTCCACTAAGAATTGAAATCATCATCCATGAAAACCTGTTGAGGCGCTGTTCCAACAGATATAGCAGGATCCTTTTAACTTGTCAGAAATCAGCTGATTTGGTAATAATTAAACAGTGACTTCGACACAATAATCAAAAGGCTTAAAAGTCTTAAAGACCTTCAAAGTCTTTAAAAGAATAACTTTTTAAAAGACCTTTCCAATAATCTGCGAGATTCAGCATTTGTAGGTTAAGTATTGTGATATTGCTCTTTGAAACACATGTTTTCTGACCAGTAAAAGGATCCTGCTATAGTTGCTATTTTGTGTATCTGCAGCTGACAGCAGCTCAGTCATACCAATGAAATTCTACCTTGAAAAGATTACTATTGTATGATCTTCTAAGCTCTATCTATGTTCAATTTCATGAATTAATATTCAAGGGATCTAATAATTTATTACATTTTATGCCAACAGATAGGGCCACAGAAAACTATTTCATGTTTTTATCAAATATCTCCCATTTTGAAATGATTATTTTTGAAAAACAAATAGAGCCTGGAAACCTTTGATTTTTTCTTTTGGCGCAAACCGCATCAAAATCAGTCCACTCAATCTTCTCCACGAACTTTCCAAAGTCGGACTCATAATGCTTTTAATATACAGAGTGTTTCAGAAGTAGTGTCGAACATTTTAGGGTATTGTTCCTGGATGATAGGAGACTACAATTGTCGTATTTGAAGTGTCCAAAACTCAGTGATAATCCTTATAGCTGCCATTTTGTTTTTTCACTTGAAAGTTTTTATCTCAAGAACGAAATGTTGTATTGATCTGTAATTTGGCATGAATATTTAGGCTACAAAGACTCAACTTTAAAAAATGAAATGAAACATTTTCTATGTAAATTTTAAAAATGGCGGCCATTTTGAATTTTTGATGGCAAATTTCACGAAAACCGTTCACATTACAGAAAATGTTCAAGAATAACTTTTTTCCAAATTTTATTTTACATTGAAATTAGGTTTCGTGTTTACGTAGTTTTCAAAATAGCGACCGACTAAAAATTTCAATTCGATTTTACTGGAGAAATATTGCTTTTTACGATTGAACTTTGAAAAACAAAAATGTAGAGAATTTTATTTTGAATAAAATGGTATATAATTTTGAAGAATCGGATAATAAATAACCGAAATATGGCTATTTGAAGACTAACACTTCTGTGTTTCTTTATTTCTTCAGCAGTGAAACATGAGAATAAATTTATGAATGCAAAACACATGTTTGCCTATCTTGAACGTTCTCAAATTTACTACTGTATCATTATTTTCACATTCCTGAGATCCATCAATTGGTTGTTTCATCCAATAATAAATTCGAGTGACAAAGATAGGCAAACATATTATGTTTTGCATCCATAAATTTATTCTCATGTCTCACTGCTGAAGAAATGAAGAAACACAGAAGTGGTAATCTACAAATAGCCATATCTCGATTATTCATTATCCGATTCTTTAACCATTTTATATCCGATTCATACCATTTTATTCAGAATAACATTTTCTACATTTTTGTATTCCAAAGTTTTATCGTAAGAAGCAATATTTCTCCAGTAAAATCGAATTGAAAATTTTAGTCGGTCGCTATTTTGGAAAAAACAGATATTGAAATTTATTGATATATGCATTTTGTGAAACACACCTTTAATTATACCCCTTACAAATTTCATGAGAAAATCTTGTTCTTTTAACGAGATATGATGAAAAATATTAAAAACACGAAATGGCGGATTACAGGTAAACTAAGGAGAAATCAGCATTTTTCCAACGATATTTTCTGTTTGTTTCGACTTGTAGAATACCGTGGTAGTACTGGAGTCACTATTTTTTGGGACACCCTGTATTGTGAGCCTTATCAACTCGAAATAATTATGGAAACTTCTCTGATCCCTTGAACTTATTCTATTACCATTTTGTAGTCAAATACCAGTAAACACCAACTAAAATAACATTCTATTGAATGTATTTGAATGAAAAATTCAATCGTGAACACACAGCTTCAGGCAGAGAACTTTGAGAGGAACCTGGCACCAATCAGATCCTCAGGATCAGGACCTTTTCCTTCTGAATTCTCGTCCTTATTGAGTTCTTTTGAAAGGACTTTGGGACGGACATGATTGAACGATCAAAGTGGAATAGGACAAATTGGACAAGTGATGGAGAGGAGGAGGAGGAGGAGGAGGAGGAGAAGGAGGAGGAGGAGGAGGAGGAGGAGGAGGAAATGAAGATGAGGAGGAGGAGGAGTAGAAGGATGAGGAGGGGGAAGAAGAGGTGAAGGAGTAGAGGGAGTAGAAGGAGGAAGAGATAGTGGAGGAAGAGGAAAAGTAGGAGGATGAGGAAGAGTAGGAGAAGGATTAGAAGGAGTAGTAGAATCAGGAGGAGAAGGAGGAGAAGGAGAAGAAGCAGAAGTGGAAGAATTAGATGAATGAAGAAAATGATAAAAAGAGGAGGAGAAGGAAGAAGAGGAGGTGGAGGAGGAGGAGGAGGAGGAGGAGGAGGAGGAAGAAGAGGTAAAGGAGTAGGGGGATGAGGAGGAGGGAGAGATAGTGGAGGAAGAGGAAAGGAGGATGATGAGGAAGAGTAGGAGGAGGATTAGATGGAATAGGAGAATTAGGAGTAGAAGGAGGAGGAGAAGGAGCAGAAGTATAAGAATTAGGTGAATGAAAAATGATAAGAAAGAGGAGGAGAAGGAGGAAGAGGAGGAGGAGAAGGAGGAAGAGGAGGAGGAGTAGGAGAAGAAGGAAGAGGAGGAGTATATGAAGATGAGGAGGAGGAATAGTAGGAGGAGAAGGATGAGGAGGAGGAAGAAGAGGTGTAGAAGTAGGGGGATGAGAAGAAGGGAGAGATAGTGGAGAAAGAGGAAAAGGAGGAGGATGAGGAAGAGTAGGAGGAGGATTAGATGGAGTAGGAGAATTAGGAGGGGAAGGAAAAGGAGGTAGAGGAGGGGGAGGAGTAGGAGAAGGTGGAAGAGGAGGAGGAGTATATGAAGATGAGGAGGAGGAGAAGGATGAGGATGAGGATGAGGAAGAGTAGGAGGAGGATTAGAAGGAGTAGGAGAATTAGGAGGAGAAGGAGAAGGAGCAGAAGTAGAAGAATTAGGTGAATGAAGAAAGTGATAACAAAGAGGAGTAAGAATAAATTAGAGAGGAGGATGAGGATTAGAAGGATCAGGAGAATGAGATGGAGATGGAGCAGAAACATAAGGATTAGGTGTAGGGGGAAAATGATAGGAAAGTAGAGCAAGAGTAAATGAAAGAGGAGGATTGGTAGGATGAAGAAGTGAAGGAGAGGGAGGGGGAGGAGGAGGTGAAACTGAACAAATGAGAAGTGAGAATGGAAGGTTTTCGATGGAAAAGAGATGTGATATTGTTTGCTGTTTGATTAGAGAAGTAGCCTAACTGGAAGGTGGAATATGAGAAAACATTGTAGCAAAGAATTCAGGTACAATGGAGAGTAAAGTAGGAGAAAGATAAGAAGAAAATGGGTTGTAGTAGAAGAAGAAGAAGAAGAAGGAAGAATAAAAGAGGAGAAGAAGAAAAAGGGGAAGAAGAAAAAAAGAGAAAATGGAGAAGTGAATAACAAGGAGATGGAATAAGGTAACAATGGGGTGAAGGAAAAGAAGGAGGAGAAGAAGAAGAGAAGAAGAAGAAGAGGCAAAAGAAGAAGAAGAAGTGGGCTAGAGAAGTAACCTGGATAGGAGGAGAATATGAAGGAAAATGGAGAAGTGAACAACAAAGAGGAGGAATAAGGTAAAATGGGAGGAAGGAAAAGAAGAAGGAGGAGGAGGAGAAGAGGAAGAAGAAGAGACGGAAGAAGAAGAAAAGTGGGCTAGAAAAGTAGCCTGGATAGGAGAAGATCATGAAGGGAAAATGGAGAAGTGAACAACAAAGAGGAGGAATAAGGTAACAATGGGAAGAAGGAGAAGAAGAAGGAGGAGGAGAAGAAGAGGAAGAAGAAGAAGAAGGGAGGAGAAGAAGTGGGCTAGAGAATACCCTGTATGGATAAAAGAACGCGAATATGAAGGGAAAACGTAGAAGTCCACAACAAAGAGAAGCACCAAGGTAACAATGGAACGGAGGCAACCAAGCAGGAGGAGGAGAAGAGGAAGAAGAAGAAGAAGAAGGGAGAAGAAGAAGAAGAAGAAGAAGAAGAAGAAGAAGAAGAAGAAGAAGAAGAAGAAGAGAACAAAAATAAAAAGGGTTAAGAAAGAGGCATGAGCTTCATTTCAGCTTTTAAAATGGGGTGGCAAGGTCTGCCAGGGATCTGAGGGGCTTGGAGGCCGTGGCGAAGCGTGGTATACTTATTTGGTCATCGCCGGTTATATTTCCTATGACAAAATAAGTATACCACGCTTCGCCACTACTTGGAGGGTATCACAGTGATGTGAAATGCACGGGCATCTATGATTTGGGGCTAATGTCCAGTATAAATTCCAGTATATGAATTGTTATGGAATAGGGGAGAAATTGCGAGTCACAACCTTCCGACTTTTCACTTTTGCGAATAATGGAATAAACCACTCGACTTCGACTCTACTTTAGCGCATTCTAGCGGCAGAACTATCATGTCTCAACCTTCCTTTTTGTTTTTGAAAGCTGGCTTGACATGAAGGCTATTATTGTGTGCCAGTGAAAATGTGAAAAAATCAAGATTGTGCCACGTTTATAAACTGTAATTTTTCACTTATTTGCAAATAACTGAAATTATTACTGCCTGATTACTAATTGATAATACGATTTTTGGGGTAGCAGAAAAGGGGGTTTGGGAATTTTGGGGTGGCAACTGCCACCCCTTGCCACCCCCAAATGACGCCTATGGAAAGAGGGATATTTTCAATTTCAATGAAGTCAATTCATGAGTCCACGCTCAACAAATTGTGACAAATTATTGTGTTTATCCTTACCTGTATGGTAATGTTAAGTATCCACATGAAGTCAGCCATTATATATGTACACATGAGGTTAGTATGAATCGTATTTCGTAGACACCGTAGGTCCCTGTTGAAAAACAAACAAAACAAATAATTGATAATTTGATGAAATAGATTTTGAAAAACAACTAATAACCTGGTGTTTCAAAAAGTAAAGCAGGATTATTTTAAATTGTCAGAGAACAGCTGATTTGACGTCAATAACATCAATCAGCTGTTTTCTGACAATTTAAAATAAATACATACCTGCTATACGAACATGAAAGTTTGAGAGAGAATATATTACTGCATAGGGAATATTTTTTCCTCAAAATATAATGTGTTAGCGCTACTGTACTCTTTATTAAAACTCAATTTATAGTCCAGTCAATGAGTTCCAAAAACCCCCCGATAGGGGAAAAAATTCATAACAAGCTAATTTTTTCCCCATCGACTACTATTATATAGACAAGTGTCCTGGCAAAAGTCCCCACCCCTACCCCTCTTGCTTCCCCCCCAGCACCCCCTCAAAGTTTCAGTTTGCAGGGGTTTCGTATATCGTAAGTATCTCGGCTTCTATAGGAGATATCGATTCAAACTTTTTTTCATTCTTTAGATAATTAATTTTTCTATAATTTGCGTCATTACCAGTTTAATCTAACTTCACTAGTTCCGGAGTTATTTGTGAAAGAATGAAGTAAAGTAGAGATTTTTTGCTAAAAAATTGTTTACTTCTGCAAATAAAAGTTTACGTGATTATTTTACAGAAAAATGTTACATAAAAAATGTAGAGCTTTTCATTATCTTTAATTTGAATAATCACAATCTATATTTTAATTTACATGAACGTGAGTAAACGTCCATCAAAGTTCGATACGCATGATCACGATAGTGCTCGGCGGCTATGTTAAACAGATAAGATGGTTTCGTGAAAATAGTCCATTCATTGAAGTTTGACACGGGAAATTTTTCCTTACAATTGTGTATATCTTGGAAGTCCTTGATGATAGAGAATCGTGATTGGTTTCAAATTGTAGATCGCGATTTCTTCTTTCATTTCCAAACAAATTTTTAAAATATCTATTAGAAAGATTAGAAGAAGAAGTGGGCTAGAACAGTAGCCTGGATAGGAGGAAATTATGAAGGGAAAATGGAGAAGTGAACAACAAAGAGAAGGAATAAGGTAACAATGGGGAGAAGAAGAAGAAGAAGAAGAAGAAGAAGAAGAAGAAGAAGAAGAAGAAGAAGAAGAATAAGAAGAAGAAGAAGAAGAGGGAAAAGAATAAAAGAAGCAGATAAAGAAGGAGCAGAAGAAGAGTAAGAAGAAGAAGAAGGAGAAGAAGAAGAAGAAGAATAAGAAGAAGCAGAAGAAGAGGGAGAAGAAGAAGAAGCAGAAGAACCCGCAGCAGAACGAGAAGAATAAGAAGGGCAAGAACAAGAAGAAGAAGTAGAAGAAAGGTACGAAGGACACAAATGGATTGGAGAGAAAAATCGACTTATTCTTGGGTCAACCGGGTGCGTAAAGCTCCTTCAAAATTGATTCGATTCAGACAGAGAATGATGTCTACAAAGTTAAGGAGATGAGGAGGAGGTGGAGGAGTTGGAGGAGGTGAGCGAGAAAGGAGAGAATCTACGTTCACTTGAGCAGTAGAAAAAGATAGTTGAAGAACGGAACAAAAGAGAGTGAATAACAGTTGGGTGATGAGTAGAAGAAGTGGAAGGGCATGATGGAGAGGAAGAAGAAGAAGAAGAAGAAGAAGAAGAAGAAGAAGAAGAAGAAGAAGAAGAAGAAGAAGAAGAAGAAGAAGAAGAAGAAGAAGAAGAAGAAGTAGAAGGAGAGGAAGAAGAAGAAGAAGGCGAGCAAGTGAGAATGTAATCAGTTGATTGACATGTGATGTAGCTCTCAAGTTGTACGCTAGTTCTGTTGTAGCAGAAAAACATTGGCAAATAACTCTTCCTCCTCCTCCTCCTCCTCCTCCTCCTCTTTATACTCCTCCACCTCCTCCTCCTCCTACTCCTCAACTCCCTCCTCCTCAACTTCCTCCCACACCTCATCCTCCTCCTCCTCCTCCTCTACATTCGCAATTGAAATGTTTATTGTTTTTCTCACCCTCCGTCCAATCCTCCAACATCTGCCTTCTAATAAGTTTCTCTACTTTTCACAACACAACCTTGATAAAACAACACTGGAGAAAGACCAATCAAGTTTATTGATTTATTCATTCAACTAGCCAGCAGGCTCGCTTTAGCAGGGGGTCCAGGGGGGCGGAGCCCCCTGGACCCCTGGCAGCCATTGACATGTGGCTTCGCCCCCGTAGACACAGTAAACATCCATTTGTCGATAATAAAACGCCTCAATAACGCAAAGAGAAACTGTAAAAACGTCAATATCGGATTTCTGGCGTAATTTTGGGAGAATCTTAAAAAGCTTTTATCATATTATTTTTAGACATTAAACGAACCTAAGTACCAAATTTCAACATTTTCTGTCAATTAGTTCTCGAAAAAGCTGATAAAACGCACAAAATCGCTAGACAAACGTGAATATTGGGGGTATCTTTGAGATGTTTTCAAAATCCGTTCTTAGTGCGCGTCTAAAGCTCCAACTGAACATGCATGCCAAATTTGAACGCATTTGGTTCAGTTGATTTTTAGTTTTGCTGATGAATGAGTGAGTGAGTGCCATTTCGCTTTTATATATATAGCCTAGATGGTGTGAAATGTTTTTGTTTCGCTACGAGACATCGCTACGAGAATTTTAAAGATATAAAAAACTCGAAACCCTCTTAACAATTCTGCATGTTTTAACTATAACATACAACTCGAAAATATGTACATGATTCAAATGTACATATTTCATGATCTATTCGATCGATGGAAAATTCCGTTCAACCTAAATGAAGTTTTTGATAGAAAATTTTGGATACATTTTTGATGGATTGTGGCGTCTCTATGTTTTTATCATCCTAGATCTTACTCTCAACATTCGGTATTAATATAAAGCCTCTAATAAGTTTAAAAAAAATCATATGGTTTTGATCTCAACATTAACTTATTGATGCTTAGAGCTGAATTTCAAATGAAGTGAATGATTTTTGAGCTTAATTATGAAAACTCCAAGGCTAGGCGTACACTGGTTAGTCAAGACAAGACAAGACGAGATTAGTCACAGTACTTCACATAGTTGCTTATGAAGCAACACACACTGTTTAGTCATTGCATCGGTGTGTGCTGCTTCATAGGCAACTATGTGAATTATTGTGACTAAACGTGACTAATCTCGTCTTTTCTTGTCTTAACTAACCGGTGTACGCCTTGCCTAACCCTGGTCGTACACCGGAGCAATAAGCAATAGGCAACTAGCAACATATTGATCATAAGATTGTCTACTCTATACAAACCAATAGTTCAATGCACACTGAAACAGCTGCTTTAGGTGTGCATTGGACTATTTGTTTCTATAGAGTAGACGATCATATGATCCAAATGTTGCTAATTGCCTATTGCTTATTGCTCCGGTGTACGAGGTGCCTTAAGGGAAAATTGAAATTTGGACTTTGAGTTGCATAAGATCAATATTTTTAGAAAATTTATGCCAAATTTCAAGCCTTAGATCATTCCTGTTTTTTCGGAACTCAATCCACAAAAGTGAGCTTGTTCTCTGCTAACACACACACTTAGGCTAGGCGTACACCGGTTAGTGAAGACAAGACAAGACGAGATTAGTCACGTTTAGTCACAGTAATTCACATTGCTTATGAAGCAGCACACACCAATTAGTCATTGCATCGGTGTGTGCTGCTGCATAAGCAGCTATGTGAATTACTGTGTCTAAACGTGACTAATTTCGTCTTGTCGTGTCTTGACTAACCGGTGTATGCCTAGCCTTAGATCATTCCTGTTTTTTTTCGGAACTCAATCCACAAAGTTAGCTTGTTCTCTGCTAACACACACACTAACACAATGACATCTCCTTTCGTTGATTATAGCAGGATCCTTTCAACTTGTCAGAAATCAGCTGTTTCAAAGAGCAATATCACAATACTTAACCTACAAATGCTGAATCTCGCAGATTATTGAAAAGGTCTTTTAAAAATTTATTCTTTGAAAGGTATTCTTTAAAAAGGTGTCATGAACCATAAGGTTCGACAAATCCCAAAAATTGAAATCAAATTTAAATAAAAAAATGTTAACTTTTAAACCTTTCATGAGAACGGAAGCTCACAGTTTTGCTGATGAATTGTCCAAAAATGCTGAGCAGTAGGAGGAGTGGGGCTAGGCTTCTAGACTCTCCTCCAGCCAGCTAGCGGAAAAACCTTCATTTTTTCTTTCAATAAGAAAGGTTCGCACTCTTTCACCACCTTTCACCTGGGACAGATTCACGACTATAGACCGGACCCTTGGCAACCCTCTGGCTTTCCATTCAGATCATGGCGACTAAGGATTGATCATCAGCTGTATTTCGGTATCATTCCAAAATTTATTTTGTTCCAATAATTGTATTCTTAATTTTTATCAGATTTCCAATTGAAAAAAAATGCCATTCCAGATCGACCCCATGTTTTGAAATTATTCATAATTTGTTAAATTTTATTAAATGA
Source organism: Laodelphax striatellus (assembly GCA_017141395.1). Lineage (NCBI taxonomy): Eukaryota > Metazoa > Arthropoda > Insecta > Hemiptera > Delphacidae > Laodelphax > Laodelphax striatellus. Next base: position 9,333,308 of record CM029543.1, on the reverse strand, counting down.
AATTTACTATTGTTTTGAACTTTTCCTAAAAAAAAATTAACAAATGAAATCTTGATAGTTGTTGCTGAATGTTTTTCTTCATTTTTCTTCCAAATCTAATCCTAGAACAGTAAGATATATTATTACCTACTTGTTGCTCTACCATCAAAATGCTACGCAACATAAACTTACAGTGTTCCCGCTTGGGAACTGGTGGACGCCCCCTTAATTGAAACCATAATTTCGGATAACTCTTTTAAACATAAATGTTTTTCGTTACAAAGTTACATACTATTTCAATGCCCCCTATCATTACAAATGGTGGAGCCAATAAATATTAAATTAATACGCACACCAAACATTACAAAGGTATTATAAAGACTTTAGAGGTCTTTAAGGCAGCTCGTACACCGGAGCAATAAGCAATAGGCAATAAGCAACATTTGGATCACATGATCGTCCACTCTATAGAAACAAATAGTTCAATGCACACTGAAACAGCTGCTTTAGATGTGCATTGGACTATTTGTTTCTATAGAGTAGACGATCATATGATCCAAATGTTGCTTATTGCCTATTGCTTATTGCTCCGGTGTACGCTTCGGTGTACTCTTATGTTTAAGAGTTATCCGGATTTATGGTTTCAATTGAGGGGGCGTCCACCAGTTCCCAAGGGGGAACACTGTAAGTTTATGTTGCGTAGGATTTTGATGGTAGAGCAACAAGTAGGTATAGCAGGATGCAATTAACTTGTCATAAGTCAGCTGATCCAGTAATAATTAAAAAGTGATTTCGACACAATAATCAAAAGGCTTGAAAGTCTTAAAGACCTTTAAAGTCTTTAAAAGACCTTTTTAAAGAAGACCTTTCAAAGAATAACTTTTTAAAAGACCTTTTCAATAATCTGCGAGATTCACCATTTGTAGGTTAAGTATTGTGATATTGCTCTTTGAGACAGCTGATTTCTGACAAGTTGAATTGGATCCTGCTATATGATCCATATGTTGCTTATTGCTTGTTGCTTATTGCTTTGGTGTACGAGCCCACTAAGACTTTTAAATATTGTGTCGAAATCACTGTTTAACTATTACCGATCAGCTGATTTCTGACAAGTTGAATGGATCGTGCCATACAAGCCATACTCACTTGAAATAGAGGAATATGGACACAGCCACGACGAGTGCTAGCAGCGATAGGGCGTAGCCTGCCGAGTAGATCATGGTGGTCACTTCGATGCCTGGCTCCAGGTCGGGCTGGTCGAGGCTCAGGTCTTTGCACGACGTGTAGTCTGTGTAGTTGTCCCAGGTGCCATTCAACAGACAACGACGGGTCGCGTTTACTGTGAACAGAAACATACGTTCTTTAAGAAACTAGCTGTCCCGGCGAACTTCGTATCACCCTCTCCCCCCCCCCCAAAAGGTCCCCCCTCTTCTCCCCACAAATGGTCCCCCTTCATGCCACCCCCAAAAAATGACATCCCCCAAATGCCCCCCCTTCATTCCCCCACAAATCCCCCTTCATGTCAATCCCCTCTTTCCCACCAAATTTCACCCCCCTCTTCCTCCAATTGACCCCCTTCATGTAACCCCCCCAAAATGTCACCCCCCAAAATGCCCCCCTTCATGTCACCCTCAAATAACCCCCTTCATGTCACCCACCTCTTCCCCCCAAATGTCTCCCCTTCATATCACGCCCCCCCACGAAAAAAATGTCAAGAAGTAAAAATACCTACTCGCTTTATTGATGGAAAATTAAAAGAAATCTGCAATATACTAATTTTTATAAAGCGAGAGGATAATAGTCAATATTAATCAATGCTGAAAGTTGCCAAAAACTTTTCACCTGTCTCGGAATCGAACCCGAGAATTCTGCGTGGAAGGCAGAGTCGCTGTCCAACAGACCACCGTGGTCGTCTTTGGGAAGACCTATATTGTAGCATCTTCAACTACACATTGATTTCATAGGAGCATTATTGTTTGGACTGGATCAGAATGGATGTCATGTTTGATAGGTTAGGTCATTAATTTACTAATTATTTATTCATTATAAAGGGATTTTCTTATATTTTAATACATATTATGTTAACCAGTGCTTTAACAATTCAAACTAATCCAAAAATCATCTAAATCGGTTCAGCCGTTCTCGAGTTATAAGCGAGCGTACAGACACCAACTCTCTTTTATTAATATAGATTCAAAATAAATCCTATCACGTGTTTCATATCTATTGTATTCATTCTATTTTCCTTCTATTTCGTCCTTAAAATGCAAAAATAAAAAAAAAACCTTACATATACATCGTTGCGCAGTTACAAAATGAACATTCCTGCCAAATCTTATTGAAATCTGGCAATGCGTTTAGCTGTAAACAAACACATGCACAGACGAAAGCCAATCGACTTGAAACAAGACTTCACTTCGTTTAGACTTCGCTTCGCTCGGTTAACAAGGGTGTTATTCCACGAATCTTCATCGAGTAAGATTGATTAGTTTGTGCCTAAATCATTGTTGAACTGGAATTATCATCGAGTAAGATTGATTAGTTGAAGTGAGGCTGTTTTTGGTTGCTAGGTGAGAGCGGTCGCTGAGTGATCAAGTGATGCTAAGCCTGTACTCACTCCTGGAAACTGCAAATCGCAAAGCAACTCATCGCTCGACAACTCTGCGACGCAGCATGTGTTTTCAAATGATGACGCTCTGACTATAGTGCGATTCACGTCAAGAAGTCAGCATTGTTTATATGAGGAGCATTGATGCCAAGTTTCATTGAGAGAGAAAGAGAAAACTCACCAAACGTGTTTGTTGGGACTGTGTGCGACAACAATGCACAGTGCGGCAACTATGCACACTGCGAGACTTCAGCAACTGCCTTGTGCTGAACAAGGATAGCAAACTCCCATCTAAGCAATGCTGACTTCTTGACGTGAATAGCACTATAGGCGATTTGATTCCAGAATGGGAAACTCCATCGCCGCGCGAATGAGTTGCTCTGCAATCCGACATGCTGGTCGCCGAGTGATCAAGTTGCCATGTGTGGACAGATTCTATGTACAGAAAAGTGGGGTAAGGTAATATTCTAACCACATCAAACTGGAAAACTAGGATTATATGCTTTAAAAAGTAGTATTTCATCATTTTTTGGTTACTTCACCTTATAAAATATCGAAGATAAGTTATAAAATTCTCAAAATATTTACTTTTTGAGAATATTGTGATAGTAATGATTTCAACCAAAATTATTGTAATATCCCATTTCAATACTGTGACAATGTCTTATGCAATTTTGTAATTGTTCTTTGACAAATAAATGATTATGATTATGAGTAGTCGATCGGCAACTAGGAGTAGCGGCTGTGAGTATGACAAGCAACTGAAGTCACTCGCTGAGTTGCCGAGCGATGAGTTGCTTTGCGATTTGAAGTTTCCAGGTGTGAGTAGTGCCTAGGTAACAAACACTCAACACTGGAGTGGTCCGTAGCCGAGGGCGATAAGCGCCTGTCAGATAATCCAAAGGTTCCAAGATCGAATACAGTTGCCGGAACGGATTTTGACAGAAACGGCCACTCCCGTCTTTCGGAGGAGACGAAAAGCCGTCGGTCCCGACTGCCTAAAAACAGTCGTCATCTCTCATCATCACCCCTCTCATTACCCACGCACAAGCCTAGAGCTCATGTGGGCATCACCCTCAAAAAAAAAACTGCTCTTGGATGGGTGAGCGTCACACAACACAGAAGGCAGGGTGGGACCTAACTTTAAATTTCTCCCTCCCAATAGAAAACCATAAAAACGTAATTATTATTTTGAGAAACATAATATGGTGGTGGCAAGGAAGGAAGGAGAGTAAAAAGAGTAAGAAGGAGAAGAAAACGAAGAAGAAGGGGAAGGAGAAGAAGAAGAAGAAGAAGGGGAGAAGAAAGGAGCAGAAGAGGGAGGAAAAGAAAAAGGGGAGGAGGAAGAAGAATAAGAGAAGGTAGGAAGAAGGGGAAGAGGAGAAGAAGCGTGTGGAGGAAGAAGAAGAAGAAGAAGGGAAGGAGGGAAGAAGAAGAAGGAAGAAGAAGGGGAGAAGGAAGAGGAAGAAGGGGAGGAAGACGAAGAAGGGAGAAGCAGAAGAAGGGGAGAAAAGATAATGGAAAAGAAGATTATGAAGATGTAGAAGAAGATTAAGAAGAAGAAGAAGAAGAAGAAGAAGAAGAAGAAGAAGAAGAAGAAGAAGAAGAAGAAGAAGAAGAAGAAGAAGAAGAAAGAAGAAGAAGAAGAAGAAGAAGAAGAAGGAGTAGAAAAATAAGGTGTAGTAGTAAAGTAGTAGAAGATTAAGAAGAAGAAGAAGAAGAAGAAGAAGAAGAAAGAAGGAAGAAGAAGTAGAAGAAGAAGAACCTTTATAGTGCAAGAGTGTACGTCCTTAGAGTCCTTAAGCAAATTCCAAGAGATATCTCTCTGTTGAGCAACAGAACCTTCCTTCATGGCCACGGCTAGCCAGAAGTGGTGGAGTTGTTGCACAATCAAAACTTTCCTCAACAACCATTCCTCCTACCCAGAGTTGCCAAGAGTTGTCAACAGAGTGCGCTAATATTAAGTTGCTGCTTGGACTTGTTGCTGCAGTTGCTGCACTGCAAGTTTCAATATGGCAGACTGCGAACTCTCTTCTTTCACTTCAAACTTATCAATAGTTTCATTCAGTCCCTCCTCTTACCATCATCTGAATAATGATTAGTTCAAACTACTTATCAAACCCCCGAGTATTGTGATAAGTGAGACTAGTAGCATAGACTAACTATACAGTCTATGCTAGTAGTGTGTACAGAGTGACGCAAAAAGAACGCATGGATTTGAGTAGGATAGTATCAGTGGAGTGGAGCTGTCTGTGACCGCCGAGCGACACTTTATTGGAGGTTAAAGTATCCAGTTTCAGTAACAATTTCGTTATCGACCTTGCAACATCATGTACTTGCTCTTGAACAATATTTCAAATAGAATAAATCTACAATCGTCGTAGAAATAAGAAGCTTTAGCACCCACTTCGCAACTGCTATCTGATTTCAGTCAGCCTCTTCTTCACCACCACCACCTCCTCCTCCTCATCATTGTCATCTCACACTAATAAATCATAGGTTCTCTATTCAAGGGCATATTCTTCTTCTTCTTCTTCTTCTCCTTCTTCTTCTTCTTCTTTCTTCTTCTTCTTCTTCTTCTTCTTCTTCTTCTTCTTCTTCTTCTTCTTCTTCTTCTTCTTCTTCTTCTTCTTCTTCTTCTTCTTCTTCTTCTTCTTCTTCTTCTTCTTCTTCTTCTTCTTCTTCTTCTTCTTCTTCTTCTTCTTCTTCTTCTTCTTCTTCTTCTTCTTCTTCTTCTTCTTCTTCTTCCTTCTTCTTCTTCTTCTTCTTCTTCTTCTTCTTCTTCTTCTTCTTCTTCTTCTTCTTCTTCTTCTTCTTCTTCTTCTTCTTCTTCTTCTTCTTCTTCTTCTTCTTCTTCTTCTTCTTCTTCTTCTTCTTCTTCTTCTTCTTCTTCTTCTTCTTCTTCTTCTTTCTTCTTCTTCTTCTTCTTCTTCTTCTTCTTCTTCTGATTTTTTCTTAAATCTTTCAAGAATGTTCTATAAGTCCCTGCGCCCACTTCGAAACTTCTATCTGATTTCAGTCAGCAACCCAATGTTACCAGATGACATTTGGCTGTTTTTCGGGTAATCGGGTAATCTAACCTATCAGCCAAAGTCATCTGGCAACGCTGGGTTGCTGACTGAAATCAGATAGCAGTTGCTTAGTGGGCGCAGGGGCTAAGTAGAGAGTTTTAAGTCAAGTGTAAATTTTCGGTTCTCCTATTCCCATATTGAAGCAATGGCAAAAATTGAAACTTTGATCGTTCATTTCTCATCTCCACGATAACTTTTTCAAAATGTAAGACCTTATCAAACATCTATTCAATGAAATCTTTCAAATGAGATTTGAACGAACAAATTCGGTTGAGAAACCACGGAGGAGTTCTGATTACAAAAAGCATGTTCGCCTATTAATAATATAGAAGATGAAACTAAATGAAACAGCGCACATCGAGGTGAGGCACATCCACCTCAGTGGGCGCTAAGGCGAAAAGTTTCTTAGTAGGACTTGACAAAACGAGACCTGAACCGAATTACGTGAATTGAATTTGGCAGCATTGCTAACAGCTTTTCAAACTGTCCGTTCAGTTGGTAACACTGTTAGATCAGTTGGTAGTATTGTGCGAGACAGTTGGCAACAGTGTTTAGATATAAAAAGCTTTGGAAACTTTGCAACTGACGCCATTGTTCTAAAATGTTAGGAAGCTTTTAGTCAAAGTTGAAGATTGGCACAGACAGCAATAAATTGTTCTCATTGTTTGAGGAATGCTTAGTTTACTTCTCTTTACATTGAGTTGTTGCGCCATAATCTCTTCTTAATTATTCTCAATTGAGTTATTTTTCAACATTAATATGTTTGTTTCAAAGTGTTAATACTGTTTTAAGAATTTTATTAAGGTTGTTAGGTAAGTTGTGTGCCTGTTATCCGAATCTGTAATTACGAGAATATACACGTAATTATTATTTTGAGAAACATAATATGGTGATGGCAAGGAAGGAAGGAGAGTAAAAAGAGCAAGAAGGAGAAGAAGAAGAAGAAGAAGAAAACGAAGAAAAAGGGGAGGAGAAAGGAGGAGAGGAGGGAGGAATAAGAAAAAGGGGGAGGAGGAAGAAGAATAAGAAGAGGGAGGAAGAAGGGGAAGAGAAGAAGAAGCGTGGGGGGAAGAAGGAACAAGAAGAAGGGGAAGAAGGAAGAAGAAGAAGGGGAAGAAGGAAGGAGAAGAAGAAGAAGAAGAAGGAGAAGAAGAAGAAGAAGGAGAAGAAAGAGAAGAAGGGGAGGAGGAAGAAGAAGAAGGAGGGGGAGAAAAAGATGATGAAGAGGAAGATGATGAAGATAAAGGAAAAGGAGATTATGAAGATGTAGAAGAAGATTAAGAAGAAGAAGAAGAAGAAGAAGAAGAAGAAGAGGAAGAAGAATAAAAAGGAGAGGGAGAAGAAAAAGAAGAAGGGAAGGAGGAAGAAGAAGGGGAGAAGAAGATGATGAAGATAAAGGAAAAGAAGATTATGAAGATGTAGAAGAAGAAGAAGAAGGAGGAGGAGAAGAAAAAAAGTAGAAGTTATCCGTATCTGTTTTGGCAGAATCAAAATCATCCAACTTCTAATTTAGGGCTGACCAACCTACGGCCCGCGAGCCGATTTTATGTGGCCCGCCATGTTGCCATAATGACAAAAACTGAACAAATCTGATACGTAAAACATTCACATGGTGTTTCAGCTAAAACTGAAAAGGATAATTTACATTACAGGAGGCATTAAAATGTGTTTTATGAGGGTAAAAATTATAAAATTTCCTTTGGGAGCTCCCCCGACCACCTCGCTTTCCTTCCCATCCGGCCCGCCTTGTCTTTGAATGTTGACAATGTGGCCCTTGATTCATAAAGGTTGGGCACCCCTGTTCTAATTGAACAGCTGATTGTAAGGTGCCCACACACTCGACATGCACTGTGGTATCCTAGCAAGAAATGCAACTTCAATAGAATTAGTTTTTTCTGACATGAATTTTCAAACATATTCAAACAAGCGGCTAGAATCCCAATAGATTGTTCTTGTATTAGTATTAGGCTAGGCGTACACCGGTTAGTCAAGACAAGACGAGACGAGATTAGACACGTTTAGTCACAGTAATTCACATAGTTGCTTATGAAGCAGCAAACACTGATGCAATGACTAATCGGTGTTTGTTGATTCATAAGCAACTATGTGAAGTTTTCGAGATCCGTTGGACATACATATAAACATAAATATAAACAAATAAACATAAATACAGAAATTCCTCGCTTAATATAATAGGATTGAGCTAAATATTAAACTGGGTAGCAGTAGCTAGGCTGCATACAAAACATGTGTTCCGTCTTATTTCATTGGGTTGGCAATAAGATGAGGATTGATTCTTTTTTTCAAGAACAATATGCTAAACAAAAAACATTAGGCAGAACCTAGCTTGTTCAATCAGGCTAGGCGTACACCAGTTAGTCAAGACAAGATTAGTCACGTTTAGTCACAGTAATTCACATAGTTGCTTATGAAGCAGCACACACCGATGCAATGACTAATCGGTGTGTGTTGCTTCATAAGCAACTATGTGAAGCACTGTGACTAAACGTGACTAATCTCGTCTTGTCTTGTCTTGACTAACCGGTGTACGCTTTGCCTTAGGCCGTTCGCCGACAGAGCAACTGCTATCTGGTTTCAGTCAGCAACCCAGTGTTGACAGATGACAATACATTATTTGGGTGTTTTTTGGGTAATCTAACCCATCAGCCAATGTCATCTTGCAACGATGGGTTGCTGACTGAAATCAGATAGTAGTTGCTCCGTGAGCGAACGGCCTAAATTAGTGGATAGTTGACAAAAAGGCAAGTTAGAATGATTAGGTTAGGCCAGGCGTACACCGGTTAGTCAAGACAAGACAAGACGAGATTAGACACGTTCAGTCACAGTAATTCACATAGTTGCTTATAAAGCAGCACACACTGATGCAATGACTAATCGGTGTGCGTTGCTTCATAAGCAACTATGTAAGGTACTGTGACTAAACGTGACTAATTATGTCTTGTCTCGTTTTGTCTTGACTAACCGGTGTACGCCCAGCCTTATTCACCCTAATATATAACAATAGAACTGATGACATTTGAACTAGAACAAGAGAGAAGAAAAGGTTTGCTTCAGCTACCTTCTGCCAAGTTCTATTTACCTCAGTGAAGTTGGCCCCACCCAAAACGGCAGGAAAAAAGTTTGATATTTAGAAAAATAGTGCTGAATTCCTGCCGTTGAATGGCCAAAGGAAAAAATTCCTGCTGGTGTTTTACACAACTTTACAGTACTTTTAAAGTGGGTGGGGCTGGCTTCACGCTAGCCCCACCCACAACGGCAGGAAATAAGTTACATATTCAAAAAAATAGTGCTGAATTCCTGCCGTTGGATGCCACAAAGAAAAACACCCTACCTTTAAAACCAAAAAAGTTATTCAACTTTTAAGGATTTTGCCAGCCCCACCCAAATTGTCAAAAATGAAATGTAATAACATGAAATTGAAGAACTTTTTTCGTGCTGTTCAATGGTGTGTATATTTGTTCATTTTCTCTCGATACAACTGAGATAATTGAGATGTAAGTGGGTGGGGCTGGCTTCACGCTAGCCCCACCCATGACGGCAGGAAATAAGTTACATATTCAAAAAAATAGTGCTGAATTCCTGCCGTTGAATGCCGCAAAGAAAAACACTCTACCTTCAAAACCAAAAAAGTTATTCAAGTTTATATTATTTTGTAAGCCCCACCCGAAACGTCTGAAATGGAATGTAAAAACATGAAATTGAAGAACTTTTTTCGTGCTGTTCAATGGTGTGTATATTTGTTCATTTTCTCTCGATACAACTGAGATAATTGAGATGTAAGTGGGTGGGGCTGGCTTCACGCTAGCCCCACCCATGACGGCAGGAAATAAGTTACATATTCAAAAAAATAGTGCTGAATTCCTGCCGTTGAATGCCGCAAAGAAAAACACTCTACCTTCAAAACCAAAAAAGTTATTCAAGTTTATATTATTTCGTAAGCCCCACCTGAAACGTCTGAAATGGAATGTAAAACATGAAATTGAAGAACTTTTTCGTGCTGTTCCATGGTGTGTATATTTGGTCATTTGCTTCCAATCCAACGGAGATAATTGAGGTAGAAGTGGGTGGGGCTGGCTTCACGCCAGCCCCACCCACAACGGCAGGAATAAGTTACATATTCAAAAAAATAGTGCTGAATTCCTGCCGTTGAATGCCGCAAAGAAAAACACTCTACCTTTGAAACCAAAAAAGTTATTCAACTTTTAAGTTTTTTGCCAGCCCCACCCAAAGTTTCAAAAATAAAATGAAAATAAAATGTAATAACATGAAATTGAAGAACTTTTTTTGTGCTGTTCAATGGTGTGTATATTTGTTCATTTGCTTTCAATCAAACGGATATAATTAAGATAGAAGAGGGTGGGGCTGGCTTCACGCTAGCCCCACCCATGAGGGCAGAAAAAAAGTTTCATATTTAGAAAAATAGTGCTGAATTCCTGCTGTTGAATGCCGCAAAGAAGAACATTCTAACTTTGATACCAAAAAAATTATTCAACTTTTAATTTTTCTGCCAGCCTAACTCATAACGGCAGTAAAAAAGTTTCATAGTCAGAAAAACGAGTTCACCCCGTGCAGAAGAAAGGAATGCACCAAAAGTTATAATCGATTTCTTTAGATCTTTAATTTATTGTCTGAATCATTTCAGACCCCCTTGGATGTTCCACCTTGCCCAAATTATCCCACATTCTCCAATAATTGGGGAAATATGATGAAATTTTAGGTTAAAAATAGGTCAATCACTTTGAATTTCTGTTCATCAGTCTAGAAAAATCATTCACAATCGAATCCTAATGTCAGTGTGAAGTTGGAAGTACATTTGTCAGAAGTGCATACAAAATTGACAGTTATGGATGCAGAATGAATAGTTCTATAGTTCCTGATAGAAATAAGCAATAGTTCCGTGAAAATAGAGAAAAAAAAATTGAATTGAAAAAATGTACTGCTAACTTCACGGCAAAATCTGCATTTTCTTCAGAAGTACACTTTAAACTAATAACAGGAGAATGAGAGTTCTGTATGTATAAGAACCCTCTAAACAGTCTAAACACAGAACTGCTGAGCTCTAATCGATAAATGCAACAGAAATTTTTTTATGGCCATTTGAAATTTGAAAATCTACACAAATAATAATTTTAAATTGTGGAAATTTTAAAATTCCACATTTTAAAATTATATCTGATTCAATATAGCAATGAAGGAACATGTGAGAAATATGATTCCATGCTAAGAAATGCTAAAAAATACTTGAATAATCATTTTTAACAAACATCAAATAAGAACTTTAAGATCAGTACAATGTCTAGGTAGGAGATTCGGATATTATTCTATTTTAAATCTAAACTAGCATCGATTTTGAAAAATGCTTATAATTTTGTTAAATTTGGACAGATTGATCTGAAAATTCAGGAAAATGTTAATAGTATGAAGAGAAACGTCCATGATTTTTTGTAGAATTTTACTATGACTCCTTCCCTTCCGAAGACAAAAAACTATATGGAGGTTGAGATCCTAGGCGGAATTTTCAAAAGTCGCGCTCCGTTCAGCTGCCGCGCGCCAAGAAACTCGATTTGATCACATTGCCCGCGTTACAACACTATTGTTTAGTTCCTAAACCGATATTCATAAATTCACATCTCTATAAAAGTGGCAGCCTATGAATTTTTCCACTTTTTTCCTTCCATTTTCAATACCAAACACAAAGAAGAACAAAGTAGATCAATAATGTTGTACTTTTCAAAGACATCATGAATAATAATAATGGACTACAAAAATGTGCTAACTATTGTTAGCAGCGTCGGCTTGGAGTTTTTATTTCATCCATTTTGGATGATTATATAGTATAGAATCATCCAAATTATTTGGATGATTCTATACTTTTAAAATCTTCTATCACTCTTGAATAATTAAAATAGTCAACAGGGTAGTCTCATTTTATTAATGATGATTTTGTTGGGGTAGAATGATGGTGAACGTTCATCAAGATGGAAAGTTAGACAATAATTTTGACATCTTGAATTATCCATTTCATACATGTGCAATTATCCATTTCTCAATGTTATGTACAGGATAATGTTCGGTTATTTATGTTGGAGAGATACCTATACCTAGGCTAAAGATTTATAGAATATGGAATAGTTTAAGGATTTTCAATATTCAATTATTATCAAGGTTTTGGCTATATGCCTCTGGAAATTATTATTTTCTATTACTGTAATTAGTATTTCTCACTGCTATGTGCATAATATCATAAGTATATTGATGTTGGTGAGATGAACGTATACTGAAGTTTTGTAGAATTTGTAATTATGTTGAAAGTAGTAGAATTTGTCATGTTCATATAGTTTTGGCTTTTTTAAATATTTTGGCCATTGGCCTCGAAAAAAGATTTATTTTTTACTTCTATATACATAATATTATAATTTCATTGATGTTGGTTAGACGAGTCTACACTAATGATTATGAAATACAAAATAGTTGTATGATTTCTGATAATCATGTTTCTGATCACACTGTTCTGTGTTGGCCAATTGCGCTCGTGATTAATTTTCAATCAATTATTAACTGCAGCTATTAAATTCATCTGAGAGTGATTCAAGTTATATTTCTAAGACTAAAGCATTGGCTCAATTAAGTATTAAGTATAGTATTAAGTCGAGTGCAATACAAGTTTCTTGTGAACATTTTTATGTTTATGTGAATACTCCAAGTTCCAAATAGTTTATTCTTTGAAAACCTCAACCTTCCAATATGTAGGTTTTTAAAGCTCTATTTAAATTCAACTATAGAACTCAGTTGAAATCAGATAATAATGAATATGATAAAACTATGTATTGCTTTGAAAATAGTGGAATAAATATTTATTTAGATACTTTTATTTGCAGCTCCTTGCTCCTTAGAAATTAATTTGCATCCTATGTCAGGTGCTTAGAAGAAAATTGTATTTAAATATAATTATTGTTTTACACTTTCCATTGTGACTCCATACCATGGATCTCAACGCATTGGAAGCATGATTCGGGTAATCTATCCTCATCTATTCACTTCTATCACAGTCCCTAAAGTATTCACGAAAGTTACAATTATGCCATGTATACAAATGAGAAAGGAGGGGCGATATTTTACTAAACTATTCAACCACTTTGTCCAACCTTCACCAGTGGTCCTTTTCAAATTTTATTGATTAGAATTCAGCAGTTCTGTGTTCAGCGGGTTCTCATACAAATAGAACTCCCATTTTCATACCTCAAATATTCAAATTAGGTGTACTTCTGATAAAAATGTGGAATTTTCAGATTTTCAAATTTCAAATGGCCATAAAAAATTTTCTGTTGCATTTATCGATTAGAGCTCAGCAGTTCTGTGTTTAGACTGTTTAGAGGGTTCTTATACATACAGAACTCTCATTCTCCTGTTATTAGTTTAAAGTGTACTTCTGAAGAAAATGCAGATTTTGCCGTGAAGTTAGCAGTACATTTTTTCAATTCAATTTTTTTTCTCTATTTTCACGGAACTATTGCTTATTTCTATCAGGAACTATAGAACTATTCATTCTGCATCCATAACTGTCAATTTTGTATGCACTTCTGACAAATGTACTTCCAACTTCACACTGACATTAGGATTCGATTGTGAATGATCTTTCTAGACTGATGAACAGAAATTCAAAGTGATTGACCTATTTTTAACCTAAAATTTCATCATATTTCCCCATCTATTGGAGAATGTGGGATAATTTGGGCAAGGTGGAACATCCAAGGGGGTCTGAAATGATTCAGACAATAAATTAAAGATCTAAAGAAATCGATTATAACTTTTGGTGCATTCCTTTCTTCTGCACGGGGTGAACTCGTTTTTCTGACTATGGAACTTTTTTACTGCCGTTATGAGTTAGGCTGGCAGAAAAATTAAAAGTTGAATAATTTTTTTGGTATCAAAGTTAGAATGTTCTTCTTTGCGGCATTCAACAACAGGAATTCAGCACTATTTTTCTAAATATGTAACTTATTTCCTGCCGTTGTGGGTGGGGCTAGCGTGAAGCCAGCCCCACCCACTTCTACCTCAATTATATCCATTGGATTGAAAGCAAATGAACAAATATACACACCATTGAATAGCACGACAACAGTTCTTCAATTTCATGTTTCTACATGCCATTTTCAGACGTTTGGGTGGGGCTTACAAAAAATATAAACTTGAATAACTTTTTGGTTTTGAAGGTAGAGTGTTTTCTTTGCGGCATTCAACGGCAGGAATTCAGCACTATTTTTTGAATATGTAACTTATTTCCTGCCGTCATGGGTGGGCTAGCGTGAAGCCAGCCCCACCCATTTTATCTCAATTATCTCAGTTGTATCGAGAGAAAATGAACAAATATACACACCATTGAACAGCACGAAAAGTTCTTCAATTTCATGTTATTACATTTTATTTTTGACAATTTGGGTGGGGCTGGCAAAATCCTTAAAAGTTGAATAACTTTTTTGGTTTTAAAGGTAGGGTGTTTTTCTTTGTGGCATTCAACGGCAGGAATTCAGCACTATTTTTTTGAATATGTAACTTATTTCCTGCCGTTGTGGGTGGGGCTAGCGTGAAGCCAGCCCCACCCACTTTAAAAGTACTGTAAAGTTGTGTAAAACACCAGCAGGAATTTTTTCCTTTGGCCATTCAACGGCAGGAATTCAGCACTATTTTTCTAAATATCAAACTTTTTTCCTGCCGTTTTGGGTGGGGCCAACTTCACTGAGGTGTTCTATTTGCCTGTTCTGAAACAAATGACTTGCTCTTTACTCCTGGCATTTTATTAGCTTGCAAAAGTAGCTCTCTCAATCTCTCAACTTTCTATTCTATTCTTTTGAAACAATTTGTACTCTCTTGATACTAGAGAGTACAATTTTATTTACCCTACTCTATTGATCTTGGTTTGACACTAGTTCTACTCTTTTGACATTCTTTTATTCCCTCTTGACACTCTGTTATCACTCTTCAGCTTTCTACTTTTTCTGGTCTCCTGGTAGTCAATTTTTGCTACAGTAACAACACTGTCACCAATTTTATGGCGGGTTATTTTTCTTTTTGCATCTCGATTGCCTTTTCTAAACTTTTTTTAAACTTCCTTCTTCTCCTCCAGCTCCTACTCCTCGTCCTCTTCTTCAATCGCCTCCTTGTTTATCACCTAGTCCACTTCTTCTTCCGACTCCTCCTCCTCCTCCTTCAACTCCTACTCCTCCTCCTCCTCCTCCTACTCCTCCTCCTCCTCCTTCTCCTCCTTCTCTTCTTCTTTAACTTGACTCCTCCTCCTCTACTTCAATCTCCTCCTTGTTTTTCTCCTTGTCCTCTTCTTATTCCTCCTCCTCCTCCTCCTCTTCTTTTCACTTCCTCCTCCTACTCCACCACCACCACCTCAGCCAACAACTCTCCTGATCTATCTCTTCCAACTCTTCCACCTTCTCCTCCTCATCTCCTTCTTCTTCTTCTTCTTCTTCTTCTTCTTCTTCGTCTTTATTCTCTTCTCCTACTTCTTCTTCATCTTCTTCTTCTTCGTCTTTATTCTCTTCTCCTACTACTACTTCTTCTTCCTCTTCTTCTTCTTCTTCTTCTTCTTCTTCTTTTCTTCTTTATCTTCCTCCTGCTTTCCCTTTTTCCCTCCTTCTTCTTCTTTTTCTTCTTTCTTCTCTTCTTTCTTCTCTTCTTCTTCCACCTGCTTCCCTTCTTCTTCTCCTCCTGTGGCGTCGCCTCTCTTTTTCTAATTACGGTTTCGTTCTACTTCTACTTCTTCTTCCACTTGTTCTCCCCCTCCCCTCTTCTATTTTTCCTCCTTATCCTTCTTCTTCCTTTTCTTCTCCTTCATCATCCTCCCCCTGCTCCCCCTCCTTCTTCTCCTTCTCCTTCTTCTTCCTCCTCATTCCCTTTCTTCTTCTTTTTCTTCCTTATATTTTCCCTTTTTCTTCTTCTTCATCTCCTGCTTCCTTCCCCTCCTTCATCTTCTTCCTTGCCCTTTTTCTTCTTTACATCCACATTGTCCTCCTTGTCCTCTTCTAACTATTCCTCTTCTTCTTCTTCGTCTTCATTCTCTTCTTCCACTTCTTCTTCCTTTTCTTCTTCTTCTTCTCCTTCTTCTTCTTCTCCTTCTTCTCCTTCTTCTTCTTCTTCTTCTTCTTCTTCTTCTTCTTTTCTTCTTCTTCTCTTCTTCCTCCTCCTGCTTCTCCTTCTTCTTCTCCTTCTACTTTTCTTCTCCATCTTCCTCATCCCCTTTCTTCTTCTTTTTCTTCCTTATTCTTCCCCCTTCTTCTTCTTCTTCATCTCCTTCTGCTTCCTTCCCCTTCTCCTTTCTCCTCCTCCTCAGGGACAGCCACTTTCCAAATCAACACCAACATTGCAGCACTGAGCAACTACTGCCTGCCTTGCTCTAACCGGATTAGCTTACTGAAAATTTTGGTTGGTGCTGAGTGGGGGGGGGGGGGGGCGGGGGGGTAGGTAGACGCTCTCCAGCGGACACAAAGTTAACTAACTCACTAACTACTGCCGGTCTCAGTTTACTCAATTATTTAATCACCGCGTGTTTCTCCCTGCTTTCTTGCAGAGCTGCTAATTACAACTGAGTAGTTGCTTTTTTCTTTCTCGCTTCATAAAAAACGTTTTCCCCGAGCTTTTGTTTTGAATAGGTTACAGAAAGTGTATTGAGAAGTAGCTGCCAAACATTAGCGCGCTCAAGTGAGAGACAGAGGAACAACCTGGGGGAATCGACAATAGGTTGACATTGAATCAAATGTAAAAAATCCTGTTTTCAAACCCATCGTATTTGATGAACATTCAGCCAAAATATTCCAGTAACTTATAAAATCACAGCTACGATGTTTAAGAACACTTCAGTTGTCTCTTCAAGAGAAAAGAAACAAAGATAATTTTAATTTGATCCTCTTTCCAAAAGCATTCCTTTCCAAAAGAGAGTGAGATACGTACTGATATAAAATATAATATTGAACGTAAATAGATGAAATATGGAAAATATAAGATGTAAATATAATGTTGTAATTGAATTGAATATTATTTGTGTGAAATAGTTTATGTCTCTGGAAGAATAATGGTTTATCATACATACGATACCGATGGTTACACATAGCGGGAAGTTCAAACTTCAAAAATCCTAACCTAGCAAAAAGAGTCTAGCAACAAGATGACAAAAAATCTGATAAAAGTACTTTAATCCAATTAATACATTAATAAAACACCTTGAAACCACTAAATAATAGCTAGCAATAAAGTATTGATGATACCTCAATGATTTAATTGAATTCTATCTAAAAATCGTGTTTTGTTCCATCTCACAATGGTTAAAATCCCCCAGGTTGTTCACTCTCTCTCACTAGAGCGCGCTGATCAGGTCTATCAGCTACTCCTCAATAGTAAGAGTGTGGCCATTTGATGTCAGACTTTTGATTGGTTAGCTCGGACAAATCCACCAATCTTTTGCCAATTCCCATAAGATTCGCATTGAAATAAACGCAAATGATATGCCGTGGCGAAGCGTGGTATGCTTATTTGGTCATCGCCTATAGGAAATATACCCAAATAAGCATATGCCAAATTTGGCGATGACCAAATAAGCATACCACGCTTCGCCACTGGTCGAGTGATTCATTTCTAACCTACATTTTGCCTTTGCCAATATTAGTTTCCATCATTTTTTTAAGCTCTTAGAGCAATACCAAAAGAAGAGAGACAATTTTTTTTGTTATAAAACTTACTTTTGATGTCATTTCCCCTGAAATACAAGTCGAAAAATTCAAGAAAAATGAGTGAGTAGGTTATTGTTTGCCTGTAATCCCATATCAAATTCGGAAATTTGGCAAAAGCATGGCTGTGACGGGAAAAAAATCATCTCCACATACTGTTATGGAGTGCTTCACACAAATGGCTACAGTTACTATTCGCTGTGAGCATCTACAGTGTTGCGCTCTGGCGGAAAACCGTATAAATCTTTCCAGGTAGATTAATATGAGAAAGGATAGGCTTATGTAAGTAAAATTCAGTTTATAATTGGAATAGGATTTCTTGTTGCTATTATTCCTTCTTACCGATTGTGGAATTATATTTAGAATGATAAAATTAACATATCGCATTTTCTTAAACATTATTATAATCTTCAATTCAAGTTTTAAAATCAACTTTGAAGGTTATGTTTCAAGCTGGCTGAGCAGACGAAGTAGTTTATCCACAGCTGAGTTCATTCCCATTTGTTATTATTTTGAAATGGATTATGGGCGCGAGACTTCAAATCAATCATATGCTTTTGAACTTGATTTTCCACTCGTTTAATCCAAAACTGAGATCCGATTTCTTTGTTGAATCACTTTACGTTTGGGAATATGGCAGGAATAGAAGCCGCAATATTACTATTGTGAACGGTATTCATACAATCAGGAATAAGACAATACTTTAAATGCATTGTAAATGCTTATTCCCTACCCTTTCTCATGTTAAACTAACCCGTTTCGTTCACTAAATTTCCGCGTGAGCGCAGGTGTCGATTTTATTATCCCCACCACCTACGTGCACACAGCGAATACTAACAGTGTGGCCATGTGATGTCAGACTTTTGATTGGTTAGCTCGGACAAATCCATCATTCTTTTGCCAATTCCCATAAGATTTGCATTGAAATAAAACCCAAATGATATGTTGAGTGATTCATTTCTAACCTACATTTTGCCTTTGCCATTATTAGTTTCCATCATTTTAAGCTCTTAGAGCAATACCAAAAGTAGAGAGACAATTTTTTTATGAGAAAACTTATTTTCGACGTTATTTCCCTTGAAATAAGTCGAGAAATTCAAGAAAAATGAGTGATTAGGTTATTGTTTGCCTGTAATCCCATATCAAATTCTAAAATTTGGCAAAAGCATGGATGTGGCGGGAAAAAAAATCATCTCCACATACTGTTATTAAGTGCTTCACACAAATGGCCACACTGTTACTGTATACACTCTCTGTAGCAGCACTTTCCAAAGATGGCCTCTAGAAAGCGAGAACTTTTAGAACACATTTGATGATAGGATAGGAGCTGGAAAACCACTCTGATAGCTTTTGCAACAGTTAGATTGCAACGTAGACAGCAGCAAATGAACTAATTAGTTAGTTAATGCTGTGTATTGGAAATAACGCTCTGAAACTAATGTAAACAGAGAAGTGGAAACGCGCTGAGTGATATTGACGTGTGGACTTGGAATCTAGTTATTTGTTTGCAATGCGTTCGATGATAGCTGGGCTACCTTACAATAGGTTACCACTAACAATAGATGGAGAGCTGGCAGGCTGCTGATGTGTCCATTAGAAGTTTTCATGTATGAGGAGGAGGAGGAGGAGGAGGAGGAGGAGGAGGAGGAGGAGGAGGAGGAGGAGGAGGAGGAAGAAGAGGAGGAGGAGGAGGAGGAGGAAGAAGTGGACAAGGAGAAAAGCAAGGAGGAGATTCAAGAAGAGGACGAGGAGTGGGAGATGAAGAAGAAGAAGAAGAAGAAGAGGAGGAGGAGGAGGAAGAAGAAGAAAACAAGAAGATAAACAAGGAGGAGATTAAAGAAGAGGTGGAGGAGTAAGAGGAGAAGAAGGAGTAAATAAGAAGAACTGGAAGAAGAGGAACAAGAGAAGGAGGGAGAAGAGACAAGGAAGAAAAACATAAAGAAGATTAAAGAAGAGGAGGAGGAGTAGGAGATGAAGAAGGAGAAGAAAAAGAATAAGAGGAGGAGGAACAAGAGGACAAGAAGAAGAACAAGGAGGAGATTAAAGAAGAGGAGGAGGAGGAAGAGGGGGTGATGTAGAAGAAGATGGAGAAAAAGAAGAAAAAGAAGAAAACGGAGGGAACGAAGAGAAGGAGAAGGAAAGATAGAATAGGATAATGATGAAACAGAGAAATAGAGGAAGAAGAACTGGAAGGAGAATGAGGACGAGAAAAAAAGTAAAACAATGGAAAAGCATAGATGGAAGTGAGAAGCGAGAGGAAGGGCAGAAGATGGAAAAGATGATGAAGAAGGTAAGAGGAGGAGGAAGTGGATGAAGGAGTAGAGAAGGAAAAGGAAATAATGACAGAAAAAATGAAGTATAGTGGAGGAAGAACAAGAAGAAGAACAAGGAGGAGGAGTAGAACAGAAAGGCAATGTTGAAAGAAGACATTCAGGTAAGACGACAATGTAAGATAAAAGATTGAGACAAAAAGTGTGGATTACAGAGAAGGTAGGTGATTGAGGAAGAAGTAGATGGAGAAAAATGAGAAGAATGATTTGGTTGGGGAAGAGAAGAATGGTGATGGAGAAGGAAAGATGACAGAGGAGGTAGGAGGAGAAGAAGAAGAAGAAGAAGAAGAAGAAGAAGAAGAAGAAGAAGAAGAAGAAGAAGAAGAAGAAGAAGAAGAAGAAGAAAAGAAGAAGGAGAAGAAGAAGAAGAAAATGATGGTGTGGTAGTTTCCATTTGCACTAAATACTGAGTGTTACTTATAGAAGCTAACATCATTGGCCTGTCAGACAACAAGTTGATTGTATTGATTTTTGATACACAAAGTAGAGTGGAAAAGGAAAGAGGAGACAGTATTAGAGAAAGAGGGATAGACAGGTAGAGGGGGAATATTTAGAGGGTGTTAGAAATAGTGCATGGCATTGTATCAGGAATTGTGCAACTTTGATAACCACCTACTGTCGCTAACAAATTTTTAGTTATACAGAGAGGCGCAAAAATAACGCATGGGTTTGAGTAGGATAGTATCAGTGGAGTGGAGCTGTCTGTGACCGCCGAGCGACACCATTTTGTAGATTAAAGTATCCAGTTTTAGTATCAATAGCGCAATTATTGACCTTGCAAAATCGCGTATTTGCTGTTGAGCAACATTTCCAATGGAATAATTCTTCAATCGTCGTTCAACGGAGCTTTGCCAGAGAGTTTTAAGTCGAGCTTATTGGCATGTGATTCTTCTTTACTTGAAATTCAAGTTCAGTATCGTAAATATCGTTACATTGAAGATTTGAATACCGCAATACATGAATGAATTGCTGCTGTATCAAAAGTCAAGGACCAATTTGAGGCTTTTGATGAGCATTAACGCATTAAGGGCGCCATCTTTCCTATGTAATTTTTGAAATATACTCAAGTGTTTTGGAGTTTTTCATACAAATTCTCAAATTGGGGTATTTACTCAGTATTTTGATGTTAGGAAGGTAAATGTATGATTCAAATAAACTTTCTTATAACACTTTGAAAAACATCCGTTCTTTATGCGCCACCTATAGTACTAGATCGGATATCTATGACTTGTCGAAGTTAAAATTATATGAATTATAATGGAGTGTGTTTGAATTATAAATCATATCAATCATTTCATTAATGAAATGATTCTTAAAAGACTTTTTTACATCTCTTTATTGAAATGAGCGATTCTGGTTGTTTTGGGAGTGATGAATACTTACAGAATGATTGAGTGCTATGACAGGCTAATTACTCTCTTGTCTTCCAGTAAATATATAATATATATTATTCTTCACCAAGATTTTTCAATCTCAAAAATTAAATTTTTCTAATCTTAAATCTATATCTATAAATCTTAATCTATAAGTTTACGTTATGATATTCTCAAATTCATATTTTATTTAATATCTATTATATTTTAGTTCTACTACTGTATTTATTTGAAGTTTGTAATAATGTATATTAATCTTGTTACACAAATAATATAGAAGAACTGCTCCCGCACACAGACGGCACTGTCTATGCGGGTTCTATTATTCATTTTATTTCACCTGAAAGTGTACTGTACTATTGTATAATTATGTGAATAAATAAATTGAAAATTGAAAATTAAAAATTGAAATTCATCTCTAAATTTAAAAAAAAAATTCACCACAGTTTATTCCCCTCATCCATCGTTCCTAAGCAACCAGTCTGAGTAGAAACTTTGGAACAGAGATGTTTTTCCAAACTGTCTCAGGTAACACGCTTTCCTTCGGATTTCCCAGCAGAGCCCTAAATGCAGGATTTTCAGAGAGCTTTTCACGACATTGTTTGAGCAGAGCACCTCTTTGTTTGATACGGGAAACTCATCCTTGTAATTTCTTTCTTATCCTATCTCAGATTTTATGTTATTTATTACTGGGAATTTAATTAGATTGGTTGGTAGGTGTCATTCTTCCATGTCGTGAGTTTATTGTCTGTTTAAATCTTTGGGCTAGGCGTACACCAGTTAGTCAAGACAAGACAAGACGAGATTAGTCACGCTTAGTCACAGTAATTCACATAGTTGCTCATGAAGCAACACACACCGATTAGTCATTGGATCGATTTGTAATTAAATTTACCAAAAAAGTAATTCTTGTAAAATTTTCATACAGTAATATCAACGGTTTCCGAGTTATTCAAGAAACAACATACAGTATTAAATGGCCGCCATTTTGTTCCATGGATTTGAAAAATTCTCGTAATTTTTTCAGCTTTGTCTAGTTGTCATAAATGTTGGTGCAAAGATACAATTCCATATGTTTCACCATTATTGAGATAACAAATAATAAGTAAAAAAAAACAAAATAACAGCTGTGTGAGTTACTTATGACATCTGGACAATTTAAATATTATATTCAGATATGGCTTTCACTCAGGAACAATGCCCTAGAGGGCCTAGAGTATTGGTAGGGAGTTCTGAAACACCCTGTATATGAATATTATACAGTATATGGAAACTTATATACAGTATAATCAACTAATATTAGATCTTTTTTATCCTATTAAAAATTCACTCCTTTATTCTTTATTTCATTTTCTAAGATATAATTACTTTTTTGCTACTCCCTCTTCTTCAACACTAACTTCTCCTTCTCTTCCTCCTCATACTCCCTTCTCCTACTCCTCCTCCTCGTCTTTCTCTTTTTCTCCTTCTTTTTCTCCTCCTCCTCCCTTCCTCTCCCTCCTCCTTCTTTTTCTTCTTCTTCTCCTCCTCCTGCTTTTCTCTTCTCTTCTTCACCTTCATACTTACAAGTGCATCCGAATAGAGGGAAAATCTTCCGATGAATGGAAAACTAATTTCAACTTTTCTTCTAGTTGGCGCTCTGGTGGCTATTGAACGAACTTTCTATCAAATGAATTCTAATGAACTTTTCAGTCGAAGAACAGCATTGCATTATTATCATTATTCTTAGTCGAAAATCCAATTATTACTTGATTGTAAAACAAAGCATTCCGGTTTAATTATCACTGGTTTGAATTTTTTTCTTAAATCTTTCAAGAATGTTCTATAAGTCCCTGCGCCCACTTCGAAACTTCTATCTGATTTCAGTCAGCAACTCAATGTTGCCAGATGACATTTGGCTTTTTTTCGGGTAATTGGGTAATCTAACCTATCATCCAAAGTCATCTGGCAACGCTGGGTTGCTGACTGAAATCAGATAGCAGTTGCTTAGTGGGCACAGGGGCTTAGTCACTAACAAATAAACCTATACAACGATGTATCCAAGGACCCAATTCAGTATACTGTTCTTAAAATGAAAGTATTTTTGCTTTTTATATTTTTGTTATCAAATTCTCGGAAAAACTTAAAATATTACTTGAAAAATAACATTGCAGTTCCTGACATAAATAAATAGTTGAATAGTGTGTACACATGCACATTATACATATAATATATTGATTTTTATATGTAACAAGCTGTCCCGGCGAACTTCGCATCGCCCTCTTCCCCCCCCCCCAATGTCCCCCCTCTTCCCCCACAAATGTCCTCCCCTTCATTCCAGCCCCCAAAAATGTCATCCCTCAAATGCCCCCTTTCCTTCCCACCACAAATACCACTTCATGTCACCCCCCTCTTCACCTAATGTCCCCACTTCATATCGCCCCCACCCCACAAAAAAAAACGTCACGAAGTAAAAATATCTATATCCACTCGCTTTATTGATGGAAATTAAAAGAAATCTGCAATATACTAATTTTTAAAGCGAGTGGATAAATATTAATCAATGCTGAAAGTTGTCAAAAAAATTTAACCCGTCTCGGATTCGAACCCGAGAATTCTGCGTGGAAGGCAGAGCCGCTGTCCAACAGACCACCGAGGTCGTCTCTTGGAAGACCTATATTGCAGCATCTTCAACTACACATCGATTTTATAGGAGCATTATTGTTTGGACTGGATCAGAATGGATGTCATTTTTGATAGGTTATGTCATTAATGTACTAATTATTTATTAATTATAAAGGGATTTTCTTATATTTTAATACATATTATGTTAACCAGTGCTGTAACAATCCTAACTAATCCAAAATCATCTAAATCGGTTCAGCCGTTCTCGAGTTATAAGCGAGCGTACAGACACCAACTCTCTTTTATTAATATAGAAGATATGGACTACCAGTATATGTATACCGGTATTTATTGAACTTGTCTTACACTCCGTTTTGGAGTCTACAAGACGTAATCTAAAAAAAAAAATAATAATAATATCAAAATCAGTTGCAAAAATAAATGGTGGGAAAGTAGGGGGATTCGAACCCAGGACCTTCTGTTCATCAGTCGCGTGCTCTACCTGTAGGCTCCAGGGGACTTGGATTATTAAGGCGCAAAGACGGTATTTGAAGAGCAACTGTGACCTATATAAAAAAGCGTAAGGCTAGGCGTACACCGGTTAGTCAAGACAAGACAAGACGAGATTAGTCACGTTTAGTCACAGTAGTTCACATAGTTGCTTATGAAGCAGCACACACCGATGCAATGACTAATTGGTGTGTGTTGCTTCATAAGAAACTATGTGAAGGACTGTAACTAAACGTGACTAATATCGTCTTGTCTTGTCTTGACTAACCGGTGTACGCCTAGCCTAAGCTTACAGTTATTTTAGTAGGCTACCTATTTTTTGCTATAAAATTCAACTTCCAATGTTCAAAATCAATAGGCTTCTTACTTGATCTATGGAGATATTATACTACAAATTTCAAATCTAGACATGATTTTGATTGCATTAAAGCCTTAAAGCCCTAGAACCCCAGGTTCTTGATAATAGGGAAGCATTTTTTTTGTAAACTACTAACGTTTATAATGTGGTACTGAATCAAAGGAGTAGTTCTGTGAACAGTAGACCTCGCGAAAAAGCCATGCTAGTCTAGCGCATCCCAAAAGTTCCGAATATACTACCGGTACTAAAGTGATAAAGAACTTTTCTCAAATAGATAACATATGACTTTATTTATTTTATTTTTTAGTTATTCATTTTTTAAACATATAGCAGGATTCAATTAACTTCTCATAAGTCAGCTGATCCAGTAATAATTAAACAGTGATTTCGACACAATAATCAAAAGGGTTGAAAGTCTAAAAGACCTTTAAAAGACCTTTTTAAAGAAGACCTTTCAAAGAATAACTTTTTAAAAGACCTTTTTAATAATCTGCGAGATTCAGCATTTGTAGGTTAAGTATTGTGATCATATACTCGTCGATCAGCTGATTTATGACAAGTTAATTGGCTCCTGCTGTACGCGACGTCCACTTTCGCGGCGCCCCTCTGACTGCGGCGCCCGGGGCCCTGACTACAGAGAAAAAATCTTATTCTGACCCAGCTGATGATCATTCCATAATATGACGATGTTTATAATCAATTCAAAATAAATCCTATCACGTGTTCCATATCTATTGTATCCATTCTCTTTTCCTTCTATTTCGTCTTAAAATGAAAAATTAAAAAAACCTTACATATATATCGTCGCGCAGTTTCAAAATGAACAATCCTGCCAAATCTTATTGAAATCTGTCAATGCGTTTAGCCGTAAATGCGTTACAAACAAACAAACAGACGAAAGCCAATCGACTTGAAAAAGGTTTCACTTCACTCAGACTTCGTTCGGCTCAGTCTTCGCTTCGCTTGGTCAATTACTCGAAGTTGTCTAAACCACAAATCTATTGAAATATCGAGATACCGGTTTAGGTTTTTAGACCATTATCAATCTCTGCCATCCTTTATCAGGAAGGTTTCCTACCAGAAATTGATAATGGTATAACAACCGAAACCGGTATCTCGTTGTTTTAATAAATTAGTGGTTTAGACAACTTCGAGTATTTTCATTTGTAATGCCAAACCAGGTCAATGTTGTATAAATTTGACATAAAAACTAAGATTTACATTTAAATTTACATATTGTAATGTCGTGAAGATTTCTGTCTACTATGTGAAAACAAAATGATATTACTCGAAAACAAGAACATTTGCCTGAATAAAATTGCAATATGAATGTATCAGCCTGTCTGTAATAGTGTCGTAGTTCAGATTATAATCAGGCAATAAAAATGCTTCCCGCAGACATAAAGAAAAAGAAGAAGAAGAAGAAGAAGAAGAAGAAGAAGAAGAAGAAGAAGAAGAAGAAGAAGAAGAAGAAGAAGAAGAAGAAGAAAAGAAGAAGAAGAAGAAGAAGAAGAAGAAGAAGAAGAAGAAGAAGAAGAAGAAGAAGAAGAAGAAGAATAAAAAGGAGGAGTAGAATATGAAGAATGAGGAGGAGGTTGAGAAGAAGTGGAAGAAGTAGAAGAAGGAGGAGAAACAGAAGAAGAAGAAAATGAGGAAGAGGAAGAAGAGGAAGAAAAGAAGAAGAAGAAGAAGAAGAAGGAGGAAAAGAAGAAGAAGAAGAACACGAGGAAGAAGGAGAGGAAGAGGAAGAAGGAGAGGAAGAGGAAGAAGTGAAGAAGAATAATAAGAAGAAAAGAAGAAGGAGGAGACAGGACGAGAAGAGAGAATATGGATAAGGATGTGTAGAAGGATGAGATGCCAAAGAGTGGAAGGAGAAAGAGATAAGAAGAAAAGAAAAGAGTTGAAGATTAGTAGATCTTTGAAATTGTAAAAAGGGTTGCTTGATGATCGTTGTTGAATTTGATGAGGCGAGAAATTCATGAGGTTTGAAAAGACGTCGGAGAAGAAGAAGAAGAAGAAGAAGAAGAAGAAGAAGAAGAAGAAGAAGAAGAAGAATAAGAAGAAGAAGAATAAGTAGGAAACGTAGAGGAAGAAGAAAAAGAAAAGGAAGAGGAAGGAGAAGAATAAGTAGTAGAAGAGGAGGAAGAAGAAGAAGGAGAAGAAGAAGAAGAAGAAGAAGAAAAGAGGAAGAAGAAGATGAAGATGAAGAAGTAGTTGTGGAGAGGCAAAAAACGTGAAGTATAATCTAGCAAGAGAATGAAAAATCTTCAACAAAGCTGTGGCCTGAGACAAGATTACTTTCGAATTCAAGCGGTGTCTTCATCTTCACCTCCTCATCCTCTAGCTCTTCCTCCTCCTCCCCCTCATTCTTCTTCTTTTCTCCTATTATCTGTCGCCAACCATCTAATAGTCGTCATCATCATCATTATTATTGCCCAGTGTGCTCTGACAGATTTTCATCGATAAAGAAAATTTCCACTTTACTTTCCCTTTGCTGGCAGCCATATTGGTTTTCGTCGAGTGGCGGGGTGCGGGAAAGTGGTGGAATAAGGTGATTTCCTAGCTTTTCTTACCCCTCTTCCTCCCCCTCCTCCTCTTCCTCCTTCTCCTCCTTCTCCTCCTCCTCCTTCTCCTCAATTTATCCTCTTTGTTTTCTTTTGTGACTGATGTGAAGATTATCCCCACGCACTATCAACTTAGAAGTCACCATGGCTTCATTTTTCTATTATTCTCACTGAATTTGTTTTTTTCTCTCCTTCTTCTTCCTCTCTTTTTTTCTCTCCTTCTTCTTCTTCTTCTACCGCCTTTGAGGTCACCACTTCAATTTTCTATTCTCACTGAATTCGTTTTCTTTTATTCTTCTTATTCTTTCTCTCTTCTATTTCTCGTTCTTCTTATTCCCTCTTCTTCTTCTTCTTCTTCTCCTTCTTCTTCTTCTTCCTCCTTCTACTCATTCTTCTTCTCCTCTTTTTCCTAATTCATCCTTTTTCTTCTATTTCTTCTTCTTTCTATCCTCTTCGTCTTCCTCCTCCTCTTCTTCTTCCACTGTCTTTTGTCTTCTTTTCCCATCTCCTTCTCTTCTTCTTCTCCGTCTTCTTCGTCTTACTTCTCAACTTCTTCTTCTTTTCCTCTACTCCTTCTTCTTCACCTTTTGTCCCTCTATTCTTTTCTTCTTCTCCTCCCTTCTCCCTCTCTTCTTCTCCTCTCCTTTTTATTTTTCTTCCTCTCCTTTTTCTTCTCTTTCTTCTTCTTCTCCTCCTCTTTTTCTTCTCCTTCATCCACCCTTCTTCTTTTCCTTCTTTAACTTATTTTCTCTCTCTTTTCTTCTCCCTCCTCCTCTTCTTCTTCTTTCTCTTTTTATTCTTCCCCTTCCTTTCTCTCCTCCTTCTTCCTCCTCCTCCTCTATTTCATTTTCCTCTCTTCTCTTTCTTCTTCTTCCTCCCTCCTTTTCTTCTTCTACTTCTTCTTCTACCTCTTCCTCTTCTCCTCATCTTCATCTGTCTCCTTCTCTCTTGTCTTTCTTCTTCTTCTTCTTCTTCTTTTTCTTCTTCTACTACTAATTCCTTTCCCTTTCTTCTCCTTTACACAAAGACAGCACCAATAAGCCCACTTCGCTTCGTAATCTGTTTCTGTCAATATTAGCATCGTTATTATTCTCTTCCCATCTTTTGTTTTCCATTATTGTCATCGTTACTTGAATTTAACCAGCGTTTTTTCCTCTCTGTTGAATCAAAAAAATATTCTGTGGCTAACTCTCAATAAAAACTAAATTGAATGTGACAATACTGAATGAAATTCTTCCACAGGAATATTTTTCGCTTTGTGGATTCTCTTCGAGTTATTGACTCCTGTGTTGTCACTTCTTTTAACATAATTATAAACTCTAACGTAGCTTCAAATAACATCAAACATGACAAAAGGAGTTACGATGCAGTTGTATTTTTTTTGAATTTGGCGGATGGCGAATGATTTTCATTCAACGTTTCTATGGCAACGGGTGATGGTCTGTTAAATTTTCTTTTTTCACATAAAATAATGCTGTTTATAATACTAGCTGTCCCGGCGAAATTCGTATCGCCCTCTTCCCCCCCCCCCAAATGTCCCTCCTCTTCTCCCCACAAGTATCCCCCCTTTCATGCCACCCCACAAAAATGTCATCCCTCAAATGCCCCTCCTTTATTCTCCCCCTCAAATTGTCACCCCCACAAATCCCCCTTCATGTCAACCCCCTCTTTCCCACCAAATGTCACCCCCCTCTTCCTCCCTTCATGTCCATCTTCATGTCACTTTCAAATGCCCCATTTCATGTCACCCCCCTCTTCCCTTCAAAAGTCCCCCCTTCATATCACCCCCCCCCCCCACGAAACAAAATGTCACGAAGTAAAAATATCTACATCCACTCCCTTTATTGATGGAAATTAAAAGAAATCTGCAAAATACTAATTTTTAAAGCGAGTGGATAATAATCAATATTAATCATGCTGAGAATTGTCAAAAAAATTTCACCCGTCTTGAATTCGAACTGGCGAACCTTTGCGTGGTAGGCAAGCTCTCTATCCACCAGTCGAATTAGCTCATCTATTCGAAGACCTATATTTTAGCTTGTTCAACTACACATCGACTTTATAGGAGCGTTATTGTTTGAACTGGATCAGAATGGATGTCATGTTTGATAGGTTAGGTCATTAATGTACTAATTATTTATTAATTATAAAGGGATTTTCTTATATTTTGAGACATATTATGTTAACCAGTGCTGTAACAATTCAAACTAATCCAAAATCATCTAAAACGGTTCAGCCGTTCTCGAGTTATAAGCGAGCGTACAGACACCAACACTCGTTTATTAATATAGAAGATGTTGAAATTATATTTGAAAAAGGAATCAACAGAACCTCACCCATTATCATGGAAACGTTAAATTAAATGAAAGTCATCCGCCAAATTTAAATAATATACTACTATAGTAACTCGAGTCACGCCTTCAATTTAAACGAGCTGTCCAATTGGCCGATAGGTTGAGCAATCGCCATTTTATGATTTCAACCAATCAGGTGCCAGCTGTATGGCAACGTCACGTGACACCTGACAGGAAATATGGCGTTCACGAGCTGCTAGCTTCTGATTGGTTGAAATCGTAAAATGGCGACTGTTCAGCTCATTGGCCAATCGGACGGCTCTTTGAATTTTTGTAGGCGTTCTATGTTGGTAGGGAAGAAAAGAAGAAGAAGAAGAAGAAGAAGAAGAAGAAGAAGAAGAAGAAGAAGAAGAAGAAGAAGAAGAAGAAGAAGAAGAAGAAGAAGAAGAAGAAGAAGAAGAAGAAGAAGAAGAAGAAGAAGAAGAAGAAGAAGAAGAAGAAGAAGAAGAAGAAGAAGAAGAAGAAGAAGAAGAAGGAGAAGAAGAAGAAGAAGAAGAAGAAGAAGAAGAAGAAGAAGATGATGATGATGATGATGATGATGATGATGATGATGATGATGATGATGATGATGATGATGATGATGATGATGATGAAGAAGAAGAAGATGATGAAGAACAAGAAGAAGAAGAAGAAGAAGAAGAAGAAGAAGAAGAAGAAGAAGAAGAAGAAGAAGAAGAAGAAGAAGAAGAAGAGGGAAGCGGAAGAAGAAAACTGCCACACCCACTTTTCTTAAAGCTCGGTCTTAGTTTCAACAGCTTCTTCCACAATTATTATGAAATTTGTAATGAAATTCTAATTCAAAAACAATATTCAGAATACTAAATTGCATGACTTGTCCATTACAATGAATCAATCCATTCATTCAATTTGACGCTTGGCATTAGATAGATAGAGAGGTATTATTTCTTTGCCGTCCGTACTCTACGTTCATAACCAACCTCAAGAAATTAATATACAGAGTGATCGTGAAGTCGCGCAACCCAATGTTTGAAGCCGTGTAGGAATGACAGGTAAATTTGTAAAGTATGATTTGCATATGGGAATATTTCGTCCAGTAGTACAGCAGGTGGCTGCACTGCCAGATCACGCCATCGGGCGACAATTAGCCAGAAATAAGATTGTTTGTTCAGTTCAAGTCGCAATGTCTTTTACGCAAGAACAACGTATTTCTATCGTTTTGAGTCACTGTGAATCGAAATCCTACGCAAAGTGTCAAGAACATTTCTCCAATGCCTTTCCAGATGCTAAAGTACCAAACAATTCGACCATATATGTCGTTTGTTTCATCGTTTCCGAGATACAGGTAGCGTGAATGACCGTAATCGTACCGGCCGACCAAGTGTTTTGACTGACGACAGACTGCAGACGATAAGTGAAACGTTCATTCGTTCTCCAAAAAGTCTCTTCATAAACTTTGAAAGAAAAATCAATAACACTCTACAGCTTTTTAAGACTGTTATCATTTTGGGTTGCGCGACTTTACGATCACTCTGTATCTCTATTGATCCACCCATCTAAAGCCACGCGTCAAATTGAATGAATATTACATACATGTTAAACTTAACACATCCTCAGCTGTATAGCACGATCCATAGCACTACTTGTCAGAAATCAGCTGTTTCAGTAATAATTAAACAGTGACTTCGACACAATAATCATAAGGCTTAAAAGTTTTAAAGACCTTTAAAGTTTTTAAAAGACCTTTTTAAAGAAGACCTTTCGAAGAATAACTTTTTAAAAGACCTTTTCAATAATCTGCGAGATTCAGCATTATTTGTAGGTTAAGTATTGTGATATTGCTCATCAAAACATATGTTTTCTGACAAGTTAAAAGGATCCTGCTATAGTCCAATGCACACCTAAAGCAGCTGTTTCAGTGTGCATTGAACTATTGGTTTGTGTATAGCAGGATGCAATTAACTTGTCATAAGTCAGCTGATCGACGAGCATATGATCACAATACTTAACCTACAAATGCTGAATCTCGCAGGTTATTGAAAATGTCATTTAAAAAGTTATTCTTTGAGAGGTCTTCTTTAAAAAGGTCTTTTAAAGACTTTAAAGGTCTTTAAGACTTTCAAGCCTTATGATTATTGTGTTGAAATCACTCTTTAATTATTACTGGATCAGCTGATTTATGACAAGTTGAATTGAATCCTGCTATAGAGTAGATAATCATATGATCCACATGCAATGCACTTATAAGTCTAGTGTGTGACCACCTGTTCCCTGTTTTACAAGGCTTCTAAATTTTCATAAAACAGGCCACAGGTCTTCTCTAGAAACAAAATAGAGTTGAAAACCTTAAAAAAGCTGGAAAATACAAGTGAAAACCATGAAACACATTGAAATACAAGTGAAAATTGTAGAAATTGATGTGAAAACTCAAGGAACTTTGAGAAACTGTTAGACAGAAAGATGAAAACTCCAAGATGTTTGTTGGAACACTCTAACTGGAAGGAGAGCAGCTTTTTTACGACTTTGGCCACGAGTGTACTGCACAGTTTCAGGCTTTTATTGCTTTTTCATTTCTGTTTTGATGTGTTTCCACATCGTTACAAATCTCCTCCACATGGTATTTCGTCGGCGATTCCTTTTTCAACACAATTCTCAACTCCATCTCCTTCCTCACATGCTATTCTGTCTTCAATTCCTCTCTCCACTAAATTCTAGATTCATTTTGCTTCGTTTATTACCTCCTACATTCGTTCGGCAACTCCTCTTTCAGTTCAATTCTAATCTCCCTTTCCTTCCTCGCACGTTATTCCGTTTAAATTTCTTTTTTCCACTCAATTACTAGTAGTTCTGTGAACAGTAGACCTCACGAAAAAGCCATGCTAGCTGAAATCAGTTGTCAATGCGTTTAGCCGTAAATTAGCGGTTTTCTTGTCCATGTGTGCAGAATTGGTC
Source organism: Laodelphax striatellus (assembly GCA_017141395.1). NCBI lineage: Eukaryota > Metazoa > Arthropoda > Insecta > Hemiptera > Delphacidae > Laodelphax > Laodelphax striatellus. Next base: position 9,300,897 of record CM029543.1, on the reverse strand, counting down.
CTGTCAACTGTATCGAGAGAGATGTTGCCCCCAAAATACGTTATGTACATCTAATTCAATTTTTTTAATTTTTTAGTTTTAATATTGTATATGGTTTATTTTTTTTTTAATTTTAGAGTTTTTTCTTATCATTTATTCATTTTTTTTTTTAGTTATTTATTTTATATTCATTTTATCGTATGGCTTTTTATCGGTGGGGAGATCCTTACGGGTAGGTTTCACCTCGCCAAATTGCACAATTTTGTGTGACGGTCACCCATCCAAGAGCAGTCTTGAATGTTCGTTACTTAATTTATTTTCTAAAGATACGCGACGTTCCACAAGCCACCGCTTTCGCGGCGCCCCTCTGACTGCAGCAAAAAAATCTTATTCTGACACAGCTGATGATCATTCCATAATATGACGATGTTTATATTCAACTAACTGACCCCGCGAACTCAATCCAATCACTTAATTTTGTAAGGTTATGAAAATTCACACGTTTGAAACTTTATGCTTTATGCTTATGCTTAGTCTCACTCTTAATATTAACGATGATTATTGAAACCCATCAGGATTGAATGAAATATTGTGAATGGATTTTTGACATGTGCATAGACACATTCCATCATCATAATTATTTATCCTCTCAAAAAATTCTCCAAAAAAGAATTCGTCACCCGTCCCCTACCCCCGACCCTATTGAAAACGCTGGTGTGGAAACTAAAATTTGTGTACCAAAGAAAAAATCCAAAAATTTTTTATAAGCTTTCAGTAAGAAAATGTTTTGATATAGCCTAAATAAGAAACCCGTCTCCCTCTGCAATATACATTTATACATACAATATAATAATTATGTGTAGCCAACCCAAACAAAAATGAAAACTCTGTTCTGGAAGCCATTGACATGGAAGAAAAAATTTGGAAGAAATTTTGGGGGAGGGTGAGGGCGCTCAATCTCACCCACTTAAAATCACGAATTTGAGCTAACAAGTTTTCATGAACTTTCTAAATTATTGAGCGCCCTCGCCCTCCCCCAAAATTTCTTCCAAATTTTTTCTTCCATGTCAATGGCTTCCAGAACAGAGTTTTCATTTTTGTTTGGGTTGGCTACACATAATTATTATATTGTATGTATAAATGTATATTGCAGAGGGAGACGGGTTTCTTATTTAGGCTATATCAAAACATTTTCTTACTGAAAGCTTATAAAAATTTTTTCTTTGGTACACAAATTTTAGTTTCCACACCAGCGTTTTCAATAGGGTCGGGGTAGGGACAGTGACGAATTCTTTTTTGGAGAATTTTTTGAGAGGATATCAGTTTTTTTTTTAATCACCTTCTTGTTATAGAGGTATAACACTGCAAACACAATGGATGGGGAGAGAGTTAATTTTTTTTAAACAGTGAAATGCCATGTTATTTGATAAAAGATATTTTATCCTCACTATTTGGGTGCTACAAAATTATTCTAACTATAAGTGAGCCAGTTATGGTTAATACTGAATGAACAAACAAGACGTTGTGACTGTGTCTGTTGCATCACACGTTATCATTTACTATCCAGACTTTAACAACATATCATTGTAGCAACATTAATTCATGTATAAGCAGTTATCCACAAAGTTTGTTAAATAAGATTGATATTTTGAATTTAGATTGAAATTTTAACCCATTACGATAGGTCACATGACCACTTTTGATGAAAAAAATATTTTGTAATCGAAAAATGAAATCCTTGTAAAAATTTGCCCAACACCATTATTATACATTCCAGGAACAAAATTCTCAAATTTTCCCCATTAATGATTCTAAAATGAACGATTCAATTTTTCTATTTCCTGTCAGAGTTTTATTTCTTTCAATTGCTGAAATTGTTGAATTGACGCGACATTTACATTCTTTAAAACTTCAAATTCCAAATATTGCAACTTTAATTATTATTCGGGCAGAGCTACAGAGCTTAATCGGACATTGAATGATTTGAAATTTTAAATGTGAATAGACTTCTACTAATCTACTTGAAGGCCTATATCTTCCAAACTATTAGGCCCTCAATGACCAATTAATTCTCAAATTGTAGGTATTTTAATATACTTTAAGAAATATGTTGGATGTCATATATGAGAAAGTGATACTTCACGGTCAAAATTCGAAAAACAAATGAAAAATTACGATAATTCAATGAACTTTGAAGAGCTGTATTTCGCAAACGGTTGAGCCTACAATAACAAATTTGGTCTCAAATTGTAGGTAATTGAATCAGCTTCCAAAACTATGTTGAATGTTCTATATGGAAAAATGATTCTTCAGGGTCATAATTGAAGAAATGTAGAAAAAGTGGAAAAATTCAACAGTTTGATAAACTTTGAAGGCCTACATCTCGCAAACTATTGGGTCTACAATAATCTATTTGGTCTCAAATTGTAGATTCTTAAATTATCTTTCAAAACTTTGCTGAAAGTCACATACGAAAAAGTGATGCTTCACGGTCAAAATTGACCAAATGTAAAAACAAGTGAAAAATTACGATAATTTGATGAACTTTGAAGAGCTGTATTTCGCAAACGGTTGGGCCTACAATAACCAATCAGGTATCAAATTGTAGGTATTTAAATTTACTTTCAACCCTATGTTGAATGTCGTATATGAAAAATATTTGTCTTCAGGGTCAAAATTGCGAAAAATTGAAAAAAAGGGTAAATTCTCGTTAATTTTATGAACTTTGAAGAGCTGTATCTCGCAAACGGTTGGGCATACAATGATAAATTCGGTCTCAAATTGAAGGTAATTTGATATACTTTAAGAAATATGCACAATGTCCTCTAGGAAAAACAGATTCTTCAGGGTGAAAATTAGCCAAACATAAAAAAAGTGCAAAATTCCGCCATTTTGTACGATTTTTGGAGATGAACCGGTAGTTTGCCTAGGTCTAAAACTTGGATTTAGCATCCCAGGACTACCATAAACATTACTAAAAAAAAAAACCGACTATCCCATTATATACAAGGTAGACCCTATTTTTGATGACAATTTTACTGGGCTATTATTGAAAAGGTCGAATTTGGCGGTGGCAACAGTGTGAAACTTTTAGTTTTTAACCGCTAGGATCGCGACATTCACATCAGGGCCACCTAGGAACATGGTCTAGCTAGACACTAAATTTAAACGTGCAGCTGACGTCATCACATCGTGTCCATAACAACTCATGTTTACAACTCATCCCTGCATTAAAATTGGAATTCGTGTTTGGTTTTTCTCGTCTCGAGTTTATTTCAACTGCACAATTACCTTTTGGTGGGTAAGTAGGTCTATTTATTTATTTTTAAATAATAAAAATTTAAATATTCAAACTTGGTTGTGATCAGTGGCTGTTTATGAACAGTATAGTGGAGTGGTAGGCCTCTTAGCCGTGACGTCACATTTCAGTGTCTAGGCCATGTTCCTGGGTGGCCCTGTTTACATTCGATAAAAGCTTCAAATTCTAACTTCAAATTGCAACTTTAATTTTTATTCGGACAGAGCTACAGAGCTTAATCGGGCATTAAATGATTTGAAATTTTAAATGTAAATAGTTTAAACATGTCTTCAATCGCTTTTGGTAGTCCGAAATCTCAACTCATTACAGATTTTTCACATCAAATGCTCAAAGTTGAAAAAAATTGAAAAATCCCAAAATTAGTAAAATGACAAAATACCCGTATATAGTATCTTTGCGAATTTATATCGTAGAAAGTTCGTTCTGATCTTAAATGAAAGCGCTCAAAAATCTAAGAAAATAATGTCATTACAACATTTTAAAATTTTCACTACCTTCCGCGTAAATTGAGATGGCGGCATGCGAACATCAAAGGGAAGTTCGTTACAGAATATATAGTGGTCCCGGTCTTTCATTCGTATCACGGGGGGGACGGGTGGTGGAACGACCGTTCCACTAGATAAAAATGTTTCTTCAAACAGATCACTGTATCATCTGTTAATAATCATCTTTGAAAAATCATCTGTTAACGCACGCATGCTCGTGCAACTTTCAACTTATAGTCTTTATCTTATCATAAGATTAACATGGGATTCTCTGTGGTCCTCTATGCTCGTGCAACTTTCAACTTCCACTTTCAACTTATAGTCTTTTATTCAATTCAAAATAAATCCTATCAGGTGTTCCATATAGCTATTGTATATTCCATACAGCCATTCATATATAGCTATATTCCATACAGCCATTCATATATAGCTATATTCCATACAGCCATTCTCTTTCCCTTCTATTTCGTCCTCAAAATGCAAAATTAAAAAAAAACCTTACATATACATCGTCGCGCAGTCTCAAAATGAACATTCCTGCCAAATCTTATTGAAATCTGTCAATGCGTTTAGCCGTAAATGCATTACAAACAAACAAACAAATCCACAAATCCACAAATCCACAAACAGACGAAAGCCAACCGTCTTGAAACAAGACTTCACTCCGCTCAGACTGAGCTTCGCTCAGTCATCTCTTCGTTCGGTCAATTATCACTTATTTTGGTTCATTGAATTTCTCCTTTATTTGTTTGTTACCTCCTACATTCGGCAGCAACTCCTCTTTTAATTCAATTCTAATCTCTCTTTCCTTCCTCACACGTCACTCCGTTTAAAGTTCCTTTTTCCACTCAATTATCATCACTTATTTTGGTTCACTAAATCTCTTCTTTATTCGTTGGTTTCTCCTCTTTTAGCTCAATTCTCATCTCTCTTTATGTCTGATCGATATTTCGTCTGAAATTTTGCTTTCAACTCATTTCTAAACTCCTTTTCCGTCTTCATACATTTTTTTTGTCTACAATTCCTCGTTCCACTCAATCCTAGACGTATTCTACTTTGTTGAATGCATCCTTCATACGTCGGCAATTCCGCTTTCAACTAAATTCTAAAGTACTGTTCCTTTATCACACCTTTATTCCGTTTGGAATTCTGCTTTCAACTCAATTCTCATCTCCTTTTCCTTCTTCATACGTTATTTTTACTGAAACTCCTCTTCCCAATAATCCATCCCAGAATTATTAATTCAGCTTCGTTTATTACCTCCTTTATTTATAGGAAATTCCTCTTTCAAATCAATTCTAATCTCCTTTTCTGTTTGATCGTTATTTTGTCTGAAATTCTGCCTAAAACTGGATTCAAAACTCTTATTTCGCTCTATTGAATCCCTCCTTGACATGGTAACCCGACTACAATTTCTCTCTCCACTCAATTCTAGAGTTATTTTGCTCCTTTAATCCCACCTCCATTCATCGGAAAATTCTCTTTTAGCTCAATTCTAAGCTCTTTTTCCATCCTTGGATGGTATTTCGTTTGAAATTCTTCTTTCAACTCTAATACATAATCTACATAATCATCCACCACGTGGTACCTTGTGTTGGAAATTCCTCAATTCTGAGAAAGGGAAGTAGTATGAGAAGAAGAAGAAGAAGAAGAAGAAGAAGAGGGAGAAGAAGGAGTGGAAGAAGTAGAAGGAGATGATTGAGAAGAAGAAGGAGAAGTAGATGAAGAAGAAGAAGAAGAAGAAAAGAAGAAGGAGAAGAAAAAGAAGGAGACGATTTAAGGAAAGAAGAAGGCATCAAGCAAGCTGAAAACAAGAAGCTGCTGTTTCAACTGTGAACATGGGTAATAAAGTCTAAATCCGTCATCTCTGAATGGGAAGAGGGAGGAGACGAAAAAGCAGGAGGAGAAGGAGAAGAAGGATATACAGTAGAGCGAGTAGAAGAAGCAATAGTGGTTGTGGAGGAAGAAAAAGAGGAATAGAATAGAATAGAATATTCACTTTATTAATGTAGATTACAGAGTATGTCGCTTAATTCTAGGTCATGATAGTTATTACAATGAACGTCATTTAAAAATAGTAATTACAGTATCGGATTCACTGAACAAAACATGAGATAAGGGAGATTTTAAATGGAAATAGATAGGTGTAAGTTCAATTCTAGATTGTTGAAGTCGACTTGAGTTCTAGTCTATGATATATTTTATGTTGAAATGAACGTCATTGAAAATAAAACTAATTGTAACATGGTTCTGCATCTACAAGAGATGGCGGAGTTTGGACACATAAATGTCCATTCTTGGAGAAGGATATGCAAGGACATCCTTCCCATCAACACTCAACCGTAAGATAGAGGAGATAGAGGAATATCAGCGGAAGAAGAAGAGGAAGAAGAAGAAGGACAGAAAGAAGAAAAAGAATACGGAGAAGAAATAAAGAGAAGACAATTTCGATACAGGATCTTGCTGCGTGAACGTTGGTATGATGAATAAGATCATGGAAAAAACGATATTGGGAGCAGGAGAAGAGGTATAAGAAGTAGAAGAAAAAGGGAATGCAGAAGAAGGAGAAGAAAGAAGCAATGGGAGAAGATGAAAAAGTAGCTGAAGCTGAGCACAGTATCAGAGACAAGAGGAGGAGTGCAAACGACAAGGCCCCCATTTTAATTGGAAGGTGACACAGAACTAAAAGATGGACGAGGAGAAGGAGGAGAAGAAGAAGAGGAAGAAGAAGAAGAAGAAGAAGAAGAAGAAGAAGAAGAAAAAGAAGAAAAGAAGAGATAGAGAAGAAAGAAGAAGTTGTAAGGAAGAGGAAAGAGTGAAGCTGACGAATGAGATGTGACGAGACAAAATGAAAGTAGGACACGAAGATATAGAAGTGGAGGAAGATAATGAAGAAGGAAAAGAGGAATAAGAAGAAGAAGAAGAAGAAGAAGAAGAAGAAAGAAATTGAGAAGTAGATGAAGTGAGTAGAAGCTGAAGACGATCAAGAAGAAGGAGGAATAGAAGGAGGAGAAAGAGAAGAAGAAGAAGAAGAAGAAGAAGAAGAAGAAGAGGAAGAAGAAGAAGAAGAATAAGAAGAAGAAGTAGGAGAAGAAGAAGAAGAAGGATGAGGAGGATAAGGATAAGAAGGAATGGAGAAGAATAAAAGATACGTGACTCATCGACAGTGGCAAACACGTCTTTGAAATGTAAATGATATGAGAAAGTAAGAAAGAAATCTAAAAATTATTCTTCTCTGCTCTGTTGAAGTAATGGGGGTGAACACAGTGATTTGTACGAACGACCTTAAAAGTAGGAGGAGGAGAAAAAGAAGAAGAATAAGGAGTGGTAGAAGCAGAAAACAAAGAAGAAGAAAACTAGTAGGAGGAGAGGAAGTGTAATATGAATAAGGAGAAATGGAATAGGGGTTGCATAGAGAAAAAAACATTTCGAGTCATTTAGTCAGTTGATGAAGAAGAAGAAGAAGAAGAAGAAGAAGAAGAAGAAAAATAGGAAGGAGGAGGAGAAGAGTAAGAAGAAGAAGAAGAGTAAGAAGAAGAAGAAGAAGAAGAAGAAGAATTAGATTAAATAATACAAGTAACAGTGGAAGCAGGAGAAGAAGAAGAAAAAGAAGAAGAATGTTGAAAGGGAATGAGATGAACTGTTGGTAAGACTTTGAAGTCAGAATAGGCAATAGACCTACTACAACACTGATGACAGATATCATTGGTGATGAAATTAAATTTGCCTCTCCTCGTTTTCGTCCTTCTTCCTGACTTGTCCTCCTCTTCTTCTCCTCCTTCTCCTTCGTCTTCTTCTACTTCGTCTTCCCCTGCTTCTTCTTCGTCTTCTTTACCTGCTTGTTCTTCATCGTCTTCTCCTCCACCTCCTCCTTCTACTACTACATCTTCATCTTCGACTGCTTCTTCTTCTTCTTCTTCTTCTTCTTCTTCTTCTTCTTCTTCTTCTTCTTTCTTCTTCTTCTTCTTCTTCTTCTTCTTCTTCTTCTGTTTCTTCTGCTTCTTCTTTTTCTTCATCATCAGACTAAATGACTCGAAATGTTTCTTTTTCTCTATAAAACCCCTCTCCATTTCTCCTTATTTATATTACACTTCTTCTCCTTCTTCTTCTTCTCCTACTAGTTTTCTTCTTCTTTGTCTTCTGCTTCTACTTCTCCTTATTCTACTTCGTTTTCTCTTTCTCCTACTTTGATGGTCGTTCTACTTGCAAATCACTGTGTTCACCCCAATTACTTCAACAGAGCAGAGAAGAATAATTTTTAGATTTCTCTCTTACTTTCTCATAGCATTTGCATTTCAAAGACGTGTTTACCACTGTCAATGAGTCACGTAACTTATATTCTTCTCCATTTCTTCTTGTCCTTATCCTTCTCGTCCTTCCTCTTTTCTTCTTCTTTTTCTTCTTCTTCTTGTACTTCTTCTTCTTCTTCTTCTTCTTCTTCTCTTCCTCCTCCTTCACTTCTACATCTTCTTGATCGTCTTCAGCTTCTACTCACTTCATCTACTTCTCATCTTCTTCTTCTTCTTCTTCTTCTTCTTCTTCTTCTTCTTCTTCTTCTTCTTCTTTTCTTCTTCTTCTTCTTCTTCTTCTTCTTCTTCTTCTTCTTCTTCTTCTTCTTCATCTTCTTCCCCTTCCACCCTCTTCTTCTTCTTCTTCTTCTCCTTTGACAGACTAGATGCTATTAGTTGCTGCTTTGAATCGATGAATAAATTACTATTCAGGCGTCTGTTCTTAACAGGAAGTGACTTCAAGAGAGACCCAACTCCAGTCACTATAATGTACACTGTAGCTCACTGTTATACTTAGAAAGGAGATAGGCCACCTTCTATTACCACCAAGAGACAGATTTTATACAACTGTTGTCGCCTTCAATTCTCCCACTTCTTCTTCTTCTTCTTCTCCATCTTCTCATCTTCTTCTGCTTCTTCTACCTCTCCTTGTCCTTCATCCGCTTTTACTTCTTATTCATTTTCTTCTTCACTCCATCTACTCTTTCTGCAATCCTAATGCTATTTATTCTTATTCTAAGGTATTGAAAACTATCTCACAAAATATTGGAATAGATAAGGAGTGTTTGTTTTACACAATTCTCCTCCTCATTCTTCTTCTTTTTTTCTTCTTCTCCTCCTCCTTATCCTTTTCAATCTTCTTCTTCTCCTTCTTTTTCTTCTTGTTCTTGTAGATCTTGTTCATATTAGAAAAGTGAGAGAGAATAGAAGCCTTTGTACAAAGAAGAAGAAGAAGGAAGAATAGGAAGATGAAGAAGAAGATAAAGAAGACGGCGGAGAAAAAGAAGAAGAAGAAGAAAAAGAAGGGGAAGAAGGAGCGGCAGATGAAGAAAAAGAATGTGTAGGGAAAGGAGACGCAGATGAAGTGGAATAAGGAGCAGCACAGGAAGAAGAAGTACACTAAGGCGCAGAAAAGGGAGAAGAAGCCGGGGCAGTAGCGGAAGAAGAAGCAGCAGGAGAATAAGAAGTAGAAGAAGAGGAAGAAGAGAAGCAGGAGAAAAAGGAGAGTAAGAAGAAAGAGAAGAAGCACGAGGAGAAGAAGAAGAAGGTGATGTAGAATAAGGTGAAAAAGAGAAAGTAAAAGGTGATGAAGAAGAAGGAGAAGAAGAAGAGTTTTTCATGGAGAGTTTTCTCTATCGAGAGAAAAGCACCTATCAGGTTTCTATCAGGAGAAAAAGAAGTAGAAGAAGAGGAAGAAGAGAAGCAGGAGAAAAGGAGAATAAGGAAAAGAGGAGAAGCAGGAGAAGGAGGAGGAGAAGACGCAGAAGAAAAAGACGAAGAAGAAGAAGAAGAAGAAGAAGAAGAAGAAGAAGAAGAAGAAGAAGAAGAAGAAGAAGAAGAAGAAGAAGAAGCAGGTGATGAAGAATAAGGTGAAGAAGAGAAAGTAAAAGATGAAGATGAAGAAGAAGAAGAAGAAGAAGAAGAAGAAGAAGAAGAAGAAGAAGAAGAAGAAGAAGAAGAAGAAGAAGAAGAAGAAGAAGAAGAAGCAGAAGAAGAAGAAGAAGAAGAAGAAGAAGAAGAAGAAGAAGAAGAAGAAGAAGAAGAAGAAGAAGAAGAAGAAGAAGAAGAAGAAGAAGAAGAAGAAAAGAAGAAGAAGAAGAAGAAGAACTTTTCATGGAAAGTTTTCTCTATCAGGAGAGAAAAGCACCGCGAATTTGGCGGTTAGGAAAGTTTGCGTTTGAAAGGTTGTTAACCCCAGATTAGTGTTGCGTCAGACATTTGAGAGATCGCCAGTAACGATAGGAGGTGTCATGTTGAGAGCGACGGTTTCAATTGTCCCCAATCTTGGCTCGCCACAATGTACTCCTATCTTTTGCTGCGTTTTGCTCCTGAAATTCTAGTCTAAATTACAGATACTGTATTTATAATACCGTATCTGAGCATAAATTATTAGAACCAATTTTGTAGGTAAATGAAAAAGTATCAAACAGTAGTAGCGCGTCTATTTTTTTTGTGAAACATCAATTATTTGTGTGTTAGAACTTATGATGACCTTCATTGAACTAAGGATGACCTTATGATGACCTTCCAGTGGCGTAACTAGTCTGACTGCGCCCCAATGCAAGTTTTCCCCGTGCGCCCCTATTCGTAGACTCATTCCCCCCCCCCCGCCCCACAATTATAGAAAGATTATTCAAAGAAATATAATTTATTATGTACAGTAATTTTAAAGTAGATTTATTTAATGAAATTATTTTTCAAAAAACTAATTGAAAGTAAAATAAAGTTACTAAACATTTCCAAATAACCATGGATCACATTACATACTTAAAATTAATTAATGTACTTTTTATGACGATAAGAAATAAACTACTTTTTACTCTACTTGACATTTTATATTTATTCAGTGTCCTATACAGTATACATGATATCACAAGCTACAATATAATGTTCATGTTCCGTTGCTCAAAATCTGATCAATTCTACTATATTATAATGCATTCTTACAGTCAAAGAGTTGCCTACAGCTCATACAGTAGTGACAACACTTTATTACTTTTGATATCGTCTTTGACTACATTTCTGAAGCAAATTACTTCTTAACCCAAGCACATCAGATTCATATTTGTTACAAAATTCAGAGGCTGACTTTACAAGTTGTTCGTCTGTAAACCGTATTAAACTATCTGGGTTTAAAAAACTGAAAGTATCAGTCAAGCCTGGTTTACATTAGTAGAGTTAGTGGTAGTAGAGTCATTAATGGAGTACTAACTCTACCGTACTAACTCTACTCTACTTACTTGGTACTTAAAAACAAGTACTCTACCATCACTCTACTCTACTATGAAAGACCTTCATTGAACTAAGTCAGCTCTAAGGTGGGAGCGACAGAGTTAGTAGAGCAATGGCTACCATGCAAGAAAAATCTATGTGCGTTCTGTGGTTTCAGGGAAGCAAATCGGTTATTACTTTTCAAAGACGTTTATGTAGAATATCTACTATGAAAAGTGACCTTGTCAGAAGGGTCAGATAAAGACATTTTCAAATGGCAGGCAGTAAACATGCGTATTTGACAAGTATACAGAGTGTTTCAGAACTCCTTACCAATATTCTAGGGCATTGTTCCTGGGTAAAACCATATCTAAATATCATATTTAAATTGTCCAGAAGTCCTTAGTTACTCACACAGCTGCCATTTTGTTTTTTTCACTTATTATATTTTATCTCAATAATAGTGGAACAAAGGGAATTGAAACTCTTCACCAACATTTATGACAACTAGACAAAGCTAAAAAAAATTATGAAAATTTTTCAAATCCAAAAAACAGAATGGTGGCTATTCAAAATGTTGTTTTTTGAATAACTCGGAAACCGTTGATATTACGAAAATTTTACAAAAATAACATTTTTTAGTAAATTTCATCACTAATCGATTAAAACCTTATTTGTTAAAAGATTGAACCTATATTGACTGAGATATGGCATAACTGAAGCTGCCATATCTCAGTCAATATTGGTCCAATCTTAACAAATGAGGTTTCAATCAATTAATAATAAAATTTACTAAAAAATGTTATTCCTGTAAAAGTTTTTAATATCAAGGGTTTCCGAGTTATTTGAGAAACAAAATTTTAAATGGCCGCCATTTTGTTTTTTGGATTTGAAAAATTGTCATGATTTTTTTGTAGCTTTGTCTAGTTGTCATAAATGTTGGTGAAAAGTTTCAATTCCATTTGTACCACCATTATTGAGATAAAAAATAATAAGTGAAAAAACAAAATGGCAGCTGTGTGAGTAACTAAGGACTTCCGGACAATTTAAATATGATATTTAGATATGGTTTTTACCCAGGAACAATGTCGTAGAGTATTGGTAGGGAGTTCTGAAACACCCTGTATTCTGTTTCCGTATTTGTTAACAGCTGATCCAACTAGCAAATTAAAGAAATTCCTCTATATGTTGTGTCCTTGTTAGGAGGGTCAGATAAAGAGGCTTTCAAATGGCGGGGGTATGTTATGTCAGTAGGTTATATATATCTATGTTCTGGCACATCCCAGGGTCATACGACATCTAGCGGCCAACCAGAGAACTACTAGGAGGAGGATTAGGAGTAGGAGAAGAAGAAGAAGAAGAAAAGAAGAAGAAGAAGAAGAAGAAGAAGAAGAAGAAGAAGAAGAAGAAGAAGAAGAAGAAGAAGAATTAGGAGGAGAATAAGGAGAAGTAGGAGAAGAAGGAGAAGAAGTAAAAGAAGAAGAAGGAGGAGAAGAAGAAGAAGAAGTAGGAGAAGAAGGAGAAGGAGGAGGAGAAGAAGAATGTAGAAGAAGTAGGGGAAGAAGGAGAAGGAGGAGGAGAAGAGGAAGTAGAAGAAGGAGAATTAGGAGGAGGAGGAGGAGAAGAAGAAGAAGGAGAAGGAGAAGAAGAAGAAGAAGAAGAAGAAGAAGAAGAAGAAGAAGAAAAAGAAGAAGAAGAATGAAGGTACTCCTACTCCGACCCCTACTCCTACTCCTAATCCTCCTCCTACTAGTTCTCTGGTTGGCCGTTAGATGTCGCATGACCTTGACATGTGCTAGAACATAGATATATAACCTACTTATGTCCTTGTTAGAAGGGTCAGATAAAGAGAGGCTTTCAAAAGGCGGGGGATATGTTTTCCCCTTGTCAGTATCAATTTCGGGAACGGGAGAGAGGTCCATTGTCCGCGTTAATCCATTGTGCTAACAGTGATGGCTGGCATCAGACTGATGCGATGTGAACACTGCTGACTCAGCAATAATAATTAAAATCGACAAATAATAGAGGCGCCCGGACAGGGTCAACGACAAAGCCTGCCAGCGGCGACAATATGCCGCATCTTTGTTTAGGCTGGATTCAACCCACAGCCCCCATGCTAAATGAGACATATTGTTACAAATTTGTGCGCTTTTGTCCATCTGTTCCCATTTGTTATCTGTTAGCTTCTGCTATTGTTTCTTTTTTGGTTCTCTTCTTTTCTCTTCTTTTTCTCTTGCTTCTCTTTCCTTCCTCTATTCTATTGTCTATCTGATTCCATTTGGTATCCATTAGCATCTGCTATTGTTTCTTCATTGGTTCTCTTCTCCATGCTTCCCTTCTTCTTTTTCTCTTGCTTCTCTACTCTTCCTCTATTCTATTGTCTTCTTTCTGATTCCATTTGGTATCCGTTAGCATATGCTATTGTTTCTTCTTTGGTTCTCTTCCCCATGCTTCTCTTCTTCTTTTTATCTTGCTTCTCTTTTGTATGGGAGGGTTAAGTGTAAGCATTGAATATATATCCTTTTAGGATATATTTCAATTAAAGGATTCCCATTAAAGGATATATATTCAATGGTGTAAGAGAGGGCCGGCTGCGCCCTAACTTCGCCCTCCCAGGTAACAAATAAAGGCAGCTATTCTATTCTATTCTATTTTATTCTATTCTATTCTATTCTTCCTCTATTCTATTGTCTATCTGATTCCATTTGGTATCTGTTAGCTCCCTCTTTTGATTCTTGCTTCTTCCCGCTTCTCTTCTCCTTTTTCTGTTCCTTCTCTCTCTCCTTCCTCTGTTCTATTGTCTATCGGTTTTCATTTGACATCTTTTAGTTTCTCCTATTGTTCCTCATTTGTTTCTGCTTCTCTTCTTCTTTTCCTTGCAACTTTCACATCCTTTGTTCTATTGTATGTTTCTTTTTGTTATATGTTAGCATTCCTTTGGATTCTTCTTTTTCTCCTCTTCATCCCCTTTCACTTTTCCTCTTCCCTTCTTTCTCCTTTTCTTCATTCTCCTCCTCTTCATTCTCCTTCTATTCTCCCACCCTCCCTTCTTCGTCATCCTATCCGTTTTCCTTCTCTTCTTCCTACTCCCCTTCTTTCTCTTTCTCTTCATCTTCTTTCTATTCTGTCGCCTTTTATTCATTCCCCTTCTATTCTCCCTATTCTTCTTTCCTCTTCTTTTCCTTCTCCTTCTCTTCATCTTCCTTATCTTCTTCCTCCTTCTCTTCTTCCCCCCAGCTTCTGTCCATTTGTATCCATTAGTTATCTGTTTTCTCCCTCGATTGTTTCTTCTTTGTTTCTCCTTTCTCCTTTTCTTTTTCACTTTACATTCTGAGCTCTAGTCTTTCGGTTTTGATTATTGATTGATTTTCACCTCTCTACGTATTCACTGTTCCTACTTTTCACATATATCTATCTTCTCCCCCACCTTCTTTTCTTCCTCTTCTTCTTCTTCTTCTTCTTCTTCTTCTTCTTCTCCTTCTTCTTCTTCTTCTTCTTCTTCTTCATCACCTCGTTCTTCTTCTCTTTCTTCTTCTTCTCCTACTTCTCTCGCTTCTTCTTCCTCTTCTTCCCCTTCTCCTCCTCCTTCTTCCTCTTCTTCTTGTACTTCTTCCTCTTCTTCTCCTCCTCCTCCTCCTCCTTCTTCTTCTTCTCCACCTTCTTCTCCACCATTTCCTCCTTCTCCACCTCCTCCTCCTCCTCCTCCTCCTCCTCCTCCTCCTCCTCCTCCTCCTCCTCCTCCTCCTCCTCCTCCTCCTTCTTCTTCTTCTTCTTCTTCTTCTTCTTCTTCTTCTTCTTCTTCTTCTTCTTCTTCTTCTTCTTCTTCTTCTTCTTCTTCTTCTTCTTCTTCTTCTTCTTCTTCTTCTTCCTCATCTTCTTCTTCTTCTTCCTCTCCATCTCCTTCTTCCCCTTCTCCTTCTTCTTCTATTTCTTCTTCTCCTCCTCCTTTCTCCTTCCCACCTTCTTCTTCTTCTTCTTCTTCTTCTTCTTCTTCTTCTTCTTCTTCTTCTTCTTCTTCTTCTTCTTCTCACTCTTTACAGTCCTGCTGTGACCTTTACTCTGTGGAGCATCGTTATTTATATTGCGCACAAGAAGCCAGACACATTCGCAGCAAGCACGGTCCAACCAAGTTCACAATAAACCTTGAATGCCATGATTTATGGTCACTGCAGGTGATGGGCTATTGATGTAATAGAGAAGAAGAAGAAGAAGAAGAAGAAGAAGAAGAAGAAGAAAGAAGAAGAAGAAGGAGAAGAAGAAGAAGGAGGACAAGAAGATGATCATGTAAAAAAGGGAGGTGAAGAAGAAAATAAAGAAGACGAAGGAGAAGAAGGAGGAGAACAAGAAGATGATTGATAAGAAGAATATTGAGAATAAGGAGGAGATGGAGAAAAAGAAAAGAGAAAAAGAGAAAAAAGAAGTAGAAGAGGAAGAAAAATAGGAGGAGAAAGAAGAGAAGAATAAGAGGAAGAAGACGAGGAAAAATACAAAGAAGAAAACGAAGAAGGCGAGGAGGATGAAGGAGGAGAAGAAGATGCTGAAAAAGAAGAAGAAGAGGAAGATGAAGAAGGAGAAGAAAAGAGAAGAAGGTGGAAAAGAAGAAGAAGAAGAAGAAGAAGAAGAAGGAGAAGAAGTAGATAGTGGTGAGAAAATTATAACTGGAACATTGAGACAAAAGAAGGAAGAGGAGGAGACATGAGAAGAAGAAGAAGGTGGACAAGAAGGAGAAGGAGTAGGAGAAGAAGAAGAATGAGAAGAAGAAGAAGAAAGAAGTAGAAGAAAGAGGAGAAGGAGATAGAGGTGGATCATTGAGAAAAAAGGAAGAGGAGGAACATGAGAAGAAGGAGGAGGAGAGAAGAAGCAGAAGGAGAAGACGACGTGGAAGTGGTAGAGGTGTGAAAAGGAGCCGAAGAGAAGAAGTAGGCTACAGAGAGAGAGCTGAAGCTTACCTCAGTGTGAAATGGAAAGATATGAGCGACAAACCAATACAGGTGGAAGCAAAATGCAGCAGTGAATCTGAATATAGATTGAGGAGATTTACGCATAGAAAATCCTTTTTCTTGAGAATACAAGCTGCGAATATCGTGATGTAAGAAGAGGAATAAGAAGGTGAAGGAGAAAAAGGAGAAGAAGAAGTGGATAGAGATGATGATTGAGTGATAGGATCAGTGGATCGATATGGTGGAAATATTTCCGCCTGTCTGAATGTGAGTAGGACATCATGCTTCATCATTTTACAGCAGAATATTGATGGCAACCCAGCTCCTTGCTCTGCTGCTTCTTCTTCTTCTTCTTCTTCTTCTTCTTCATCTTCATCTTCTTCTTCTTTTCTTCTTCTTCTTCATCTCCTTCCTCTCATTATTCTCTCTCTCTCTCCTCTTCTTCTTCTTTTGCTCTTCTTCTCCTTCTCCATCTCCTCCTTATTCTCAATATTCTTCTCATTCTCCATCTTCTTCTCTCCTCCTTCATCTTCTTTTCTTCCGCTTCTCCTTCTTCTTCTTCTTCTTCTTCTTCTTCCCCCTCTTCACCTTCCTCTTCTTCTTTATCTTCTTCTTCTTCTTCTTCTTCTTCTTCTTCTTCTTCTTCTTCTTCTTCTTCTTCTTCTTCTTCTTCTTCTTCTTCTTCTTCTTCTTCTTCTTCTTCTTCTTCTTCTTCTTCTTCTTCTTCTTCTTCTTCTTCTTCTTCTTCTTCTTCTTCTTCTTCTTCTTCTTCTTCTTCTTCTTCTTCTTCTTCTTCTTCTTCTTCTTCTTCTTCTTCTTCTTCTTCTTCTTCTTCTTCTTCTCCTCCTTCTCCTTCTTCTTCTTCTTCTTCTTCTCCTTCTTCTTCTTCTTCTTCTTCTTCTTCTTCTTCTTCTTCTTCTTCTTCTTCTTCTTCTTCAATTCCCCCAGGTTGTTCCTCTGTCTCTCACTTGAGCGCGCTGATGCTTGGCAGCTACTTCTCAATAGAATGACGAATAGTATAGCGTATAGGGTATAGTTGAATTTTTAAGGATGTCGGCTGAATTGAACGACCGTAGTTTGTGAATAAATATAGACAAATGTTTGATGGTTTCACGTCTACCTGTTTCGACAGCTAAGCTTAAGAAGAAGGAATAGAAGATGAAGGAATTGATGAAGTGGATATGACAACCTCAATTTGGACAGTTTGTATAAATTTGAAGAGGAATAGTTTTGGGCGTGAGCCTGTTGTACTCACCTTTGTGAATGATTGAATAAATGATTGATTGAGAAGACGATATACTCCATATGATGTTTAATCCTAGAATAAGACTGTCAGCTCAAATTAGCAACTTCCTTTAGAATTTATATCAGTCTGAAAAAACACTTAGGGCCGGTTCATGAGCTAGGGATTAAGCTAAGTCCTAGACAAAAACGTGTGGCCACCTTAGCATCGACAAACGTTAGCCTCGAAACTCTGTACTAAGGCATCTCTATGCTGCTATCCACTAACAAGCGTTTGTCGATGCTACGATAGCCACCCGTTTTAGTCTAGGACTTAGCTAAATCCCGAGCTCATGAACAGGCCCTTACATTACAGATTCAATTTCTGAAAAACATTTTCAATTTTATTTAGCATTTATTTCAGTCAGAATTCAATTCAAAAATTATTTCCTATTTTTCATTATAACATTTGTATCATGACACCATACCCACAAAATCAGCTGTTCTCTAGAGAAGTAGAAACAGCTGATTAGTTTTACAACGAGTCACAGGGATTTGTGGTGATTAAAATCTTGGCGCGCTGAACGTGAGATGGGGATCACATCATTTTTCTCCTTGCTTTCCAAAAAAAAGGTCTCTCTAACGAGCTGCTCACCCTTTCTTCCCCTCTTCCTCCTCCTTCTCCTCCATCTTCTTCTTCTATTTCTTCTATTTCATGTTATTCTTTTTCTTCTACTTTAGCCTCTACTTATACCTTTTCTTCTACTTCATTCTCTCCTCCTCCTTTCTCTTCTTCTTCTTCTTCTTCTACTTCTTCTTTCTCTTCTATTTCTTCTCCTTGTCCTCCTCCACATTCTCCTTCTTCTTCTCCTCCTACTTCATCTTTTCTTCTTCTCCTTCTCCTCCTTCTCCTCTTTCCCATTCTTCACCTACTCCATCATTGTTGGTGTTGTTTTATCTTATCGTCTCCTTCTTCTTCTCCTTCTCCTCTTCCCCTTTTTTCTCCTACTCCCTCATTTTTGGGGTTGTTTTCATTTTCTTATTCGCCTTCTTCTTCTTCTTCCTCTTCTTTTTTCTTCTTCTTCTTCTCCTACTTCTCCTCCTTCTCCTCTTCCCTTTCTTCTCCTACTCCATCATTGTTGGTGTTGTTCTCATCTTCTTCCTCGCCTTCTTCTTCTTCCTCTTCTTTTTCTTCTTCTTCTTCTCCTACTTCTCCTCATTCTCCTCTTCCCTTTCTTCTTCAACTTCATCATTCTTGGTGTTGTTCTCGTCTTGTTTTTGTCTCCTTCTTCTTCTTCTTCACCTTCTTCTTCCCCTTCACCTCCATGTTTATTCTTTTTCTTCTACTTCTTCTTTAAGCTTCTCTTCCAAGTTTTTTACTACTTCTCCTCCTCTCTTTTCTCTCTCTTCTCTTTCTTCTTCTTCTTTCCCTTCACCTTCTTGCTTCTCCTTTTTCTTCTAATGCTTCTTCTGGCTCCTCTTCCACATTTTCTTTTCTTCTTCTTCTTCTTCTTCTCCTTCTCCTGCTTCTTCTTCTTCTTCTTCTTCTTCTTCTTCTTCTTCTTCTTCTTCTCCTCCTCCTTCTTCTTCTTCTTCTTCATCACATGACCCTCTCTTAGCGTTATCAATCATCTGAACACACTTCCTTCCTTATCAGTGCACTTCCAATCTTACGGGGGTAGGTCACATCACACCTCCACTTTATGTGGCGTGCTTTTTGTGACACATCATTTTTCTACTCAGCTCTTTCCTTCTCCTCCTCCTCCTCATCATCCTCCTCATCTTCATTCTCCTCCTTCACCTCTTCCTCCTCGTCGTGTTCATCGTCCTACTCATCATTCACTCTGATGCTTCTCCTACCCCAACTCCTCCCCCTCCCCCTCCTCCCCCACCGCCCCCTCCCCCTCCTGCTCCTCCTCCCTCCTCCTCCTCCTCCTCCCTCCTCCTCCTCCTCCTCCTCCCCTCCTTCTCATCCTCCTCCTCCTCCTCCTTTTGACTTCTTCTTCTCCGCTTCTCTGCTACCGTAATTTAAATTCTAGAATTGAAAATATAAAAGGATAACCATGTGTTTCGTCCAATATGTGTTAAAATGTATTCATCCACAATTCATTGCCATTATTGGATTGATTCAACTTCTGCCAATGTTTATGAATTGGCATAAATTTCTACATGAGCTTCTCCTGCATACAGTTTTATAGGGAGGAAAACTTGTAATTACATCCAAATAAATAGGCTTTGACGTCGAATCAGTGGCTTTGATAGAAATAATTCATATGAAGCAATACAAATAGCCAACTATTGCAGCTATAGAATCTGAAGAAGCAGATTTTAAATTTTATTTGATACTGATTATCTACAACAGTACTTAGCCAGTGATAGAAGGGTTTCTGAAGTCAGGTAGAAGACTCAAAAATCGGACGAAACGCTACTCGTTGGTAATACGCACAGAATCGTGAAAACCAGTCGGACGAAACGCTACTAATTTCCAAGAATTTGGGTGTCGGACGAAACGCTACATATTCAGGAGAAGAAGATGAGAACAACACCGACAAAGATGGAGTAGGAGAAGAAAAAGGTATAGAAGGAGAAGAAGAAGAAGAAGGGGGAAGAAGAAGAGGAAGAAGAAGAAAAGAATAACAACGACAAAGATGGAGTAGGAGAAGGAAGAGGAAGGAGAGAAGAAGGAGAAAAAGAAGAAATAGAAGGGTAAGAAGAAGAAGAAAGAGAAAGGGAAGAAGAAGGAGAAGAAGAAGAAGGAGAAGAAGAAGAGGAAGAAGAAGAAGAAGAAGAAGAAGAAGAAGAAGAAGAAGAAGAAAAGAATAACAACGACAAAGATGGAGTGGGAGAAGGAGGAGGAGGAGGAAGTGGAAAAGAAGGAGATATAGAAGAAGAAGAAGAAGAAGAAGAAGAAGAAGAAAAGAATAACAACGACAAAGATGGAGTGGGAGAAGGAGGAGGAGGAGGAGGAGGACAAGAAGGAGATATAGAAGAAGAAGAAGAAGAAGAAGAAGAAGAAGAAGAAGAAGAAGAAGAAGAAGAAGAAGAAGAAGAAGAAGAAGAAGAAGAAGAAGAAGAAGAAGAAGAAGAAGAAGAAGAAGAAGAAGAACATGAAGAGAGAGTTGGAGTATCGGTTAGCAATCCATTAAGTTGGTAAACCTGTGATCATTGCAATCTTGTGGGAGGGGGGGGGGGTGTAAATGGGAAGGGTCCACTGAGAGAACTCACTCTTAGTCCATTAGTCTGTAACATTGCAATGTGACCCCTTACACACTCCTAACAATCCCCCCTTTCAACAAACCCACAATGATCATGCCTCCTATACCCTCCAACCCCAACCCCCTCCCCGCTCCCCAAATGATAAGGCTAACCATATGGGCTGTGACTGGAACACCAGCTATATCACTGTGACTACAGAGACTGTATATTGACAGTGTGGTCATTGGTGTGAAAAGGTTCATAAAAGTGTGTTGGGACATTTCTTATTTCCACCATCGCCATACTTATGCAAAATTTTAAATTTATTATTGAGGAGTAGCTCATAGACATTTTACTTTTTACATTTCACCAAATATCATCATATCAGACAAAGGAAATCATTTTTATATATACAATTTCAATAATAATATCGAGGAGTAGCTCATAGACCTGATCAGCGCGCTCTAGGTGAGAGAGAGAGTGAACAACCTGGGGGGGGGGGGATTTTAACCATTGTGAGATGGGAAAAAACACGATTTTGAGATAGGATTCAATTAAATCATTAAGGTATCATCAATACTTTACTGCTATCTATTATTTAGTGGTTTCAAGGTGTTTTAATAAATGTATTAATTGGATTAAAGAGCTTTCATCAGAATTTTCGTCATCTTGTTGCTGGACTCTTCTCGCTAGGTTAGGATTTTTGAAGTTTGAACTTCCCGCTATGTGTAACCATCGGTATCGTATGTATGATAAACATTATTATTCCAGAGACAAAAACTATTTCACACAAATAATATTTAATTCAATCACAACATTATATTTACATCTTATATTTTCCATATTTCATCTATTTACCTTCAATATTATATTTTATATCACTACATATCTCTCTCTCTAGTGTTGATGAGAAGATTTCTATGTATCTCCTTTTCCAAGAATGGACATTCATATGTCCAAACTTCGCCTTTTCATCTAGATAACACACAATTTTAAATTATCAGTATATTTTTTTATTTACATCTACTCACTGTTACATAAGTTTTAAGCTAATGTAAATTTGACAAATAAAATTAATTGTATATTATGTTATTATAATCTAGAATTTAAGCAGTCATATTTGTTATCTATATGAATAAAGTAATAAATCTAAATCTAAATCTAAATCTCTCTTTTGGAAAGAGGATCAAATTAAAATTATCTTTGTTTCTTTTCTTTTGAAGAGACAACTGAAGTATTCTTAAACATCGTAGCTTTGATTTTATAAGTTGCTGGAATATTTTGGCTGAATATTCATCAAATACGGTGGGTTTGAAAACAGGAATTTTTACATTTGATTCAATGATAACCAAGCTTCAATCCCCCCAGGTTGTTTCTCTGTCTCTCATTTGAGCGCGCTGATGTTTGTGAGCTACTTCTCAATATTGTTGCTTAATGGATACACTTCAATGTGAGTACACCATTTCATATTTCTTATTTCCATCAAACACCATCTCTGATTCTCTGCAGTGTATATTGTATTTTTATCAAATTTTTCAATTTGACTGAAATTCGTCCATCTTTTGTGGTTGAGAACTTGACTTGCATAAAAATTGACTCCACATCAATGCTACCTTGCATATTATGGCAGTCAGTCGAATCAAAAGTTTCTGCCACTGAGCTAAATAATCCATCTGGAGGTAGCACAAACTAGGGCTGCTAGCAGGATTAGTGTTCCGCCTAATTTCGTTAGGTTGGTAATAAAGTGAGGATAAAATATTTTTTTCTAATACAGTATGTAGTACCAAAAAAATTAAGTTGGCAATACAGTGAGGATTGAAATTTTTTTTCTCAAGAATAGTATGCTATTGAAAAAAAAAATTGGCGGAACCCAGCTTTTTTGATTAGTGCTACCTCCAGGTGGATATATTTAGCTCAGTGGTTTCTGCTTACTAAAACTGTTTTTACTTATTGAAGCATACTTATTTTTGAATGCAGAATGGGGAATCTGTGTATTAGACCCA
Organism: Laodelphax striatellus; assembly: GCA_017141395.1. NCBI lineage: Eukaryota > Metazoa > Arthropoda > Insecta > Hemiptera > Delphacidae > Laodelphax > Laodelphax striatellus. The sequence goes on along the minus strand of CM029543.1, from coordinate 9,278,535 downwards.
TGATCCAGATGCACACTATTTTATTTAGTTGGGTTGCAATTCTGGAGTTTCAAAACTTTTTTATGTAGAAGATTCATTCACAGGTGTACTTAAAAGAACTATAGCATAATAGTAGTATTTCAGGCAATAGTGCAGGTATAGCAACTTTTCTAGGCAGACACTGTAAGTAAATAGATAATAAATTATTATATTATGTGGAGTGGTCCGTAGCCGAGAGCGATAAGCGCTTGTCTGATAATCCAAAGGTTCCAAGATTGAATCGAAAACAGATTGAATTGAATAGATTTTTTTAACAGAATGAATGACAAAATATACTCACATGTGGTGTCATACTTGATGCCATTCAGTTCTGGAAAACAGGCCAGGGTAGCAGTTGCCCCTGGTTTGGTGGGGGGCCAACAAAGCAGAGAATCCCAGCTACGAGGACAACCTGCTGAATTCGAGGCCATTGTGACGTCACTGCTAGAAGGCAGGCCTTCCAAACTCAAGGCCGTGACTGGTTTACCCGCTGTTATGACGTCACTGCTAGGAGGCAGGCCTCCTAGACCTTCCTTACCCAATGTGACGTCATCAGTAGGAGGCCATGACAGTATACTGTCTAGTTCCCGTTCTCGGTAGATGAGCAGTTGGCATTCAAATTCCTGGGGGGAAACAAAAACAAAAATTTGATAAAAAATATAGTGCTTTTCATCCTCAAAGACCTCTGAGCCCAGAAACAGTACCCCACCACTTTCCTAGCTAGCCAATCACACTTCTGTTGCATTGCAAATACTAATGCACAATATTGTGCAAATGCAGTAATGATCAAATGTGCTCATTCTCAAATTGTGATCTACTTGTAAATCAGACAAGTTAACAGGCAAAAACGGAAAAGGCACAGGCTCTCTATGCTTCATCTCTCTATGCATCGGTCCTAAGCTTTGCCTAACAACTAACCTTGCTAATAGGTGGCAGCATAGAGAAGGCTGTGCCATCAAGAGGGCTGTGAATCACAGTCTATGAAAAAGCAGTAATTCACACCGATTCGAGATAGACTGATAGTTTGGTCCAACACGCATGCATGCCCAGGTGATTGAATAGTACACAGTACAGAGAGGGTATAGTAACAGTGTGGTTATTTCTGTGAAGCAAGCACTCCATAATAATTTGTGGAGATAATTTTCATTTCCACCACCGCCATACTTTTGCCAAATTTTTTAATTTTGATATGGGATTACAGGAAAAAATGATCCCATTCACTCATTTTTCAAACTAATTTTTAAAGAAATAACATCAAAACTAACTTTTCTAAAATTAAAATTGTTTCCCTACTCTTGGGACAATTAGAGATTTAAAATTATGACAATTAATCCCAATTAATCCCCAATATAGTGATGGGGTAATAGAATCGACACCTGCGCTCACGCGGAATTTTAGTGGACGAAACCGGGTAGTTTAACATGAGAAAGGATAGGAAATAAGCATTTACAATGCATTTTCAAAGTATTGACGTATTCCTAATTGTATAAAATACCGTTCACAATGGTAATTGCGGCTTCTATTCCTTCCATATTTCCAAACGTAAAGTGATTCAACAAAGAAATCGGATCTCAGTTTTGAATTACCGGGTAATCTGGTGAAAAATCCAGTTCAAAAGCATATGATTCATTTGAAGTCTCGCGCCCATAATCCATTTCAAAATAATTACCAATGAGAATGAACTCAGCTGTGGGTAAACTACTTCGTCTGCTCAGCCAGCTTGAAACATAACCTTCAAAGTTGATTTTAAAACTAGAATCATACACTAACTATACTAAAATATACTGTTGTCTGTGCTAGAATTGAAGATTATAATGATTAAGAACATGCCATATGTTCATTTTATCATTTTAAATATAATTACACAATCGATAAGTAGGAAAAATAGCGACAGGGAATTATATTTCAATTATAAACTAATTTTCACGTACATAAGCCTATCCTTTGCCATGTTAATCTTCTCGAAAAGATTCCTACGATTATCCGCCAGAGCGCAACACCGTAGATGCTCACAGCGAATAGATGAGCAAGAACTGGGATGAAACAAAATTATTGTTGTTCTACGCAACCTCCATAGCTTGAACTATACTGCTCTAGCCTACAATGAGATTTGAAATTCCTCCACAGAAAGATAGAGACCGACGCAAGCTGTTGGCTCCAATAAGTTTGAATAATATGCTTGAGCAAGCTCTCTATCTATAATATTGCCCACTATGAGAGAAAAGCTTAGTGATACGTGAAGAGAGGAATCAGACAGATGCGGTTAGCATTTCCACACATCGAGTTGTAGAAGAAACCGGAGCAGAAGAAACGGAAATAGAAGAGGAAGGACGAGAAGGAGAGAAGAAAAAGGTGTTAAGAAAAGAGGAGGGGGACAAGAGGAAGAAGAACAGTAGGAGGCGGAAGAAGAAGAAGAAGAATGAGAGGAAGAAGAGAAAGAAGAAGAGGAAGAAGAAGAAGAAGAAGAAGAAGAAGAAGAAGAAGAAGAAGAAGAAG